>OZ010795.1:356803771-356989771 GCA_963932465.1 Maratus speciosus
CACCCGGTATATGTTTGTATTATAAATGAATTAGAATAGTGAATCAGCACGACAACATGAAAATATAAAGTGCTAAATTTCTGTCCTTTATAATTTTTAATACTAATTAGGGCCATACCGAGTACTCGGTATATACTCGGTACTCGGCATACTCGGCCAATACTGAGTAGTTGTAAGAATTTTTTTTTTTCAAGCAGTGTTATCATTATTGAAGTTAAAGGAATTTATAACTGATCTATAAAAGTTATTAGAATCTTAAATTCATAAAAACTATTCACTTAGTAAAAATATGTCTATAAAATATAAAAAAGTTGAGAAAAACCAATGCAGTTCATTAATTTAGTTTTACATCTATACAAATAAAAATAGGTTGTTTTTAAAACTAAGAAAAGGACATGATTTTGGATGCAGAAACATTTTGTAACAACAGAAAACATAACAAATGAAAAAAAAAATAATAATTATTTGTTGTACATTATAAATTATACATGATCCAAAGACGGCAATTTTTTTTTTATGTTTCCAGGAGATAATTTTTTTAAATTGTAAATTTGGCCTGTATCAGAAAAAATACTCCTTGAAGGTGCAAATAAGAATTTTCTTGCAAGCTTGCCCATGAGGAAAGTTTTACTATATTTTTCGTCTATACAAATAGACTGTCTGTCTTACCCAATAACTATCCTGTATATCTCTTTTTCTACTATTTCTTTATATTTATTTCCGATCTAGTGTTAGTGTCATAATTATTATCATGTTCATTTGCAATCTCATCAAAAAATACACGTTGTAATATTACACCATTTCACTTCATCTACAATACAAACTTTTTACATACCAGAGCCCGTAGCACCCGTGTAATTTTATAACTAACTTTCGGTTCTTCAAAAACCACGCCAAGCACACAGGCCGGCATAAAACAATACCTCTACCCTTCCTTCAAAAAACGGTGTCTCACCTTCCTCCCCGCGCCCACGTATCACGTGACAATGGCGCCAGCACAAGCTAAAGAAAAGTTCTCCAGACATCACAATATTGAAAATTTTATTAACTTTTATTAAATTAATTAAATTAATTAAATTTATTTATTTTATTAAATTAATTAAAGGCAGCTACTTATAACTTTTTTTTGAGTTACTAGGGGGCTCGGCCCCCTACGAGCTACGCTCGCCAACCCCCGTCCAGACACCGCAGATTCTAAATGCACGCTAATTTGATTGGCTTTAAAAAGACTTCGAAAGATTGAGTTATATTTTAAAAAACAGTGGTTTATCTCCCTATAAACGAATTTCTATTCATTTCTCTTTGATTGAAGAATTTTAACGCCAAATCCGCTGCGGTACTACTTGATTATCCCGTCGACCATTTTCGCCAAATTATATAAATCGCCAAACCACTCGCCAAATTATACAAATTGACATAATTTTTATTTTAAATAACGAAAGAACAAATAAATTAGTACAACATTAATAAAAATACAAATAAAACGTCGAAACAAAAATAACTTGATGACGTAGACACGTGTAACAACATTTCAAAATAAGCTAATATAAAAGGAATTAAGTAAACAGAGTCTTTGTCTCCTGGTATTTTTTAACAATGCGAAAAGAAAGTTCTTTTAAATGAGACATTTTAAATTAATCGTTTTTAATCTGACGTAATTTTGACCAAACTATTCTTTCTCTTTTTAATATTCACGTGAAAATGCTTGTGTTAGAAATGAAATATTATTTGCGCTTTCCTAACAAAAATAGTTGAATAGTATCCTCTCAAAATATCAAATAAACGTCTAGTGCAATTTCTAAATTTAAACCGTTGTGCAATATTATTTTGTGTTCATTTTATGTAATAACTGTAATGTGATGTAGATATGACGTAATTTCTCCTATTTAAGACTTCTAACGCATGTTAATAAATTTATTTTACAAATTCCTTTCTCTCTTAAAATTCACGTGTAATTATAGTTTTTATGACGTAATTTTTAATAAGTTCCTGCTTTTTCTACATAATTATTTAGTTCTAATTCCAAACGTTTTTTTCTGTTTATAATAGCCACGTGTAAATAAATTTTTAATTTATTACACGTATAAATATATTTTTTTCTTTTTGAAGCAAACATTATTGTTTTCGCTGTTTATACAGTTGGCAACAGTTTAAATTAATATGACTTTCTAAAATCTGTAAAAAATATCTCTAGAAATGCTGAAAATTTGAATTTAAAATAGAAATAAAACCTCAAAAAATTAGTCAAATTAAAAAAAGAAATACAATCTGCACTCCGGCAAATTCTAACGCATAAAATGATGTAAAAATGATTACACTGTCATGTGTAGTTTTTGCTGCTATAAAACTTTTTTAGTATAACGATTTTGTCCAACTTTAGCATTAAATATCTCTTAAAATAATTCTTCGATTTGAAAACTGTCTGCATCAGCGTGTTTATCAAACATTTCTGTATAAAACCACCGATTTTCATATTTTTGTATGCATTATTTTTCTTAATATTAACGAAGAAAGACCTCCGGTCACAAAAAATTCAAAACCGGCGGCGGCGGTGACAGCAGTAGTTACTTTTTTTTAGAATAGAGAGATTACATTCTAGTAATTGCTATTTAAAAATTAAATTTGTTTACTTAGGTTTTCAGTTAAGCCAAAAAATTTTATGAGCATTACTGAAACTGTATTTTTAGCAATGTCTTACATGGGGTATCCATTACTGAAAATTGACTAATTAAGAATTCCAGTAATGGGCATGGGTCTTAAAACCTTAAAAATAAATGAAATTTTGTTAATGGATAATAGTGTATAAAATTCAAAGTTTTCTATTTCTACCAAAACAAACACATGCAAACTTTGCAAGAATATAAAGAATACATAAATTTATTAAGGAGCCAGATCTTAGCTTGCTCAATAAAATTTTCACTGAAAAACATTAGAACTTCGGAACATTATTTTCTGCTTCATGATTGGTTTGATTAAGAATGTCAATTCTTAATCCCCGATTATAAAACATGCAAGGGGGAGTTGTGAAAAAAATAATTCAAGCTAAATTTTCATTGGTTATTTTTTTTTTATAAACCAAAAAAGTTGAAGGGTGTCCATTACTGGCAAATCTACCCTATTTACTTTAAAATACAATATTTCTACCAAATCAGTAGTGAAATAAAAACTATGTACTATATGTATATATTTTTTTTAAGATAAGCATTTCTGTATAGAAAATAACTTCTATATATTAACATAAAGCATTTTGATTTGATAATAAGCAAAATTTGTTATTTTTTATCTAAGAAATACAAAATTACTACTTTTTCTAACATTTATGTTCGATTATTAGAATGAGCGAAGTTTGGTTTGATATGAGATAAATTAGGTTTAGAAAAATCTTGCAAAAGACCTCAATTAAATGTTCTTAAGAATTTACAATCAAGGAGTGACTTAATTCCACTTTCATTTACTTTTACGGCAGTTAATTTTAAATAATCTCTTACTATATAATCTACTTACATGAATGACAGATATTTAATTTCCCCACACAAATCATCGAATCATATGCCAAAATTAACAGATATTTATTTGTAAGAACGAAAATCTAACTTCTGATTTTCTTTCTTTTACATCCCTTTATTTTTAAGAGGATTTTTGGTAGAAATGAAAAGTTTTGGTGGTTTCCCTTAATTAATAGGAAAATATCTGATTGAAAAAATATTAAAAGCAAGTCATATAAAAATTTTGCTTTTAAAGTCAATTCATACTTAGGTCATCAAAGAAAAATTTAATATAATCCCTTAAGCTAATATTAGTTTTTGTTGCATTAAAATGTCTCAATTTGTTAATTTTCTATAAGCAAGTAGGTTTACAATGGAAGTCTATGGGAATTTGGCGAAATATTAGAGATATCGCCAAGTTGGCGTCACTTTTGGCGATATATTGCCAAGCTGGCGACAGACTTGGAGGTATTTGGTGACAGAACAGGGTCCCCCCTATATGGTAACCCCCCTTATAGATCTGAAGATGCATTAAATGCTTCAATAACCAATGGCCGCCATTTTGTTTCCCATGTAAAACTAAAATTAATTAATTAAAATTTAATTAATGAATTAATATTTGAAAAAACTGTATTAACATCAATTTTCCTCCAGTACAAGTTTACAAAAATTTATTTCAACTTGATAGGATAAATAATAAGTATTTTATTAACGACTAAAAATTTGAACAAGATATATAAATAAATAAATAAATATAGGGAGAGTGTGAACTAATAGTAGGAATTGAAAAATAGCTGATGTCAGGTTATGGTAAGGGAGGATTCACGTAATTCAGCTGGTGTATAGGCTCGACTTTAAGGCTAATATCAGACGGACGTTTTTTTGCACGCTTTTTCCTTACATATTATCCCTACACAATGCCGCTAGCATTGTGTAGAGATTATACGTAAGGAAAAAAGCGTGCAAAAAGACGTTCGTCTGACTTTAGCCTAAATCGCTCAAAAAGAGCAAGATGTTTCAGCCTCCGATATGCTATTTCTTTCTGCCAGCAATTAAAGCGTCGTCTCTAAAAAATAATGTCCCGTTGCATAATCTAAACGTAAAACAAAGCAGATGTATAAATATATGGGATAATCTCTGCGGCAGTTTTTTTAACTATTAAGCATCGCACATTTTCAATTTTCCCCCGTCGTATAAGGGGGAAAAAAGTTTTAAATGCAATTTGTTTGAAAACTACATCTGAATTTATTTTTGAGATATTAATTTTTATGTAGTTTTTAAAGAATTTTTTTTATGTTGGCAACTGAAGTACTCCATTTCTGTAGACAGTAAAGAAAAAATAATTGGAAAATCGTAGACTATTACATCTTTTTGTTGCCATTTTCCCATAATAACTGGGGAAAAAAGTAATTAAAATACGTGATATTTTGAAAAAATATAAATAAATGATTTCTGATAAAACATTGGAGCTGTTATAAACTACAGTGAAACCTCCCTGTGCTACCACATCCATTAAACGACCATTTTTTCATGGAACGAAATTTATTCCCATAGGCTCAATACTAATTTGACCTGCATTCAGACACCATCCCAGCTGAACTCCTTCCATGAACGACCAATATTTTTGAAGAAAATGAAACAAATTCCGTTTTTCCCTGGTCGCTTGAAGAAGATTTTATTAGAAAAATAATTCCAGAGAGCGCATTATTCATCAAATTTCTGAACTAAGTTTAGATTTTTTTTTTTTTTTTTTTTTTTTTATTCCGGTAACTTTTCAGTTTTTAAATCCCTTTGTGTCTTTTTAGGCAATGAATTTAACTCTGATGGCAAATTAAGAATGAACCCCTTATTGAAAATACTTTCATTGATCTTCAATAACCAATGGCCGCCATTTTGTTTCCCATGCAAAACTAAAATTAATTAATTAAAATTTAATTAATTAATTAATATTTGAAAAAACTGTATTAACATCAATTGTCATCCAATACAAGTTTTAAAAAATTTATTTCAACTTGATAGGATGAATAATGAGTATTTTATTAACGATTGAAAATTTGAACAAGATAAATATATAAATAAATAAATATAGGGAGAGTGTGAGCTAATAGTAGGAATTGAAAAAAAGAGTCCAACAATTACGCTACTGAATTATGACACATAAAATTTGGTAAAGTTCTCAGTCAAGTTTTTATTATAAGAGAAGAATAGTTTATCTTCCGTTTACTTTCGTAACAGGGTCCTTCGCCGCTCAAATCCGTGAAATCGCTATCGTGTTCGGTAGAATTTCGATCCTCTTTCCTCGCTATGAATCTGTACTGGCAGTGCTCGTTCCTCTTCCGTGCCTGGAAGTATAAGCTCCGCCCGACTTTTCTCAGAACTACAATCAACGGGAACCCTATGTGATTGCTCGAAGGAAAAATGTACGCCTCATACCTGTGACTCTCAGCCTCTAACAAAAATGGAATCGCAATTCCATTCAAAAATTCCTTAGAATGCTTTTTCATCCCTTATATCATCTGTGCATCTTTCGCAGAGAACAAAGATATTTTTTCTAGCCATTTGGATCTCTAGTACATGATGACATTAATAAGGTTCACTTTTATAGGATGAAAGAGTATTTCGCGACCTCATAGACGAAAAGTTTCGGTTGAATTAATGGGGTTTTTCCGAGTGGTCTTCGGTGAGTTGAAAAAAGGGTTTCTCAGCCCTGCCTATTTTTTTAGCCTGCGCTATAGTGTCAAAAGTGATTATTGGTGATGACCGATAGAAACTTTTGAAGTTTGGCGGCAGTTTTCTTGGACTAAGCCAAAATTTAGAGCAGAGTTGCTTTTACATTGGTTTCCCTATGCTGATTTCCGAGCAGTATACAGGGGTCTTGAGTGAGATGTTGTAGATATCTCACAATACATTATATTGATTTGAATTGCAATTATCCCAGAATTTGTGAATTTGAACCTGTGGTATTCCTTCAAACTTCAGGGATTTACGTATAATGATGGCTTTGTGAATATGTACGAAAATATACACGTTATTGAGAGGGGTAAATAAAGTTTTGGGGAACACCTTTAAAAACCTTCACACTGAAAAGCAAACTTTACAATTTTTAAGTAAATAAATATAGTTATTTCTTTTTTTTTATATACTTTTTCGTTTAACAAGAATGTTTACATAAAAAAAAGAGCAAAGTTTACTTTGCTTTGATTTATAATTAATTGGCTTCAGAAAAATCTTCCAAAGGATCCAATTAAGTGTACTTACGAATTTAAAACCAGTAGAAGTGACTTAATCATCAATGCATCTACTTTCATTCATTATCTTACCTCCACGACAGTTAATTTGTAAATGATTGGATACTAAACATCTAATATATGAATAAAAGACCTATTCCACACCCATCATCGAACCATTTGCCTAATTGGCAGAGATCCACCAGCGTGAGGCTGTGGCTTCCGAATTCTTTTTACTTTATATCGACCTGAACTTCCTGAATACCAATCCGCATTTGCGAATGCGATTATGTGGAATGTCGATGCATATTTTATCCACTTACAAATAAAAATGACTTCAGTGATATGTCGGAAAAGTTCGCGTTGTTGGAAGGAAAAAAACAAAATTTTTAAGAATATCTTTAAAAATTCTCTGTGCAAAGCAAGGCATACAATTTTTAAGCAAACAAATGTAGTTATTGCTTTTCCCAATTTTTTCTTAAGAGGCTACTTCAGTCAGGCGAAAAGACCCGTTCACTAATGCTAATCCTATGGAAGAAATTTATAACGATATCTTGGTTGCATTTCAATATTTTTAAATGATTTCTTTTGCATTGGATAGCTGAGATCGATCTGTATGCAGGCCGTTTTTTTACTTTTTCGATTTTCATTGCAGATTTTTTTTATGAGGATGTTTTCACTTTCGAAACCGGTTCCGAAAATGAAAGTGTCCCTATAAAAAATATCTGTAAACAAATTCGAAAAAATATAAAACAATCTTTGTACAGATCAATCTCAGCTGTCTAATGCAAAGGAAATCATTTAAAAATATTGCAATGCAACCGAGATATCTTTATAAATTTCTTCCATAGGATTAGCATTAGCGAACGGGTCTTTTCACTTGACTGAAGTAGCCTCTTAAAGAATGATGTTTAGTTTTCAAAAAGAACGAAGTTTATACTGGTTTGGTTAATAATTAATTAGCTTCAGAAAAAATTACCCAAAGGATCCAATTAAGTGTACTTAAGAATTTACAACAGGTAGGAGTGGCCTAATCATCAATGCATCTACTTTCATTCATGAACTTACCTCCATGGCAGTTAATTTGTAAATGATCGCATACTACACAATCTACCTCTATGAATGGAAAAAGCTTTCCCACACCTATCATCGAACCATTTGCCTAATTGGCAGAGACCTGTCAGCGTGTGGCTGTAGCTTCTGAATTCTTTTTACGTTACATCGAGTTGAACTTCCTTAATTCTAGCGTTTGCAATTCCTTAATTTTTATCCGGTAGCTAGTTATCCCGGTAGACGATCTGCAGGGGTGAAGAGTCCCGTAGATTCATAGTTCTGATGTCTATATCCGACATTAATGGCAATTCTACAGAAGTAATGGAGTGTTGCAGTTAATTGGCCTACCGCATTGACTAGAGATCCTCAAAGGCATGTCATCGATGATTCAGTTGAAAAATTAATTAATATGCCTTTTCCCTATAAGTATTTGATTATAATTATGCTGTGGTTCAAAATTCGCTGTGGTTCATCGTTGTAAGTTGGTTACTGAATTTGTTAAATTGCTTTAGAGAATTCTATGTGACCGTATTCCTGAATTTATCAGCATTGAAAATGACAGTTGTGCCTTTATGTCTCGTGATGATTCAGCATAATTATGCTCTAGCTGATTATCATATTGAAGTTAATGAGCTTCAGGAGATGCTAAAATTACTAACGTAATAACCTTTCAGGGACGAAGTACAGTGAAATACGTTTAACACGAAACTGAAGGCACCGAAATTTTTTTTTCGTGTTGAAAGAATTTCGCGTTAAAAGATTCGTAAAAAAAGAACAAAACTCACAAATATTTTCGACGTCGTCAACTTTTATGCCGATTTCCTGTTAAACTATAGGTAAGTTGCATTCATTAGGATAAAAAACAAGAAAAAAAAATTCGGGGAGTGGGGGGTGGGAGGGAGGGAGGAAAATTAGATAACTTTTTTTTAAACTGTCTTTTTCAGCATTCTGAGATTTAGCTTGTTTGAACCAAATAAGCAAAGCTGTCTCTAAATCTTCGTGCTTAGTATTTCTCATGCGTTTTCTCTCTGGCTTAAACATACTGCGTTCAAACATTAACGTTAATGGTATCCCTGTTTTTTTATTATTGTTGATAGAGTAGAATTGGCAATGCCAAACTCTTTGCAGATTTCTGTTTTCGTCCTTCTTTTTCATCAACTGCATTAAGCCGCTTCATCTTCATTTGGAGCGAAATAGAAGTTTGTTTTCGCACCGATTTCTCATCCATTGTGCTTATAAAACATAAACTAATTTACAAAAAACATGAAATTCACTGATTTTCACCCAAAATTCAGTATTTTTAACACAAAATTCAACAATTTCAACTCAAACTAACTGGATCGAAGAAGTTTTTTTTTCGTGTTAAACGATTTTTGTTTCATGTTAAAAGAAAAAAAAATCAGTAAATTGCATAGTATCCGGACCGCTATATCATTTCGTGTTAACCGATTTTTCATGTTAAGCGTTTTCGTGTTAAACATATTTTACTGTACTTCTATTCGTAAAATGCCGAAATGATTTATTGATACCAGAATTTAAAAACATATTTATTTCAAAATAACTAAGTGCTTTTCTTCACGTTGTTTATAAAATTAAAATTTTCATTGAAAAATTCTGGTGGCAAAGTAGCATTTCGTAATTAAAATTAAGTGGGATATATTATATCCGTATCGCCCTTCAAGGTGTTAACACTGTAAATTAACCTGTAAAATCTATGACATTTGAAATACTATAATTAAAAATGATGCATGTATATATAAAAATTTTGAATGCAATTACAAAAAAATTCAGGGTTTTCTTTTTTTAACCCTTTCCAATTATTTAGGGTCACCAAAACTTGATTGGTATTGTATAAGAAGTATGCAGGATTAATAGTTAATTTATAGGGGCACTCAAAATAATTCCATTACATTATGGTATATGGGGAAAAATCGTTTGCAGATTATTTTATGAGATTATGCTATTTCAAATGTATTGAAACAGATATAAATCACTGAATTTTACTACGATTACGTTAGAACAGGGCATTCATAGCATATTTTATTCATGTACAGGGACACTCAAAATAAATCGGTTACAGTACTGTATTTGAGTAATAATTGCTGGAGTGTGTGTTTTAAAATTCGGTATGCGCTTTTCAATTTAACTAATTTTTTGTATGTTACTCGTTATAGATAAATTCTATAAACTCATATACAGGGCTGCACAAAACTATTCACATACCATTTACCTCATTAGAGGGAGTTGCTGAAGGGGAATTTTCAACTGAGGTATATGTATTTCTTAAGTGAATTAAATTTTGGCATGCATTTAGCTAATAGATACAAATCTATGTATCATATACAGGTCTGCTGAAAAAAAATTCGAATAATTCTCGGATTGCAGATGGCAACAGCTGAAATTGGGTTTTCAAATGTGTTAGGCGTTTCCATATGGTTGAAATAGACATAACGTTTTAACTTATTAAACGGTACGTTTTGTTACACTATCCTGAATGTATTGGAAAGTGTTTCATAGTCTATGCTTGACGCATGATTTTTTTCTTTCTTATTTTTTATGAAAAAGTCCTAAGCAGAAAAAAAAATCGAAATGCACTTAAGAACAATTAAACAATATATCGTTTTTGTTGTGTTGAAAGAAAATAATGACAATGATTAATTTGAGTCGGAGCTCATCGGAGCTCAGCTCCGATATTTCCTTATTTTAAGTGACTATTTAAATATTAACTGGAGCCCACCGGAGCTTGTATATACTGGGCATACGACAGCGCTTATGTTATATTCTGCCTGATTGGTAAAAAAATTCTTGGCGAGTAAGATTTTCTGAAAAATTTCCACATTTGGTTAAAAATATTTTTGCTATTGTTCATTCATTAGATTTTATTATATATAAATAGGTGTGTTTGTGTAATTTATATCTACTGCGACGGAGGCCGGTGTTGTGTTTGAAGGTGCAGCGTATAACTTCATGGTTCCGCTCTCATTAAAAACAAAGAAATATTTATTATATTCAAGCAAGGTATTATCACAATAAGAATTCCTTATTAAATAACATTCACTCCTTGAAATGCGACGTCCTTTCTAAGCGCGCTTAGCACAATGCTAAGTTTAAATTTTGAATAAGGGTTTTGCTTTAGGTTCACTGTAAAAAGAAAAGATTATTACTAAGCCAAATTTAGGTTTATGAGATACAAAATGAAGTTTATATATGCACTACTTTTATTGTCAGCACCGAATTAAGTTTATTTTAAACAGATTAGGATAATATTAAAAAAAGAGTTATACAGAATAGTTATATTTCATATTATTTATGTTCCATATCTCTTTGAACTTTCATGATATATCCATTTATACTTTTCTAGTATATACAGCTATGCCCAACCCTACATTGTATAGTTTTTTCAAAGTCTCAGTATTCTTTTAGAAACGCGTTTTTTTAACATTACACTTACTAATACATATATTATTGTACGGAACCCTCTGTGCGCGAGTAATACTCGCACCTGACTGTTTATTTTTTAAGTCTTTTAAAAAAATAGGCTAAAATGATTCCATAAAACAAACCAACTAATTTTGTACACACAATAAAAGTTACAGTCGTGGAAAAAAAAAGTAAACACCCCTTACAAGCTCTGCAAAAAATTATCGTAGAAGAAAGTTACTGGTACCACACGATTGGTAATAAAGTCTACTTTTAAATGATGTATATAAAATTTGCTTAGGTCGCCATCTACATATTAAAACGAACCATAACTTTGTTTTTGTTTTTTTTATAGCAGTACACAATTCTAACAGCATAAATGAACTCAACACCCTTCAATTAGCATAGAAACAAATTTTTATGCAATTTGTACGATAAGTTTCCAAGAAATCAATCATTTTAAAACGAGCGTACTTTAGGGGCTGTATCCAAATTGAAGTTCGGTACTCGATTGTTGACCGAGAGAGCCCCCTTCTTGATCAAGGCATCTTAAGCGCCACACAAACAGTCACTGAAGACTGCTAGATTACAGGATAGCATAAGAAATTTCAAAATATCTAGTCGCTTCTATCATAGACGGCCTCTTAAACCATCATTTTGCCGTTTTTAAAGCATAATTTGAAAACTACTGGGAAGAAAAATGTGAAATTTTGGATTTCCATAGATAACAAATCTAAATCTATCAAAAAATTGTAGGTTGAAATTCATAATTTTTTCGAATATTAATTTCATAATTCATAATTCGTATCATAAAATAATAAAAATTGCAAATTCAACGTATTTATGTATTATTGATACAAAAAAATTAGCACATTAGGAGTATAATTTCAGGAGATATTAATAAAAATATGAAAATGTAATTTAACATTAGAAGCACTAAATTTTGAATGTTTATAATTCAAAAACTTATCGCTCAAATGACTTGAAATTTGGTGTCTAGGCATAGTTTGAACCGAAGATTTGAAATATCTTGTTAAAACTGGATATTGCCATTGAAAAAAATGAAGTTTGGGTTCGTTTTAATATCTAGATGGCGCCATGAGCAAATTTTATATACATCATTTAAAAGTAGACTTTATTTCCAATCGTTCGGTACCAGTAACTTTCTTCTACGCGATAATTTGTTGAGGAGTTATTAGGGGGTGTTTACATTTTTTTTTTTTTTTTTTTTTTTCACGACTGTACATTCTTGAGAGTTGTAATGAAAAAAAAAAAACTATTTTCGGGCATAAAATATGAAAGAAATGATAAACAAACACCGAAATATCAGATATCACGAAATCAGGTAAGAGCTTTAATAAATTTTTAATGTGATTTAATTCATGTTATTTTAAAATTATGCACTGTAAAAAACGGGTTCTCAAAAATGAGTAAAAAGTAGTCAATTTTGAGTATGTCACATAGTCAAAATAGCTCCGATCCAAATGTACTCAAAACTGAGAAACACATGTACTCATTTTTGATCACATGATGATCTTCAAATATGAACCGGTATGTATTCATTTCTGATCCCATACATGTATTCAAATTTGAACTTATCTGTTAATTTTGATCCCATGAAAGTGTTTAAATATGAACTGGTATGTATTCATTTTTGATCCCATACATGTATTCAAATTTGAACTTGTGTGCCAATTTTGATCCCATGGAAGTGTTCAAATACGAACCTGTATGTATTCATTTCTGATCCCATATATGTATTCAAATTTGAACTTGTGTGCCAATTTTGATCCCATGGAAGTGTTCAAATATGAACCAGTATGTACTCATTTTTGATCCCATACGTGTGTTTAAATTTGAACTTGGGTGCCAATTTTGATCCCATGGAAGTGTTCAAATATGAACCAGTATGTACTCATTTTTGATCCCATACGTGTGTTTAAATTTGAACTTGTGTGCCAATTTTGATCCCATGGAAGTGTTCAAATATGAACCAGTATGTACTCATTTTTGATCCCATACGTGTGTTTAAATTTGAACTTGTGTGCCAATTTTGATCCCATGGAAGTGTTCAAATATGAACCAGTATGTACTCATTTTTGATCCCATACGTGTGTTTAAATTTGAACTTGTGTGCCAATTTTGATCCCATGGAAGTGTTCAAATATAAATCAGTATGTCTTCATTTTTGATCTCATACATGAATTCAAATTTGAACTTATGTGCTAATTTTAATCCCATGGAAGTGTTCAAATCTGAACCTGTATGTACTCATTTTTGGTCCCACGTATGTATTCAAATAAGCAATTTTACATACTCGTTTTTGATCACATGTTATCGTATATGAACCAGAACGTGTTCATTACTGATTCTATACATATGTTTAAGATTGATTCTGTGTTAAATGAGAGTTTGAAATACAGTATTTTTTTCCCCCTAATTAAAAGTTTTGGCAAACTGAAATTTTCCTTACATGTCATTTCATTGAAGAAAAAATACATATTGCATGAAAAATTTTTAAAATACTTTTCTTTTCTGACATTTGAAATGCGTGATTGAAACAGAGTACCCACTCAATTTGAAAATAAAATTCAGACCTTTCCCTATCACAATCCTCGATATTTTTATAAATGAAAGTTACAAATTTGCTCTTAATGATGAATAATATAGTAAAAGAGGGTACTTTTCCAGTATAAGAGGCCTTATTGAAATATCAGAAATGAGAGAAGGGAAAGCAACTTATTCTTTGTATATTCACAAGCATTTTCTTCAATAATTGTAAAATTTATTTAATATAAAGAAATCATTTATCTATTTGCATAGACAAGCAGAAATAAATTGTATGTAAAAAACAATTATATATTAAAATGTTTATATATGCACATATAAACAAGGTTCATTAGGTTTGTTTTCATAGCTGTTTATATTATTTTGGCAACAAATTTCACTTTCTGAAGCCAGAATTGTAGCAACCTGTTTTAAAAAGGGCCCACATCACTATGCTGGAAAAGTACCCAAAAGAGAATATTCTACTACCTTTTTAATATGAAAAGAACCTACAAAAATGCATCAAAATTCAGTCATGAATACTATGAACCATACCAATATTTTAATTTTGTGAAGCATAAAGCTTTTATTGAAATATAAATGCAATTTTAAATCCTTAGAAAATTTACACATTGAATATGACTAAAAGTGAGACTTCGCTCGCTGGCTAATATTAATCCTATAGCAGAATTTTTTTCTTTAATGTCTCATCTGCATTTCAATATTTTATTTTTTGCATTAAATTGTGCTTGGGCTAGAAATAGTTTATATAAGCAATATTTGGAATTACAAACTTTGTTGTTGTAAGCTTAAATTTTATTTTTCTAGCTTTTGTAACCGATTTTTCACGAGTTCTCAGATTCAATGAGCATCACATGACTGTAAACATCCAAGCTGTTAGTGAAAACTCTTTGCAATCCATTGTGATGGTCATAAATGGTATTTTACCCATGTGCTCCCACAATGAAAACATCTTATAACAATTATTGTTATTACATTAGGTGCATCACACACCAGGAAGACATGCAACAAACACAGCTTGTGTCAGGTGACAATTTCATCTTGTTAAAGAACTCGCCAGCTAATGTTAAAATTTCTTTAAATATCTCATTTGTATTTAGACTTTAAATCCAATGGATAGCCGAGGTCGATCTCTACATTCACCTCCTTTTTTCCTCTTTCGATTCTTTTTTTAAAATTAAATAAAGTTCATTTTTGGTATTGGTTCCAAAAGGTATTAAAATAAAAAACTACAACTTAAATCGAAAAAGTTGAGCCTTAATTTGAAAATACATAACTGATGCAAATCCATGCTAAAAAATTTAATAGTATGGCTATAATGAATTATAACATTTGCTGAAAGAAGCATTTTATTTGTGCTATTTGTTTGTTTGTTTGTAACTTTGTAGTTGTTGAAATTTAAAAGACGTTAAATTTTTTTAGATTTTCCACTCACTGATTCACTAAAACCTAAAAAAGCTTGAATTGATGAGATAAACAAAAATTATTCTAATGCATTATACACATAAAATGCCTGCATAAAATTGAAATTTTTCAGAATGAAGGTCTTCATGTACATATGCTTTAAAACTTACCTTTTCACATTTGATTTACTTTCTCAGAAAATTTTAGTATACTTTCAGTATTTTCTGTTATTAAGGTATCTTCTGCGATAAAACCTGAAGGGGAATCTCCATTCACTTGAAAACATGTGCTTGGTAATTTTATACTCAGCACTGAAAGTACCTTAATTAAATCTGCACCCAAAATCAAAAGGGTAAACAGAACACACATTAGAGAACAACCCAGTGCAAAGGAAATGGTTTCAAAATAGTCAAATTTAAACGAGAAATTAGAAAACAACACCCCCCCCCCCTCCTTTTAACTTTAGCGAGCAAGTATTTTCAAGCGTGTGAAGAGTCCCTTCTCTAAATCGTGTTAATAATACAACTCGTATCACATTATAAAATCCATAATTGATCCTTGAACACCTTAAGTAAAATATAAGCTACAACACATCATATTAAGAAATGTTTATTTATTATTTCAAAGTTTTATACATCATATTCTTATCTGGAGTATAAGAAGCCACATTGGGAAAAAATATGTGAATATACATTACAATTAATATTATAATAAAATAAATTACCATTCCACAGTGATATTCTGTACAATTAATACATAACATTGGTAAAAAATAAACATTGCTAACCTTATAATTCTTTTACAAAATCACATTGGTAAAAAAGGAATAACAAATACACATTGATAAAAAATAAAGGAATAACAAATACATATTGGTAAAAAATAAAGGAACAACAAATACACATTGCTAAAGTTAAAGGAATAACAAATACACATTACAATTCTTGACAAGCAACATAAGAGAAAAGATTAAAATATTTCACATTCTTTTATTGACAAATACAACTTTTAAAAAAAGTTTATTATACGAAATTGATTACTGGAAATGAAAAATATTGGAGAAAAAATACTTTGGTTTATTAAAAATAATGGCTTGTTAAGCACAGTTAAAAATTGTCGTATGAAAACATGATCCTCTTTATATATATATAAAAAAAAAAATATCCTTTTATATCCTCACAAGTGTAGGTATGAGTTGCCACTGTAGTTTAAAATCACTAAAAGTTCTAGATTGAATTGGGAGTTAAATTCTTTCATTTACTTTAAGCAGATAATTTTATATTACATTGAATTTTATGATATGCTGACACTTTGTTAATTTCCAAATTTAATCATTAATTGGAATGTAACAGTTTTGGATAATTTATTTTCCAATTTTATTCATTAAGGACAGAAAATTGGCTAAGATCAGTTATTTCTATAATAAATATATAAATCTTAAAAAATCAGTGATGAATTTATTTTCCATTTTTATTCATCAGGGACAGAAAATTTGCTAAGATCAGTTATCGGTATAATAGATATATAAATCTTAAAAAATCAGTGAAAACTTTCATATAAAGAAACAGAAAAATATCACAAAAATGTGGAATGTTCTTACAGATAACATTACATAATGCAAAAATCTAGATTATGTAGTCTGGAGATATAGAAAAAAATGCAAACATCCTGTATAACATAAAAAGAAAAGAAAAATAACTCAATGTAATGATAGCTTAAAAATTTCGATATAAATTTTCTATATTTGAAGTTACATTTAACATTTAAAAACAGAACTTGAAAATTTTCAATATTAATGAAAGTTAAATATTTGTAAACTTCCCTAATTAAAATATAAATTAAACTACATGTTTAGCTAATGAGAAAGAAATTAGTACAGTAAACTCCCGATTATCCGGCCTATTAAAAAAATAAATATTGCAAGCTGCTGAAGGCAGGCAGGTTCCCATCCAGGTGGGTGTCAAGAGCATGGAAAAAAATCCCAAACTTAGTAATTGCAAGGTCTTGGAACATTCTTTTGCACCAAAAAGGTAGACAAACTCGTGTGGGAAACTGCAATGGGAGATGAGAAAGATAAGCTTATTCCATTGCTGAAAAATGTACTGGGCTATGACGATGTCAATGCATGTGACATTACAGAATGAATGGCAAACGACGAAGTCAATGAATTAATTGAAAATGATATTGTTGAAGTGTTGACAGAGGGAGAAATATCGAAAGAAAAAGATTAAAATGATTGTAGGAAAAATCTCATTCCACATTCGCAAGGGTTCAAGACGATTGAGGCAGCACTGTAGTACATTAGTCAGCAGGCAGTTCTCTATGAAGGGCTTTTTCAAAAACTAAAACTAAGTTTTGACTCTCATCTTATGCATAACTTTTTATATTTGTGCAATCATTTATTAATAAACAGTAAAATAAGATTTACTCATTTTTTTTACGAATTAGGATTGCGTTTTATGTTAATGTTTTGCTTATTTTGAAACTGTATGTACAGTATATATAAAATTTATCATAATATGTCTATAACATGTGTTTTTAATATCATGGCGGGGGGAGGGCACTAAGTAAATATTTGTAGAACTCCAGCCTATCGGGCTTTTAGTTATCCGGCCTACCCTTCTGCCACATTAGGCGGATAGTCAGGAGTTTACTGTATTTACATTAATCTAAAGATTCTAACAACTTAAAACTATAAACATAGTTACATTACAACACAATTCATCTAATTACAAATTAAAATTTTAATACTTTTATAACTCTGCATTTAGTTGAAAGGTGGAGTTTGCATGACAATAACTAATAGCCACTGTAGATCAAAATGACAACGACAAATGCAAGAGAACTTTATATTCAGCAACATGAAATAATGAATGGTACTTTTAAAGTAAAATACAAACAACTTGTTTATCCCTAAATTGTCTCCCACTACTTGCCACAGTATGATTTTATAAGTCTTTGTGCAGGAAACCAATGTTAAAAAATGAATAAATACATAAAAAGAAGCAAGCAACTGTTTCCAATCTACAAACGAGATTCTTCTTCAGTGCAAGATAAAGCAAGGCTAGGCAAAACAACAGAGGTGCAGGCTTGTATAACTGATACGGGTAGTGAATGTGCCAAAACAACAAACGAGAAAGCAGCATGAACAACTGAGTGCACAAGTAGCAACATCTACCAGAGAACAAAAGAAAAAGAAACCAAAAAAGGGAAATTAAATTATGTTTTCCAAATACTTAGAAAATCAGGAGTACTAGATCAGATATTGACTAAAGAGAGAATTTTTAATGATGTAGTAAACTTTCTAAAAATCAAGATCAAGGTTAGAAAAAAACTTTTGGATAATGATGGCTGAGGAAAAATTGAACCTATGTTGAAAAGACCAACAATGTTGAGTAATAGAAGAACGTTTAAGCTCCTGATTTTTAACAACTTTCAAGCTCTTTTAAATGAAATGCAATCATCTCATGCCAGTGTGATCTTTCTTTTGTTGGCTTCTTTTCCTTTCATTCTCCGGTAGATGTCGCTACTTATCCACTCAGTTGTTTCATGCTGCTTTTATCTCATTGGTTGTTTTTGGCACGTTCGCTAGCTGTATTGGGTATATAAATCTGTACCTATCTGTTGTTTTGCCCAGCCTTGTTTTATCTTGCACTGAAGAAGAATCTTGTTTGTAGATTCGAAGCAGCTGTTTGCTGCATTTTATGTATTATTTGTACATTTTTTTAATGTTGGTTTTCTGCCTTTTAATACTCAATACCCCTTTCTAAAAGCTCTTTCAATTCTTGAATAAGTGGATCTAAAATAGGTTGATGACCATACTTTTCAACATCTAGAGTATAGTAAATATTTGTAATAAAAATAGAATCTAAGGAAGATTGCAGTGACACAGGTATATCTTTAATTGTAAAAAACAAATCCCAGTTTATGGATACTATAGATGCAGATTCTAAACATCTGGAAGGAGCCAGTGGCCACATTGTCAAACAAACGAGTAGAAACAATAGCGTTTACATGAGGAAAAAAAAACAAAAAACTCAGGTATTCAAAGTGAAAAATAATTTAATATATACACACCTATATAATGCATATTACTAATTATAATATTCTTGAAATTTTGCATAGTAATTAAGTATAATATAAATCTTAAACTATGTACAATCAGAAGTTAAAGTTGGACAAGATACAGTTAAAAAAAAAAAAATATCTATAAGCTAAGCAATCATGATAATGGGGAATATTTAAAAAAAAATCTCAATTTGGTTTTGTCCTACAAAAGTAAAAAGTGATTGTGTGAGCTTATTTTGCACTATAAAAATCAAAATACACTTCAAGCATTTGTTTTTGTATCAGAAAAGTTATCTTTTAAAATAACACATGATGGCTTAGATACCGAACGTTAGTGGGCACTACAAAAATTTTAGTCGCCATGCAGTGACTGACGACCGTGAATCTGCACCTATAATGGGTACCAGTATGTAATCCCAGCAAACCAGGAGGCGGCAGCACAGACTACCACATCATAGAGTTGGAAGCTGAAATTCCAGAATTAGTTGAAACTCGATTTGCATATTCAAAATGTAATTTGTCTGCCAAGTCACATCTTTGTGGGAAAACTCCTGAAAACCTGATTTTAGTGGATGACTCATAGGTTTATCATGGTGTTTCTCTGCACCATTAGGCATGAAAACATGGAGGACTGGGAGCAGGAAAACAATGGTAAATCTTTGAGTCAATCACTAAAATCAGGTTTTCAGTTGTTTTCCACCTTGGCAGACCAATTGCGTTTTATACGAATAAAGTTTCAACTAATTCTGGAATTTTAGCTTGCAATTCGATGAGGTCTGTGTTGTTGCCTACTGGTCTACAGTGGATTTAGTACCCCAACATTGTCAATATACAATAGATCAGTTTTAATCACGTGACCACATGCCCACCAACCAATCAAAATCACTGATATTTTAGATTTCAACCAATGAAAGTGGAGAAACCCAGGAAAATTGGCAGGCAGACAAAAAACATTCACGAGGGTTGTCAAGTTGGTTGCTAGGGTATGATGTCAGTTGAAACTGATCAATTCAATAGCTATGGTATACATGGATAAAATTCGGTTAGGCTAATAATGAAAACCATCTTGAATACTACTTTACAAAGAGTCCCTTATATTTGAAAGCTATAAATACAGCAAAAGCATATCGATAAAACCATCAACAGAAATAATTTGTCTCATTATCTCTGCAATAAAAATGTACTGGCAAGTGTCTTGAATTTGACGTGGAGTACCATCTTTAATTTTTGTTCACACAGTGAACCAAGAACAACTTCAAGGGATTAACATAATGGCTATTTTCTTTTAAAGCTACTAATATTTTATGTTTAGAATCAAATTTTGAAAATACTGTACTGGAGAAACATGGGAAAATTGGCAGGCAAACAAAAAACATTCACGAGGTTGTCAAGTTGATTGCCTGGGGCACCATCTATTGCCTTAAAGAGATAGGAATTACTCATGCAATATAGAAATTTGTCACAATTTCGATAATTAAAAAGCAACTAATTAAAAATTCAAGGATTTTTCAACTGAAACATTAAAGTTATTTACTGTCAAATCTTGACGTGCTAGTATCAATAAAATCCATCAACAGAAATAATTTGTCTCAGTATCTATGCAATAGAAATGTACTTTCAAGTGTTTTTTCTAAGAATTTGAGGTGGAATATCATCTTTAATTTTTGTTCATACAGTGAACCAAGAAGAACTTCAAGGGGATTAACATAGTGGTCATTTTCTTTTAAAGCTGCTAAAATCTTATGTTTAGAATCAAATTTTGAAAATAATGCACTGCAATAATCAAACCTTGCTATAAAAGTTTTCATTTGTTTATTTTCCTCTACAGATTGATTTATAAACCTCATAGTCTCATCCTTTAAATAACTCTCTGTATCCCACATTAACAGGGGTGGGGGGATGCATCATTTTACTCGCTACTGGCGAGTGAATTTTCTGACAGAGCGAGTGAATTTTTAGGTAGTCTTTGAAAACTGCAAACTATAGAGATAAGCGAAAACTTTTTTTTTTTTTTAGTAGTTAGCTATAATTTTCAACTTTTCTAATTACTGCAATGTAAACATGGTACTAAGTTCTATTTTATAATAAACTTTAATCTCTTGTTTATGTTTCTTAATACAGGGGAAAAAATATGAAAATGCATTATAATAATAGTAACCAACTATTTTTGTGTTTCGTAAATTTTGTCATAAAAAGTTTCTACTGTACGTTGCATTTTACTGGCTGGTGAAATAAATCCTTGGCTGGTAAGATTTTCAAGAAATTCCCCACCCCTGCATATTAAAACTGAAGTGCTCTTTATCAATGAAATAACATTATTAAAAGGAACTCCACTTTTACTGATAGTTGTACAACTTCCTAAATGACTGTCTACAGAATTTATCATAACACTTGTAATGTTCTATGACATTATGATGATTTCTAATATGCCAACTGAAATCAGAAGGAGAATTAAATGCTTTTTTGTAAAGTGTTCAAAATATTTTTTATAAACTACAACACTATTTTTTTTAAGCAAACTACATTTATATATATATATATATATATATATAAATAAATAAATAACTGCAATACTGTGTGAAAAATACTATTTACCCTAAAATTTTAAACAATCATTACATTTTAAAATAAGAAGCCTTTTTTGAAAAAAAAAAAAATAAGATGCATAGTTAAAAATTTTCAGATGAAAACATGATTAAGTCTTATTTATATATATATATATAAGATATAAGATATTTTTATATCCCAAGTATAGATACTTTAGTTTAAAATCACTAAAAATTCTAGGTTGAATTGGGAGTTGTTAAATTATATATATATATATATTAGTTTCTTTTATTTACTTGAAGCGGACAATTTTAAATTACATTAAATTTTATGATATGCTGATGCTTTTTTAATTTCCAAATTTAATCCTTAATTGGAATGGAATGATTTCAGGTGAATTTATTCTCCACTTTTATTTATTAGGGACAGAAAATTAGCTAAGATCAGTTATTGTTAAAATAAATATATAAATTTTAAAAAATCAGGGAAAACTTGAATATTAAGAAATAAAAATTTGGAATGTTCTTGCAGATGACATTACATAATGCGAAAATTTAGATTATGTAGTCTGAAGATATACAAAAACATGCAAACTTCCTGCATAAAAAAAAGAAAAGAAAAAACACAACTCAATGTAAATGATACCTAAAAAATTCGATATACATTTTCTATATTTGAAGTTACAATTAACAGTTAAAAACAGAACTTGAAAATTTTCAATATTAAAAAGTTAACCTTAAGAATTAAATAGCTGTAATTTTTTTTAAAAGTAAAAGTTGATTACAATGGAGAAAAAAAAAAAGGGGGGGTGGGGGGGGTGGTTATTGAAAATGATAATTTGATCTTCAGCAATTTTGAATGCATACATTCTACAGTCCAAATTTCAATTTTCCTCACAATTAACGGGAACTGTAGTTAAATGTTTGTAAGCAGGGAAATTATATGATTATCCCATACAACGCACTTTAAATCAAACCAAAGTCTCCATTTGTGCAACATGGTTTATGTTTCAATGTAATATACATTGAGCTGTCATTTAAAATATATGATGTTCTGATATGCAAAGGTACATAATTGTATAACATTTTTACATTTACCAAGTCAACATCTTTAGTCGAAGTTACTATATATGAATGGAAATGCTCATCGAAGTATGTAGCTTTGAACAAATCACAAATTAAATATGCCTCATCATTATACACGAACAATTCTTTAATCTTTCCAAAGACAAGCAAGTCATCATTACAGGAAACAAATACAGTCATGTTTCTTGAATATGTTGTACCATTAAAACAAAACCCACTACATTTCAGTATTTCTACATCATCATTCATACCTTCTACTCTATGATACAGCCCTTGTTGCTGTAGGCTATGCATTTTGACATATTTAGATCCCAAAACATTTGATACACAAGAAATATTAAAAAACTTTTCATGTAATATATGTGCCATTTTTAATTGGTGACGAACCGCTATAGTTTTAGGAACATTTATAAAATTTCCACTAGATGATGAACATTTTTTGGAGGGATAATGCTTACTTTCATACCTCATACTCCAATACCTAATAGGAGGTCCTAGTTGTCTAATAATTCTAGGATAATGTAAAGCAAAATGCATTTTTGGTGTGAGATGACGGTTTGGAAAGAGTTCAAGATAAAGTTTATGATGGTCTGCAATGTTCTCAGCCAGCTGATAAGTTTCTGGCAAAGAAATTACTGGAGCCATTAAGGTATCAATTATTGTCAGCATTAGAAGGAACAATTGCCAAAATTCATTGTCATGTGGAATTTTGTCACCAATTAGCAAGGGTAAGTTTCTTATCAATGACCACATTTGAGATGAGCTTTGGCCATAAGAACCCTCAAGATTAAATAGCTTATCTCGGTTTATTGGAGTAGGTTTATTGCGGGAATCACATTTACCATAATTGAAATTCATTATACGATCATTTAAAATAGCAAGCGTTAAAAATTTGTCTTTAAAAACATACTGGTTCAAAAATAAAAATGTTTCCATGGCACACCAACCTTCAAATAAATCATGCATAACATCCACAACTAAATTAGTTGTAACATGCCAATAACCTAATTCATTAAGAGGACAATGACATTTTACACCACACATAGAGGTTGTCATATTTCCAGCAATAACATCATTAACGTGTGTATCATGACTATCTTTGTTACGCAATAAACTAATGTCCTCCTTAATCATCCTGTGCATAATATTCTTATGGACAAGACAAAACCTACAACAATAATTAGCTGAAAAACTTTCTACAAATCCAAACAACTTGTTTAACCCTAAATTGTCTCCCACTACTTGCCACAATGCGATTTTATAAGTCTTTCCTTGAAACTCAATACCCCTTTCTAAAAGCTCCTTCAATTCTCGAATAAGGGGATCTAAAATAGGTTGATAACCATACTTTTCAACATCTAGAGCATAGTGAATATTTGTAATAAAAATAGAATCTAAGGAAGATTGCAGTGATACAGGTATATCTTTAATAGTAAAATAAACAAATCCCAATTTATGGATACCAGTATGGGATCCCAGTGGATTTACTACCTCAACATCATCAATATACAATTCAATTGCTATGGTATCCATGGACGTTAAAATTGGATTAGAATAATAGTAAAAACTATCTTGGATACTACTTAAGGAAGAGTCTCTTATGCTTTTGTTGTATTTATAGGTTTCAAATATTTCAATAAAACCATCAACAGCAATAATTTGTCTCATTATCTCTCCAATAGAAATGTATTGGCAAGTGTCTTTTCTAAGAACTTGGCGTGGAATACCATCTTTATTTAATTTCTGTTCATACCGTGAACCAAGAACAACTTCAAGGGGATTAACAAAGCGGCCATTTTCTTTTAAAGCCACTAGTACCTTATGTTTAGAATCAAATTTCGAAAATAAGTCACTACAATAATCAAACTTTTCTATAAGAGTTTTCGTTTGCTCATCATTTTGCTCGACACACTGATTTATAAACCTCATTGTTTCATCCTTTAAATAATTCACAGTATCTTGCATTAAAACTGAAGTGTTCTTTATCGATGAAATAACATTATTCAAAGGAACACCACTGTTACTGCAAGCCTCGCTGCAATACTGCAGAACATCCATTTGAAAAAGTTCTCTTGCATTTCGTTTTTCATTTTGAAATTTATTTGAAGGGGGATTTACGACAGGGTTAATACAGAAGCCATCATCTGACTGACTGGCAGAAAAATTTTCAGTCTGTTGGTTGTGTGAGGGTCCTGATGTTCTGTCATTTGCATGAAATCTCTCTAAGTGTCTCTGATAGTTGTACAACTTCCTAAATGACTGCCTACAAAATTTATCATAACACTTGTAATGTCCTATGACACTATGATGATTTCTAATATGCCAACAGAGTTCAGAAGGACAATTGAATGCCCTTTTGCAAAATGTACAAAACATTTTGTAAACTACAACACTAGTTTTAGTAAACAAACTATATTTATATACATAAAAAAATAATTGCAGTACTGTGTGAAAAATACTATTTACCCTAAAATTTTAAACAATCATTACATTTTAAAATAAGACTTACCTTTTCGAGAGAGTTGGCAAACTCCAGACTACATTTTTTTCATTTTCATAAACAAAGGATAAGGATAAGAAAAACAAGAAAAAGGATGGAAAGAGAAAACTATTGAAAATTTACGTAAATACGACTTTTCAAGTCTTTTACACATGCAGGAACATTGCTCTTTAATTCACATTTATAAAATGTGGTATTTAAAAAGTACCACACATTAGAGCAGTAGGGTGAAAACTCTAAATTTAAAATAAAAGTCAATTTAAAACACAGGTCAACACCTTTAAGCAAAGAAGGCACTTCGATACTGTGGCTTTCAAAAATGAGGAAGACCTGTTCAGGCCTGCATCTCTCTCCAATGGCAAGAATGAATGGCTGTTTCCTTTGACCGTCCAACAGACGATCCTCCTTCATAAACTTTTCTAGCCCTTCACCAACCTATAAGTAATGAATCAGTTACTTAGATAAAAAGAATAAATTATTTTTTGTTCAATGCTCTTAAAATCTGCTGGTCCCTGAGCAAACATTAAAATACACACAGACCAGGAGGTGGCTGCACAGAGCCACCTCATCGAGCTGACGGCTGAAATTTCAGGATTTGACAAAACTTGATTAGTATATTAAAATGCAATTAGTGTTCCAAAGATGGTTGAAACCACCTGCAGACAATTTTAGATTAATCTGTAAAAATATCTAATATTTAAAAAAAAGATCTGAATTTTTTTCCATTTGGTACTATCGAATTGTTTACCAGCAAACTTTGAGAGGTTCTATATACTAGTATTTATTTGATAGATTTTATCACAACTAATATATATATATATTTTTTTTAGAGTATAAATAATGTAATACCACATACCGGGATAAACTGGATGAAATGATCCAGTGACTGAGCACTTGTTGGTCTAACTTTCAACTTCTTTGAGCCAATTTTCTTAAAAACGGCTTGAGGCAGCATCAAAGGTAAAAGTACAAGAGCGCAACAAATTTCTGAAAGAGAAAAGAAAAAAAAAATTACAATAAAAACGCAAGTATTAAATCTAAACAAATACTGTTTCTTATACACTGAGCAAACAAATTTGGTCTCGAGCAAAAAAAATTAAATGAAATTACACCGTTTAAAAATCAAAGCATTAATGATTTTTTAATTGTTCTACATTTTAAAACTTTCAAAACACGAGGAAAATAACTAGAAATTTATTTTTTAAGGCCTTGCACAATTTGCGCTTAAGAAAAAGAGATGTGTTGCCTTTATTTTGTAATTCTACCATATGTTCATTTTTGTTATTATTACATCTGTGTTCCAAGCAATATCACAAGACTAATATCTTTTGAGAAAAGTTGTATAATCGGATTTGCAGACAATATTTTAGCAAGCATGGCTTAACGTAAATTTAATTTCATTGTTAAATTTTCTTAATGACAAATATTTAAATTCGAATTTTTCTCCCCATTCCACTTCTGTAAAAATAAACTTTGCATTTAAATCTTCATATTGGCCAAAGGGGGGGGGGGGGGGGATCAATCTTCTTAAGCATTTTCCTAATATTTACACATGTTATTTAATATGTAGAAGCCAGTTTATCTGTTATTTTATACAACCAGAAATAATTTATCCAATGTGTAAATATTTTTTTTTTTTTTTTTTTTTTTTTTAATAAATCAATACTATGTTCTTACTTTCAGTTGAAGGTTCTGCAGAACTCAAATCAAAATTGAAACTGTTTGCGAAATCTTCAGCAGATTTTCTTCCGCAGTTTTTCCCTTGCAGAATTAATAGATTGGATGCACTTCCAAATTCTAGGCACAAGCTGTCACTCTTTCTTTCATCATACAGCAACTTGAATTCTGCATCAATCTTAAAGAAATTTAACACGTAAGAGTGGAGTTCAGCAAAAAGCAACATATAAATAAATGACTTCTAAACTTTATTGTACGCCACACTAAATTATTACAACCACACTGTCACACGTGCATTACATTACATTCAATGATTTCCATTTAAAATTCTTAGACTAAATATAAAATTATCACTTATTTGACAAAATTTAACGGAAATTTATGAATTTTTTAGTAGAAAATATGCATACTATAAATAAATTAATTCAAATTTAATATGAATTAGCCGTAAACCAACTTTTAAAAATAAAAGCTGGGTTTCTTTGGCTTGGCTAAAAGCTGACGAACCTGGCTGGAAGGGAAGGGACTAAAATTTCATATGCATATATTTTTTTAATATCTCTTAAAAATAAAATATTTTGTCTGAAAATGACAAAATTTGTGACAGATAAATATTACACTATATTTTTATTTAAAATATATAATTACAGAATTTTGGCCATACGGTGAACCAGGCATAATATCACATTTAGAATATTTTTTTAACTGCCAATTTCTCAAATTCAATTTTATAGTAGCAACAAGCTAGTCGACATTTTTAGCGTTATATACTATGAGAAGAAAATATATAAATACAAGTAGTATAATATTTCAGTTACTTACTACATAGAGATTCAAAATTCTAGGCCAAATGCTGGTGATGTTGGAAACATTTTTTATAATTTCATATCTCCTTCCTTCAAATGTTTCTTCCATAAACTGGAGAACTTTGTCCAATGGAGCAGAATTCTCTTTAAGCCATTGCTTCTTTTGGCAAAATTCTACGGAAGTGTCTTCTTTTCCAAGATATGTTTCTCTTTCTTTACTGGTTTTACAGGTATAAAAACCCAATTCTTGCTTTTCAACCCTTGAAAGATTTCTCTTTCGAAAATTTTTAAACCTGTCTTCAATGAAACCGGTGGAAGGTGCACCCCTAAAACCAGGACAAAACCACTGTTCCTGTAGAATAAAAAAATATGACTTAACAGATTGTTAACTTTAATTAATCTAAACTTTAATTGATCTAAAAAATTATGTGACTTTATATGAAGACAAAGTAATATATTAGTGTTGACTAAGCCATTTTAGAGGGGTACAAAACCTGGGAGACCATTTTATTTTTTATTCGCACAGTGGCCCTTTTTAACCCTTCTCATGCACCCGGCAGTCCTTTCTAACACTTCCTATGCACTCATGGCCAAGTTATCATTCCTTAAACGTTTATCAAACTATCCTATTTGCTTACATAAAAAGATCCCTGATTGTCTTTATCAAAAATCCCCGATTTACATTATTAACAATACACATAGTACCATATTTTTTCATGTATGATGTTTCCTCATAACACATTTATCCAGCTTGCTAATATCTCATTTGAGAGAAAAACACCAAAAATGCCTAATATTAATAAAATAGTGATAGTTTTATAAATCTGAACTCAAAATTTAATCCAACAACTTCATAGAGTGGCCAATGGATATACGATCAGACAAGAAAATTTCCTCATTTTCTGAAAAATGTTCAATTTTAAGACATATCTATATCTAATTTTTCCAGATTGATAAACCTCCACGATTTCTAGATTCTGTAGACAAGCAAAATTTGTTGATAAATCTGGGAAGAAAAAAAAAAACCTGTGAAATTTGCCAGTTGATGGGGGATTGCAAAATTCAATTGATTGTAGGAAAATATCGCAAATTCGAATTAGGGGACTCTAAACAAACCAGTTAATTTGTTTTTTTTTTAATAAGGTACAAATGTGCCCTTTTTGAAAAATTTTCACCCGCCCGCCAGCCTTTTTCTTTTTAAGAGTCAACACTACATATCAGGGCTTGAAATTAAATTTTTTCTAGGAGGGGAGTCTCCCTCCCAACATTTGCAAATGGAGGGGAGTTGAGTTGCTTGGGAGGGAGAAAAAAATGTTTAAAATTCACTGTTATTTTACATTTTATTTAAATAATTACATTAATACAGACATGACAAAGTACCACTGAATCAATTTAAATCAACAATTCAGAATAATTATGCAAAATGTTCCTTTATTTAAAAAAAAAGAAGAAAGTCAAGCTTTTATACAACTAACTTTTCAACTTTCAACCAAATTACATGCGTCGATAACAATGGGGATTGCTAAATAAATTTCTGAATTTAGATTTTTTTCAATTTTGGGCCCTGAATCCTCTTTTACAAGGTTAAACTTGTGACAGACAGCACAAGCACACCATTTATTACTTTGGAAATTACCAGAAATGTATGGTTATGCTCTCTTAAAAATTTTCAAAAAACTCTGCAATATCTGACGTGTCTTCATTTTTAACTATTAGCATGAACATATTCGGAGATGTCATTATAAATATCGATTTCTGATTGAAACTGTTTTATTATATTTTTAAATGGAATTATAGTCAAAACCCAACTCCCTGATATTTTCTTTGATTGAACAAGTTACTATGCATTCAAAAGTTTTAAACAAAGCCCAGAATTTGAAAAGGAAACCGTCAATTCATTTCTTCTATTACAAAAGCGTTTTCTATTGCGTTTTTTCCGGGATCTTTTCATGAAACTTCTGTTTTTTTTCGCTACCCTTTGACAAAATTTGCGTTTTTCCTGCGATTCTTTGACGAAATTCGCGTTTTTCCCACAATTCTTTAAAGAAATTTGAGTTTTTTCACGATCCTTTCGTGAAATTCACGTTTTCTTTGTGATCTTTTGACAAAACGCACGTTTTTTACCGTGATCCTTTGACGAAAGTCATGTTTTTTTGCAATGCTATGCCGAAAGTCACACTTTTTTCACGATTCTAAGCCAAAAGTAGCATTTTTCACGATTCTATGCCTAAAGTCGCGTTATTTCTGCAATAATTTGACGAAATTTGCATTTTACTTGCGAACCTTTGACGAAATTAGCGAAATTTTTTTTCCGCTTCCCTTCGCGACAAAATTGATTTTTTTGGCGACCATTTGTCGAAATTCATGATTTTTTCCAATTATACTTTTTATGTCCGAATCTTTGGACTGATGACCGATTTTTGATAAATTTCGGAACAGAATGCCTTAAATATTCGTAACATTTGGAGCAGAATCACTCCTGAATCTGCCAATCGGTCTCGGAAAATAACGCGAAACTTGTCAAACGATCTCGGGAAAAATCGTGAAATTTGTCTATTAATCGCAACCCCCCCCTCCCCCCCCAACCAAAATGTGTGTGTCAATCGGTCGCACAAAATTTGTGTAAGGCATTCTCGGGTGTTGATCGTAGTTTCAAAATGCAAAATTTTTGGGAAAAGGATAAATTTTTTTGGGCGGGAGCCTCCCGCCCACGATATTTTTTGGGGTGGGATTTCAAAGTTTTGGGCGCAAATCCCACCATCCCGCCCTGAAATTTTATTATTTACTACAGGGTTGCGTTTTTGACATCAAAAATTTGTTTTAACCATCAAAAGCATATTAAAATAAGCATATAAAAATGCATATTAAAATTCTGTGTTTAATTACTACTCTTAAGTATGAACATTGAACAATCTTTATATATAATAATAATAATAAAAAAAGGTTACTCACAAAGCCTTCACCTTCTGATCCCTTCAATACTGGAAAGGTGTTCACAATATCTTTAGCAAGGTTTAATTTATCACTGGAGGATGGCCTACAATCATACTGCTCAATATACGAGTTTACAAGCACTCTATTAATTCTGTATTTTTCCAGAATATTTATATTGGCAGGATCGCCTTTTTCTAATTTCTCATAGATATCTGGAAGCTTGTTCCCAATTATTTTTTTTACATTAATATTTTTGTGGCTGCTGATTGATGGGGAAGAACATAAAGCAGATGATTCAGATTGCATAGAATCTGTTAAAGGTGAATTTGAAGGGGAACAGTTTAAAGTAGAAGAATTGCTAAATGAAACAGAACAATTTAAAGTAGGAGAATTGTTATAGGAAGCAGAACAATTTAAAGAAGGTGAATCATTAAATGAAACAGAATCACAATTAGATACAGATTCAGTACGAGTTGTGACAGGATCTGAAATTAACTGGTTTGTTGAGGCCAGAAAAGCATCGAAGTATCTCTTAAATTTCAACCGGGGGCCAGCTTTGGGAATTAGACATTTCAATGTCTCATTATCTAATAATGAGAAACTTTCTTCATCTATACCTTCATCTGTAAAAGAAAAGAAAAATCCTATTTGCTTATATATGTATGTATATATATATATATATTTTTTTTTTAATGAAAAAATAGTAAACTGCAAAGAATGACAAAAACCCCTAATTTTACATAAAATTCTTTTAGCACAAAACGGCTTTTGCATCAAAATAACATGCTTTGCAACTATCTAACTAAAAGACCATACTTGTCCTTCAATGGTCACAATGAAGGAGAAATTAATTCAAATTTTAAATTAACAAAACTGAGAAAGTCTGTCTTAGAAAAGACAAAATAGATTTTTCTGAATAAAAATACATTACATGAACTCATAAAAAGAAAAAAGATGCATTTTTCATTGTTGTTTAGAATGCAATATAAAATCGGGAGTACGCCCCACCGAGAAGGCAATTCCAAATGTTTTACTCACCTATTTGCTGTCCCCACCCCCTTTTTTTTTGGGGGGGGGGAGTTATGTTGTAGACTGAAAAATATTAGATGCAAATTTTAATACTAAAATTTGAAAAATGTTTTTTTCTTTTAAACATGTATGAGAGTAAGAAATGGACAGAAAGTCTGAAAATAGTGCCAAATTCAAGTTTTTTAAAAAGAAATAAGTATGCGTAAAACCCTATTTTGCAAAAAAAAAAAAAGTATTCAAATACATGACAAAGCAGTTTTCTATATTAACCAGAAAGTATTTGCATTCACATGCACCACAAAGCAGAATATGCTTAAAAGCGACGTACGTCGCAGAACAGATTTTTTTTGCAGAGCATTTCAAATTATCATTTTCAACAAAATTTGCCATTCAACCATTGGAAAATCTATGAAATTAGTCCGTGAATCGTCGGATAAAAAATTTCAAACTTCTTCAGTCATTCATTTAAAAAGATTGCAAAATTCATCAATTGGTCGTGGGAAAGACTTATGTAATTTGCCAGTCAATTATGATGAAAAATATGTGAAATTCTTCAGCCGGCCGTGAAAAAACATACGAAATTCGTGAAACAGTTGCAGAAAAAAAATCAGATTTTTGCCAATCGATCGCAAGAAAAACTGAAAAAAAATTGTAAATCGGTAGAAAGAAAATATGATGAAATTCCCAATCAGTTAAGGGTAAAAATATGCGAAACTCGCCAATGGATTGTCGGAAACAGCTGCGAAATTTGTCGATCAGCAGTTTGCAGCAATTGTTTGAGGAAAAAATCTCCAATTTCGTCACAAAGGATTGCGAATAAAACACAAATTTTGTCAAAGGATCGTGGAAAAACGTGAATTTTGTCAGATTGCGGGGAAAAAAAAAACTTGAAATTCATCAAAGGATCGCAAAAAAAAAAAAAAAAACGCAAATTACACAAAAGGATAGCAAAAAAATCAAATTTCGGCGAAGGAACGTGGAAAAAATGCGAGTTTCGGCACAGGATCGCGAAAAAAGAGAAAAAGCTAATTTTGTCAAAGGATCACAGAATAAACACAAATTTAGTGTTTAGTCAAACGGCCGCTGATAAAAAACCGCGAATTTCATCAAAGAATCGAAAAAAAAAAAAAAAAACGCGATCTCATCAAAGAATCACGGAAAACATGAATTTTGTCAAAGTATCACAAAAAAAAAAAATGCGCAATTCGTCAAAAGATTGCGGGAAAATGTCATTTTGACAAAGTATCGCGATAAAAAATGCACATTTCGTCAAAGGATCGCGGAAAAAAAAACACGCATTTCGTCCAGGGATCACGGAAAAAAAAACCCGTGAATTTCGTCAAAAGCTCTCGAAATAACGGCAAGAGCTAGGAGTGATTCCACCCCCCCCCCCTTCATCCCCTCTGTTGTATTCTTTCAGAAAAATTTGCTGTCAGTTTCAGAATTTTTTTTAAATTCAGAATCACCCCTGCTTTCTTACTTTTATATATAAAAAAAAAATATTTTGCATCATTATTCTGAGTTGTTGATTTAAATTGCTTCAATGGTATTTTGTCATGTTTGTATTAATACAGACATGACATAATAATTAATGCAAATCTTTAAAAAGCACATAAAATAACAGTGGTTTTCATTTTTTTTTCTCCCTCCCAATTAGCTCAACTCCCCTCCATTTATAAATGTTGGTAGGGAGACTCCCCTCCTATGAAAAATTGAATTTCAAGCCCTGTATATCTATATATTACTATATATATATATATATATATATAATCTTGTGTATATTTCTTAATTTTACAGGGGGGAAAAGTATATTGTAGCAATAGTAATGAACTATTTTTGCCTAAATTTTATTATAATAGGAAATTGCAATTTGCTGAATAGGAAATTACATTTCACAGGAATTTCATCAAAGGGTAGAGGAATAAACGTGAATTTCGACAAAGTACTGAGAAATAAAGCGAATTTTGCCAAAAAATTGGGAAAAAAAAAAAAAAAAAAAAAAAAAAAAAAAAACCCACAAACATTGCCAAATGAACACGAGAAAAACGTGAATTTCATCTAAGAGCTGCGAAAAATGCAAATTTCAACAAAGGACCGAGAAAAAAAAACATGAATTTCATCAAAAGGCAGCGGAAAAATCACAAATTCCGACAAAGACCGCAAAAAAAAGCAAAATTTGTCAAAGCATCCAGAAAAAAATTGAATTTTGTCAAATGATAGAGAAAAAACACTAATTTCGTCAAATGCTCGCGAAAAAAACACTAACTTTGCCAAAAAGCAGCGGAAAAATTTCCTTAAAGTATCGCGAAAGAAACGCAAAATTCGTCAACTGATCACGGAAAAAACACTAATTTCATCAAAAGGTCGCAGAAAAAAGTCTCTTTAGAAAACAACACGCATACAGACATCTATGTTTATTATTATAGTTAAAGTTTTTAATCTGAAATAATATACTGAACTAACTTTTGAAAAATCGGGTTACCCAGAACCCAACTTGAAGGAATCTACCACTCAGCCTGAAATCCAGTGGACTCATAACAGTTAACTTGATGAGCAACAAAAGTACTTAGCACTGGGAGGGTATTTCCTCCCTCTGCTGTAACCTTTCAGAAAATTTGCTTTGAATTTCAGAATTTTTTTTTTTTTTTTACCCAGAATGACCCCTGCCTTCCTATGATGATTTTTTTAAGTTTTATTATTATTTTAAACCAAAATAATTATTCTTTAATTAATGTTAATTTTTAATTTAAATGTTAATTATTTTAAACTACTGTTTAAACTACTTGTGCCTTGTTCACAAAAAATATTTGAACTGGTTTGTTTAGTCCATGGAATTAGCGATATTTTTCTGGGATCAACTGAATTGTCATGGGGCGCATAGGAAGTGTTAAAAAGAGCAACCGGGCACATCGGAAAGGTTTAAAAGAGCCGCCGGGTACATAAAAGAAATAAAAAGGGCCACTGGGTGCAAAAAAGTAATAAAAAGGGGCGCCGGGTGCTGCGCCCTGCTAAAGCGACTTAGAGTCAACACTAAATCTTAAATAACATTAGAAAAGTATAAATAGTCTATAGTTCTAGTACAGGTCTCATGCTTAGTACATAGATATACATCATGACATAGACATTTTAAAATCAGAGAATCCACTTTAATTAATAATTGTTCCACATTTTAATTAATTCCAATTTTAGCAAAGTTTAGATGGTATGTCCATTACTGGAAATTGAATAATTAAGCATTCCAGTACTGGACACAGATCTTAAACCCTTAAAAATGAAATTCTGTAAATGACCATTAGTATTCAGATTCAGGTTTTCTATTACTACCCAAACAAAAACATTTAAATTTTGCAAGAAAATAAAGAATAATATTAAATGAAGCCAGCTCTTGGCATGTTCATTAAAATTTTTACTGAAAAACAGTGGAGCTTTGAAAGATTATTTTCTGCTTCCTGATTGGTTTAAGTGTCAATAATAACACAGATTATAAAACATGCAAGGGAAGTTATGAAAAAAAATAATTACATTTTTATTGTTGTTTTTAATGGCACAGATGTCATATTCGCCCCATATTGGTGCGATTTTTTTCCTGACGCCGATTTGGCGAAAATATCAACAGCATAAACAACAACATCCGGATTACCATATCAAGCAAAATAACGATACTTTGGTGATTGTTAAGTATACATTGCATATATGACATTGGCGCCAGAAAAAAATCGGGCCAATATGGGGCATATATGACATCTGTGCCGAACTTTCTTGTACAATGTAAATTCTAACAAACAATATAAATTTTACAGTTCAGTCAGGTTTTTTTTTTTTTTTCCAGAACGGAAGGGGGGGGGGGGGATATTGTGTTATAAGAAAGGATATCATTTTGGAAGGGTAAACCTACCTCCCCTATATCTGCTCCAATGGCACCTACTCCATGTGTGACTGGGGACAGGGTTACAGAGTCAGGCCCATTTTTGTGCAAAAGAGTCAGAGTCGGAAATGTTAAAATTCCCAGAGTTGGAGTCGCCCATTTTTGAGCGAAAGAGAAAAATTCCTGGTGTCACAGGTGGAGTCGTCGATTTTTCCCACTGACTCTGCAGCCCTGATTGGGAGACTATACTTGTTTAGAGTGCCCTTTTATCAGAATTTTTGTAATACTTTTCTCAAACGAGTGGTGAATTTTACAACATATTCTCTCAACCGATCCCCCCCCCCCTCCCCACACACACACACTACTCAATGGCTTATCATAAGGGGCAAAATTAGCACTAGCCACTGGGCCAGTAAATGAGAAAAAGTGGTTATTAAAAAATTGGCTGTCAGCGGCCAACTTATGGCCATTTTCCTACAAGGAGAGAGTAAAATTTTTTTTGCATTCCATCATGTTATTCTATTTTTCCTGTTTGCAATATGTTGAATCATATTTATTTGTGCTATATTCAATTTTAGATTATATACTAATAGAAATTTTAATAAAAGTTTACCATTTAGTATTTTTAAATAAAAAAGTGGCCGCTACTTTATTTAAAGAAAGTGGCCACCTAAAACTGGTACTACTGCCCACTAGCCAGTAATGAAATTTCCCAGTTTTGCCCTGTAGCTTATCGCAAAAACTCATATCATATGGTTTAAGTCAATTGCTGGGCGAATTCAATTTTTTATTTTTTTACTTTTACATGACTGAGATTTTTTTTTCTTCCATGCTGGATAGATGATATGAATAAGATTTTTTTGTACGACTATTGATCAGTGAATTTTACATTTCTTTTTCCTGCAGCTGATCTACAATTTTCTTCATTTTTTTCCTTGACCAATCCAGCTTTCACTTTAGAGTATAAGTGCAATCCCAGGGAGAAGAAGCGATTAATTACACATATCCACTTATCCTGAGCAAATTGAAAAATGTAACACTTTTTTTTTTTCACTCAGCCAATTTACGAAATTCTAATTCCCATCCCCCCCCTTTATGGGCAATTAATGCATTTATCAAGAAAGAGTGCGTCAAAAAGAGCAGTAAGGCTTCGGCACATAAATTAGTCATAAAGTGCTGTCAGGCTCTGCAACCTGCCAAACTGGCCTAAAGTTAACACTATTTTTAAAGGTTATTTCAAACCATTACAACCAACCATGCTCCATCAACTATAATCAGTGCTGAGCGGAATTCCTTTCTACATTTTATCGGTGATGGTTTGTGGCTTTGCACCCATTATGCACCCTCCAAATATGGAAAAGATGCTTGTCGTTATGGAGTAAGAGCAAAAAGGTAGAACAACTATGATGAAATTTAAGATTACAGTCAAATAACTTAATATCTAATATCTCAAAATTAACTAACAAACATGACATGCAAAAAAATACAGAAAAAGGACAGCAAAGAGCATTTAAGAAAAAGTGCTCCTGTCTGCATTTTACTGAATAATTATTTTTATTATATTGGTGTATACTGTATTTACTATAGTAATTTTTTTTCTTTTTTTTGGGGGGGGGGGAAATGTATCTACATATTTTATTGTAGTCTATTTTTGTTTTTGAAGTGAAAACTTGAAGCAATACATGTTTTTTTGGGGTTTTTTTTTTTTTTTTTTTTTTTTTTTTTTTTTGTATAATGAAAGTGAAAACGTTTTTTACGCTTTACGTGTTGCGTATTCCAGTAATAAGAAAAAATAACTTATCCTTTAAAGTTACATGCTCACATTCAAAATAAGTTTTAACTTTGTATTTTGCACGTGTTATGAATGCACGTGTGCATGCACCTATTACAAATAGGTCTGTATTTTAAAATTAAATATTAATTTTAATTAATGTGTTATTAGATAAGAGAGTCTATTTGATAAACTATTTAGTCAAATTTCTTAGCACCATCGCTAGCGGATTGCGGCGTGAAATAATATAAGAGATAACAGATAAGTCTAAGATGGCCGAGTAGAGTATGAAGTGCGGAAGCAAAATAAAGTAAAAACATGTGCTAAAAGACATTAAATATAACATTTTTAAAACTAAAATAAGTCAAATGGATTTTTTTATGGTCAAAGAATGTCTGATGCACTACAGATTAAAGCAAAAGCATAATGACATGCATTTCCCGCTCAAAATTAATAACAAGAACATACTTTAAGCACTTTTATATTTATATTCATTTAAAACACTGTGCATAACTTAATATTTAAATTAATATTAACAACAAAAAACAGTTGATTACATAAACAAGAAAAAAAATGTATTGAATATTTAACAGAGAGCACTTACTTTCAAAGTTGTCAGCGAAATCTTCGCAGTTCCATTCTTGAAGTTTTCTTCGCACAAATTGGTCGCACATGATGTCAAATATAAGAAATTTTATCAGGATCAAACAGGAAATGTTCTGTGCACTCAAAAAATTTCCGCAAACAGAAAGATTACCATGAAGAATGACATTGAATTCAAAATACCGCGATACCAAACAAACTGCGCACTGCGGTAAATACGAACGAATCGAAGACGAAGCACTCACGACAACACAATGTAATCTTACGCGTTATAGAAGAAGCGCGAAATGTAGTTCTTTCCGAAGAATAAAAATTTAATATTATTCTTTGATTTCCAGGGTATGTTGCATTGTTTTCATCTTAATGAACAACTTTCATGCCGTCATGAATGCAGTAAACCATTACAAAATACAAAATTATCATTTCGTTTGGGTTTGATAACATGCGATGTTTCAAAATTGAGAAATCTATAGGTTCATTTTTGATCCAAAGATACTCAATTCCATATGAATACATCGATTTACTCATTTTTGAGTACTTCATTTTTTTCAGTGTGGAGTATATCCCGCCAAATATAGGTAATTCAAAGGAGTCCGATTCATTGCAATTGCTCTCGCTGCGCATATAGATTTTTCTAATGATTCACGGATGAGAGAATAAAATCTATATGGATATATTATTTTACTATTTTTAGTAATGTTATGTAAAAACAGTTTTCACACCCAACGCACGTCCAACAGTTCTCGAGCTTTTCGAAGGACTCTACTGCGCATGACATATTTTTCTCCACTACAGGAATTCTGCGGTATCTTTCAGTGCCCGTATCACTCCATGAGGCTTAAATGATCCACTCGCGCACAACTCCCGATGAAGACACTCAAATGTTCGGCGGTCCGGCTGATTCCTAGTTGGAAATCGTTCCATGTATACATCCTTTGAACAGCCGTTCCAATTTCTTGCGCAGCCTCATACATGAAATGCATGTCGGCAAGCTCCGCATTGATGTAACGATGCATGTTGCTCGAAATCCATGCGGAGAATGACGATCCAAGTCAGCTAAATGCTTTTATCCACTGAACTTAACAGCTCTCTCTAGCGCCTCAACGCTGCATTTCCGCACCCACATTCCTATGCGAAATCTGCTTACTAAAGTCCCCTCTACATGCCTTTACATTTCTGACATATAATTTTGAAACACCCTGTACATATATTTCTTATACCGTTAATTGATATGCTGCCACCACGTGTATAGTTGCGTGACGCCGGTAAGTTCGACACGGTGTGAGTTCAAGAATCACTCCACTAGACACTTAAAATAAATATTAAATGGAACATATTTTTACGATACACTTCAACATTTGCAACCGTTATATGAAACACAATATTTACGTTTACAGGCAAGGATATAGCAGGTCCTGCCAGTTAAATTAACATCCTATGTTAAATTTCACTTTGAGATACTATCCACGCACTAGATTATAACACTAAAACACACTACACCCATCTCTCTTGAACGTACACAGCAAAGCTTATCTAATACTACAACCACACAGGTCTATCCGAAATCTCGGCATACGCGTAGGCGTTTCCTACAAGACACTTCTCTATGAAAACACACCGTGCTCACAGCACGACAAACAACGTTCTCTGCTCTAATATGACTCTTCTACTCCCTCTCTGCATTCCTTACTCCGCCTTCTTCCTTCAAATCTCTGATGTCTTTCATCTATTTTCATGTGCAAAACCATGTGTCGCTGTTGATCGCTTGTTCCCTGACAGGCCATCAAACAAGATTATCTGCTGCTGATAAACTTTTCCTTCAACTGCTACATACCTTCCAGTTGTACCAACCATATTTCAGTAGACAATAACCCTTTTCTGAAATTTTCTTTATACTTTTCACCCACTTTAATCTCTTAGATAAAAAAAATGTGTTTATAAATCAAGTACGTAGATAATAATACAAAGACAAATGTAATAAACAAAGAAAATAAAATTAAACAGTAATTTACATTAAACATATTTCTCATAAACGTCAGAAATCTGACAATACGTATTTTATTTTGAAGATAATAAGTGATTTTTCTTATATAATTCCACAGATGAAATCTTTTACAAATTAATTTAGTGATTCCATCACAATTTTTCTAACATAATTTCAAAAATGCTTAGGAAGGCGACATTTTTATTAATTTATAATTTTGAACGTAAAGATTAAAAGTCATCCAAATGAAAGTAACAATCTTTCATTCTTTCCGGATGGATTTTTGTGTTAACCTTTCAATTCGCATGAAACTGAAATGGAAAGTCATTTCTAAATACCACCAGCGACACATTTCAATGACAGGGGCTAAGCACTTGTAACTACCAACAAAATATACACAACTAACCGTTGTATGGCTTTCGTTGAATGATTTACACATCAATTAGAGAGAGAAATGGAAATAGTGGGCATAAAAGAAAATTCTGAAAAGAGGACGGCCAATAAACGTCTTGCCTCTTGACAATGGACTGCCTAATCCCCATGGTTCTCTGTCCGGTAAACGAAAAGTATAAAAACCATTGATTGCTAGAGTCGTTTACGAAAGGATAGGTGTACAACGACATACAACATTTATTTTACGAATATATACATATAAAAAGCAATCAATTACTTTTTGAAGTTGGTGCCAAACATTCACAATCGATATGATTAAACAAATAATTTGCTGATGAAACAGAGCATTTTTTTTTTTTTTTTTACTTTGTATCATATTTTCCATCATCACTTATGGTGGTAATAGGGTGGTAATAGGTACAATATAATCACAATTTTACTATACTTAAGATAGGTTGGCACCAACTTCAAAAGTAATTGATTACTTTTTACTTTCTTCTATCTTGAATAGAAGAAAGTATTTTAATCGAAATTTTTTCGACTTCCGGTTTTCGACGGATTTACAAGTTTTAGGGGTCAGAGATCACAAAAAACATGTTTATACAAAACGTCTGTCTATCCGTTCGTGTGTCCGTCTGTCCGTATGCCCGTGTGTCGCCATTGTACCATCAAAAATTGTATGAAGTTATGTATAGAATTGAACCAAATTTATAAAAAATGTTTTTGGCAATGGCAAGCAGGTCCGCCATTAATTTGGAAAAATCCGCCGGTAGGGGAATTTTTGTGCGTAGCGTGTAGCGATTTTTGTGCATTTTGAATATTGTACCATCGAAAAGTGTATGAAGTTATGCATAGAATTGAACCAAATTTTTTGTGTATCGTTGTAGTTATATAGCAAGAAGGTCCTCCCTGAATTTTGAAAAATTTCGCTGGTAGGGGCGCTGTAATAACGATTTGTGTGCGATTTTTGTGCATTTTGAATATTGTACCATCGAAACGGGTATGAAGTTATGCATAGAATTGGACCAATTTTTTTTGTGTATGTTTTTGGCCATGGCAAGAAAGTCCTTTCTGAATTTGGAAAAAATCCGCCGGTAGGGGATGCTGTAATAACAATTTTTGTGCATTTTGAATATTGTACCATCGAAAAGTGTATGAAGTTATGCATTGAATTGAACCAAATTTTTTGTGTATGTTTTTGGCCATGGCAAGAAGGTCCTCCCTGAATTTAGAAAAATTCCACCGGAAGGGAGCGCTGTAATAGCGATTTTTGTGCGATTCCAGTATTGTACCATCGAAAAGTGTATGAAGTTATGCTTAATTCTAATAAAAATAAAACTAATTATAATGAAATATTGGCATGAGATAAGAAGAAAGTTTTGGGATTGGCTCATCCAACTATAAGCAAGCAAGAATTTCAAAGTGCTGAGCTAAACGCAAGATTGTAAATAAATAGTTATATGCTTATATTCTTAAATTAAATCATAATATGTAAATTAATCTCTTGTAAAAAATATTCTCTAGAAAATCCATGTTTGGTGGATATTAAATTCTACATATTAACTTTAACGATTTTTATGCCGATACATGATATCCGATGTGTGGTTATTGATAACGTTTCGTCATTAGGGAATTTTAAAGAATTATTTAATTCTTTTTAGCTCCTTTATTAAAGTCGGTTAATATAATTTTTTTTTTTTTTTTTTTTTTATGGACATAAAGATTAAAAGTCATCCAAATGAAAGTAACAATCTTTCATTCTTTCCGGATGGATTTTTGTGTTTGCCTTTCAATTCGTACGAAAATGAAATGTTAGAAAAGTCATTTCTAAATAGCATCAGTGACACATTTCAATGACAGGGGCTAAGTACTTGTAACTACCAACAAAATATACACAACTAAACCGTTGTATGGCTTTCGCTGAATGATTTACACCATCAATTAGAGAGAGAAACGGAAATAGTGGACATAAAAGAAATTTCTGAAAAGAGGACGGCCAATAAACGTCCTGTCTATATGGACAATGGACTGCCTAATCCCTATGGTTCTCTGTCCGGTAAATGAAAAGTAAAAACCGTTGATTGCTAGAGTCGTTTACGAAAGGATAGGTGTACAACGACATACTACATTCTCAATCGCGGTAAACAAACAAACAAAAAAAAGGGTGAACAAAATAAAATAGAAGATTAAATATAACCCTCCTAGTTCTTTCTATTATAATGAATGTATTTGGTTTTCACTTGTTCAAGTTGAAAGCCTTTTTACTTTCCATATTTCCTCTTTTTATCCAGCACAATTTGTGACCCAAAGCAGTGAAAAAAGAATGTGTGACAGAAATGGAAAGTAGTTCATACTGTATATTGGGGTTTTCACTAGAATCTATTTAATTTGTTACTTTTTTCCGGTATTTTTTTCATTTATTATTTATTAAAGTGAAACTGTTTTGAGGAAAAAAAATTAGATGAATGTATCTCTGCCCTCGTTTATAAATATTCCATGTGCATTCTACCATTTAGATCGTAATATATACACAACATATTTCATTAGTTTGAATCTGTTCACTAATTAAAATGCGCATTGCTATGTAGCAATAAATTGTTTATCTTTCCGTCGTACATTGAGATATCTGAAGAGGTTTTATATATATATATATATATATATATTATCCTGAAAATGTCTTCATTTTATGAAATCCTGATAAAAGGTATGAAATCAAACGAAAAAAAAAAAAAAAAAAAACTAATTATGTTTAAGAAAAAAAGACTAGAAATGTATTTCCAAAATTTTTGAAAAAATTCCATTTACACAAAATATTTCAGAAAAAACAAAGGCAAAACAAAATCAAATTAAATGAAAAAATAGCAATTGTTACGCGATTTTGCAAAGAAAAAAAAAATTAGGTGTATTTTCAGTTAACGTTATTAAAAAGAGTTAACTTTCCATAAATAAAAAAAAACAATCGAAATAGAGCTAATTAATACCAATAAATAAATAAACACACTACAATTGGTTATTGTTGAAAAATGGTTATTGTTCTCGTCACAGGGTAGGAAATCAAAAGCATATCTGAACGTTTTCATTGGTTTAATCCGCAATTCATTCGTTATCTGATTGGTATATACAGTAATCTGTATTTCCCTTTGGTTTCAACAACGATGGACAACAGAGTGTTGCCACTGTGACAAAAAAGTAATAAAAACTACAAAAAAAAAAAAAAAAAAAAAAAAAAAATCCCTGCCGGCCCGGCCTACAGGCAGAGGTAGATTTCGAAGTTAAGTATACTAATTTCACCAGCAAAAACTAAATCATTATTAGATATTAATCCACTTTAACAGTTTTATCTGTCTGCTTTTGACGAGTTTTTATTTCCTTTTTATAAAATAGCTGGTTTTATGAAAATCATGTTAAGGCGATATTAAAAAAATATTTTTCCATACTCAACAACTCGAAATTTTCTGGCACATTTTCAGATTAATTTTTAATAAAAAAAAAAAGTATGAAACATGCTGACGTGATTTTTGAAAAGATTTATAAGCGACCTGTGTTTTTATTTTTCTTTCAATTAATTAAAACTTGATTAATAAACAATTATTTTCTCAGTAGGGCAATATTTTTCGTTTCTAACACAATCGCTTCGGGAAATTCTGTTCAAAATGCCCACTTTGACATAATTTTTTGAAATATATTCTGCCTCTGTCAAAAAATCGATCATTACTGTACATTAAATAGTTTCTGAATAAGAGAATCTAGCAATTGGATGCATTTGAGAGCAAAAATGAATTTAAAAATGAGTAAGAAAATAGACAGTTTGGATTTGAATGCACGCTTAATAAGATGATTTTTTTCTTCAACCGCTATGTATTTTTAATTTGTTTTTGCTTTAAGAATTGGCCCTATCAAAAACTTGTCTATATAAATGTTGAAGACAATATTAAGAAGATATATGATAAATTCATGGAGATTTTATATCTTGTGAATTGACGGAGTTATGAAAATTTTTCTTCTTCAAACCCCCCCCCCCTTTTTTTTCCCTTGCGGTACGAATTGGTCCTATCAAAAACTTGTGAATATAAAAGTTGTAGATATTATTAAGGAGATGTACAATAAAATTAATTGGATTTGATATTTTGAGAATTGACGAAGTTAGGAATTTTTTTCTCAACAAAAACCCTATTTTTTTGCGCCCCTTGAGTCCATTTTTAATTTTATCAAAAATCTGTGATACATAAATTTTTGGTCCTATTTTTAGAAGTAATAAAAACTTTAAACTGATTTGATATGTACAAAAATTAAGAAGTTATGGGGTTTTTTCGGTTTTCACAAAACCCCTCCCTATTTTCATCCCCTTTGTCCGCTTTTGCCCGTTAACGAACTTGACCGAGATTTTATGTCTCTTGATTTTATGTATCAGTTTGGAAGATATTTGTGCAGAATTGCGGAAGTTATCGTGTCCAGAAGAAAGTGATAACACAATTGCTTCGGGAAATTTCGTTCAAAATGCCCACTTTTACAGAATTTTTTGAAATATATTCTGCCTCTATCAAAAAATCGATCATTGCGGTACATTATATAGTTTCTGAATAAGCGAATATACCAATTAAATACGTTTGAGAGCAAAAATGAATTTAAAAATGAGTCAGAAAATAAGCAATTTGGATTTGAGTGCATCCTTAATGCAATGATTTTTCCAACACAATCCGCTTCGGGAAATTCGGTTCAAAATGCCCACTTTAACAGCATTTTTAAAAATATATTCTGCCTCTATCAAAAAATAGGCCATTACGGTACATTATATAGTTTCTGAGTAAGAAAACATACCAATTGGAAGCCTTTGAGAGCAAAAATGAATTGTAAAATGAGTCAGAAAATACGCAGTTTGGATTTGAATACACCCTTATTTAGATGATTTTAGGTAGATTTCGTATGAAATACTACCTATTGGGATCGTTCCTATGTTGGAATTTCTGAAAAATTTTTGCAGATCTACACCGATCATGACCCCTAGAACCCAAAACCACCCTCAGTAAAAAACTTTATATATCTATCTATCTATCTATCTATCTATCTATCTATCTATCTATCTATCTATATATATCACTTTCTTCTGGACACGATAACTTTCGTAATTCTGCACCAATCTCTTCCAAACTGATACATAAAATCAATGGGCATAAAATCTCGGTCAAGTTCGTTAATGGGCAAAATCGGACCAAGGGGAGGGAAATAGGGAGGGGTTTTGTGAAAACAGAAAACCCCCCATAACTTCTTAATTTTTGTACATATCAAATCAGTTTAAAGTTTTTATTACTTCTAAAAATAGGGCCAAAAATTTATGTATCACAGATTTTTGATAAATTTAAAAATGGGCTCAAGGGGCGCAAAAATTAGGGTTTTGGGGAGAAAAAAATTCATAACTTCGTCAATTCTCAAGATATCAAATTCAATTAATTTTATTATAAATCTCCTTAACATTATCTAAAACTTTTATATTCACAAGTTTTTGATAGGAGCAATTCGTACCGCAAAAAAAAATTAAAAACGAAAACAAAAAGGGCGTTTGAAGAAGAAAAAAATCCATAACTTCGTCAATTCTCAAGATATCAAATCCAATTAATTTTATCATGAATCTCCTTAACATTATCTACAACTTTTATATTCACAAGTTTTTGATAGGACCAATTCGTACCGCAAAAAAATTAAAAACGAAAACAAAAAGGGGGTTTGAAGAAGAAAAAAATCCATAACTCCGTCAATTCAAAAGATATAAAATCCCCATGAATTTATCATATATCTTCTTAATATTGTCTACAACAGGTTTTGGATAGGACCAATTCTTAGAGCAAAAACAAATTAAAAATACATACCGGTTGAAGTAAAAAATGATCTTAGTAAGGGTGTATTCAAATCCAAACTGTTTATTTTCTGACTCATTTTACAATTCATTTTTGCTCTCAAAGGCTTCCAATTGGTACGTTTTCTTACTCAGAAACTATATAATGTACCGTAATGGTCGATTTTCTGATAGGGGCAGAATATATTTTTTTAAATGCTGTTAAAAAGGGCATTTTGAACCGAATTTACCGAAGCGGATTGTGTTGGAAAAATCATTGTATTAAGGATGCGCTTAAATCCAAACTGCTTATTTTCTGGCTGGTTTTTAAATTCATTTTTGCTCTCAAACGCATTTAATTGGTAGATTCGTTTATTCAGAAACTATATAATGTACCGTAATAATCGATTTTTACATAGAGGCAGAATATATTTCAAAAAATGATGTTAAAGTGGGCATTTTGAACGGAATTTCCCGAAGCGATTGTGTTAGAAACGAAAAATATTGTCCTTCTGAGAAAATAATTGTTTATATATCAAGTTTTAATTAATTGAACAAAGAATAAAAACACAGGTCGCTTATAAATCTCTTCAAAAATCACGTCAGCAAGTTTCATATTTTTTTAAAATTAAAAATGAATCTGGAATTATGCCAGAAAATTTCGAGTTGTTGAGCATGGAAAAGTATTTTTTTGAATACCGCCCTAAAATGATTCTGATAAAACCAGCTATTATATGAAAATGAAATAAAAACTCGTCAAGAGCGGCCATCAGATAAAATTGTTAAAGTGGATTTATCTATAATCATGATTTAGTTTTTGTTTGTGAAATTAGTATATTTGACTTCGAAATCTACCTCTGCCTGTAGGCCGGGCCGGCAGGGATTTTTTTTTTCTTCAACCGCTATGTATTTTTAATTTGTTTTTGCTGTAAGAATTGGTCCTATCCAAAACTTGTCTATATAGATGTTGTAGACAATATTAAGAAGATATATGATAAATTCATGGGGATTTTATATCTTTTGAATTGACGGAGTTATGGATTTTTTACTTCTTCAAACCCCCTTTTTGTTTTCGTTTTTAATTTTTTTTTGCGGTACGAATTTGTCCTATCAAAAACTTGTGAATATGAAAGTTGTAGATAATATTAAGGAGATTTATAATAAAATTAATTGGAATTGATATCTTGAGAATTGACGAAGTTATGAATTTGTTTCTCCCAGAAACCCTATTTTTTGTGCCCCTTGAGCCCATTTTTAACTTTATCAAAAATCTGTCATACACAAAATTTTGGCCCTATTTTTAGAAGTAATAAAAACTTTAAACTGATTTGATATGTACAAAAATTAAGAAGTTATGGGGGGTTTTCTGTTTTCACAAAACCCCTCCCTATTTCCATCCCCTTGGTCCGATTTTGCCCATTAACGAACTTGACCGAGATTTTATGCCCTTTGATTTTATGTATCAGTTTGGAAGAGATTGGTGCAGAATTACGAAAGTTATCGTGTCCAGAAGAAAGTGATATATATAGATAGATAGATAGATACATAGATAGATAGATAGATAGATAGATAGATAGATAGATATATAAAGTTTTTTACTGAGGGTGGTTTTGGGTTCTAGGAGTCATGATCGGTGTAGATCTGCAAAAATTTTTCAGGAATTCCAACATAGGAACGATCCCAATAGGTAGTATTTCAGGTAGATTTAATAATTAGAGATATCCTAATTAGAGATAATTAGGTAGATTTCGTATACGAAATCTACCTAATTAATAAATCGGAAACAAATTGAGATACAGCTTTCAAACAAATTGCATTTAAAAGTATATTTTTTTCTCTATCCGACGGTATAAAAAGTAATATTGCCGGATGTTTAGAAGTTTAAGAATGAAATTTTATTTAAAATGGGTCGTGAGATTTTTTGGAAATCTGATGATAGAAAAGCCTTTTCCCGAACAGCCAATGAAATGCTTGGATAACACGCAAGTTTCAGGAAATCTTGCAATTTTTACGTGTAATGGTGTTATTACACGAGGGGTCAAAGACGCTTCAGATTCCAGGCGTCTAGCGACAACAGCCGCCTCACGGCCCGTCTTTTCCAAGCATTTCATTGGCTGTTCCGGAAAAGGCTTTTCTATTATCAGATTTCCAAGCATTTGGTTGGCTGTTACTGGCGACTCGCCTCGTTTCGGGCGTCAAAGATGCTCCGACAGAAAAAGGACGCTCGCTCTCCAAGCGACTCCCCAGCTGCCATAGGAATAACATGGAGACGCCTGGAATCTGAAGCGTCTTTGACCCCTTGTGTAATAACACCATAATAACACTATTAATGTTTAATTCATGGCGTACGTAATGTATGACCAGCTCCGTAGAAGTTTAAAAATTTACAGTACCGAAACTTGTAAAACTGAAATTTCTTTTAAAATTTGTTCACGATGGTTCCAGGAATGTTATCGTTTAATCCATGGCGTACGTAATGTAGGATCAACTCCGTGCGATTTTTTATGTCTTAAATTTTAGTCTTTGAAAAAATTAATTTCCAAATGGTCGTTGTAATTTGTTAAATTGCTATTTTTTTTTTTTTTAGTTTTAGTTTATGAAAAAATTCTGTTTCTTTTTTTTTTTTTTTTTTTTTCAATTCCTACTATTAGCTCACACTCTCCCTATATTTATTTATTTATATATTTATATATTTATATATTTATCTTGTTCAAATTTTCAATTGTTAATAAAATACTCATTATTCATCCAATCAAGTTGAAATAAATTTTTTTAAACTTGTACTGGATGACAATTGATGTTAATACAGTTTTTTCAAATATTAATTAATTAATTAAATTTTAATTAATTAATTTTATTTTTGCATGGGAAACAAAATGGCGGCCATTGGTTATTGAAGATCAATGAATGTATTTTCAATAAGGGGTTACCATAGGTGGACCCTGTTCTGTCGCCAAATACCGCCAAGTTTGTCGCCAACATGGCGATATATCGCCAAATTTGGCGGCCAAAATGAGTCGCCAAAAGTGACGCCAACTTGGCGATATCTCTAATATTTCGCCAAATTCCCATAGACTTCCATTGTAAACCTACTTGCTTATAAAAAATCCACAAATTGAGATATTTTAATGCAAAAAAAAACTAATATTAGCTTAAGGGATTATATTAAATTTTTCTTTGATGACCTAAGTAGGAATTGACTTTAAAAACAAAATTTGCATATTACTTGTTTTTTAACAGTTCAATACCCTGTCCATTGACGGCACAAACGTTACATCGCACACTCAAAAATGAAATGTCGAATGCTGCTAGTGATAAATATATATATATATATCTTTTCTAGTTTTATTTTGTTGCTTGTTCTGTTTTTCGGGTTCCGGTCCCTCCTATGGAAAAACATCAATCTTTATTGGATAACTTTGTTGTACGTCTTTCTGTCGAGACTTTTTTTTTTTTCCCTGAACGGCTGAAAGTATTAAGGTGAACTTAATATTAGGTAATAGCTAAAACTTAATATAAAATTAATAATAGGTAAAATTTTCAAGCCCTGAGCCCCCTTAATATCCAATTATAGTAAAACCTCTGAATAGCGGGTACCTTGGTATCGTTGAATGCACTGTAAAAAAAAAAAAAAAAAAAAAAAAAAAAAACGGACTAAAATACAGAAATACTACTGGCAATCTAGACGCCAGTACTATTTCCGTATTTTAACGGAACTTTTTCCCGGTAAATTGCAGAAAAATTTCCGTTTTTTTTTAATTTAACGGAAAATTTTCTGTAATTTATCGGGAAAAAGTCCCGTTAAAATACGGAAATAGTACTGGCGTCTAGATAGCCAGTAGTATTTCCGTATTTTAGTCCGTTTTTTTTTTGTGGAGTCCTGCATCGGTCGGATTGTACATAGAATATTTCTTGAGGGTCATATTTAGGTTTTTTTTTGCAACTCTACTGGGATTTTCACAAAAAAATTGAGCAGAACTGTGTTTCAGATGAAAATAAATACGTATCTGAATGAGTAACTATGAGATGTATTCAATATATTGCATGAGAAATAAAATGTATATGAGAAATGTGATCACAGATTATTCTTCCTTAAAGAACCATTTTTCCTTTTCTCGGAATATGAAAAAAGTTTACCAACATTTCATTTTTGATACACACAAAAACGCATGTATCATATTTGTGATAGTTTACGCACACATACACATGTTACGTACATATGTTAAGCTTTACAAAAGTTGAAAAAAACTAATGACGTATACAAGTGTATAAGTCCGGCATTTACCATTTCAAAAATGTTACAATTCCTAATATTAATAAAATTCTCATTTTAAAGTGAATTTTTTAAAGTTATGTTTTTAGCAATTTATTTTTTATTAATTTCATTTTTAAGGCGAATTCATTTTTATGAAATAGGTTTTTACTATTCATGATTTCTACATAAAATGGATACTATTCGAGAAATAATATGCACATGCAACGAACTGTATGTTTCTGTTCTGAGTTATAGTTGCGATATATGAGTTATATGCATGCCACGAGATAGATTTTTAAATTTAAGAAATTCATTCCATATTGTCGACACTGCAAGTAAACCACCAGGAATGAGTAATAAATTATGGAAAATTTAGTAAATGCTCGACAGGTTCCGTACCTGCTTGAATTTACCTAGAGATCAGGGAAAATTTTCTATAGATGAGCAGATGATGCCACAAAAAGCGGCATGTAAAAACAAACCACACCCTGTGGGGATGAAGAATTTTGTTGCAAAAGCATCATGTGGGATAGTTTTAAATTTCATAGTATACCAGTGGGAAAGTACAGAAATGGTTCACAAAGATTTAGGCTTAGGACTTGCTGTGGTCCTTACTCTGGTCCAGATCTAGCTTCCTGTACTTCGATCGGTTTTGCAACACAATACCGCTGCTGGAAGAGCTAAAAAAAGGAAATTTGTAGGAACAGGCACAATCCAAACAAATAAAGTGAAGAGCATCCCATTTGTCAAGCCAACGACTCTTAAGGCTATTCTCAACTGCTCTGCTCAACAAGCGCAAAACGTTTTGACGCATTTACAAATTCATTTTTTAACGGAAAGATATGTAATTGGAAAGCCTGACCATGGAAGCGATTTGGAATCGTACTGTTTTTTCCATTTTTTGATCAATAAATTACTTATCGATTTATAAGTGATTTTCATCACGTGACACAGCATTTTTCTCCATTTATTGACTGGATTTTCTTCTTTTGTCGGAAGTTCGGTTCAAAATTTCAATTTTGACAGTATTTTCTGAAAGATCTATTGCGTTTACAAGAAAACGGAAAAAACAGTTCGATGACATAGTTTCTGAATAACAACACCTTCTAGCGAGACAGCAAGACAGCACCAAAAACTGGCGATATGAAGCAATTAAAATAATAAAACTTTGTAAAAAATTACCATAAAATTAAAACAAAACACAGGACGCGTTTCGAGCTAAAAACATAACTGCTCGTCATCAGCTACAGCATACACGTGTCCGTAAACGAACAAGTTCAAAAATGAACTGAAGATAAAGAATGTTGCGAAGAATGCGACAGATGGCGCTACCTGATAGAGGGATATGCAAAAGGGAAATGTGTTGCAAAAAGATAGAAGAGAAAATGAAATGGAAAAAATGGAAATAAAAGAAAAAATAAAAATAAAAGAAGTAAATTAAAAATATAAATAAAAATAATAAATAAAGAACTATAAAAGAACAAGAAAAAAAAATCCAAATTATTATTATTATTATTATTTTTTTTTTTTTTTTTTTTTACAAAATAAAAAGAAAAGAAACAAGAGAAAAGGGAAAATAATTACAAAATTAATTTCCACGCTGGGGATAGGAAAGGAGATGATGGGAGATCATTGACAAGATTAGCAGAATTTTTAGAAATAAAATATGCTTCATGAAAATCCAAGTGAGAGGGAGAGGCAGGGGAAGAACTAACACCTTCTAGTTTCATGCGTTTTCGAACAAAAATGAATTAAAACTTATGTCAGAAAGTTGACCTTTTGGATTTGAGAACAGCTTTAAGAGGGGTCAGGGCATTGAGCACGTCTCAGAAAATGGAATTTTAGTGGTCGAGAGGAAAGACAATAAGAAAGATGTACTGGCGTCGACGTATTACAGAATGTAACCCGCTGCAGACCGTCAAGCGGTGGTCAAAGGAAGCAAAATTGATAGTCCATTTCTCTTGTCTAGCCAGCGTTATGAGCTGTACAACGCATCAGTATGAGAGGTGCGTGAAGATTTCTATCAGCAAATGAAGGCATATTAAACCTACTTTAAAATAAAAAAGTGGATCTTGAAAACAACGGTTCATTTCCTTGACCTGGCTGTAGTAAATTCATGGTTTTTCTACAAACGAGATGCCAAAGCAAACAAGTTACACCGTAAAAAACACTTGATTTACTATCGTTCCGATTAAGTGTGGCTGAGAGCCTGTTGGAGAAAAGATCAAGTGCTGTCCTCAGCGACAGTGAAGAAGAAGAGATTGAAGATGATGATGCTGACACATGCAGATCTAAATTCTGCAATCCTCCCATAAAGATACCATATAAAAGTATGATGTTAGATGCAACTAGTCACTGACCTTGTTTCGACTACCTTAAAAGTGCCAGGAGTTGGCAGTTTCAAAACTGTTCTAGCCGTACAAAAGTGAGAAGCGAGAAATGGAATGTTTATTTATGTCTGTATATTACAAAAAAAAAATGTCTTAAACATTTTCGTTGTGACTGATGAAAACTTGTTAATAAACAACAACGGTTTTTACATACACTCTTAGAAATAAAACTCTCACGTTTGACGGTTCAGCAATCCTTGAGCTGCATTTCGTCGTTTTTGACGATCATTTCCTATCAACATCACGTGACTTTTAACGAAACGCAAATTCTCAAATATTTGACGAAAGTTTTGACTCAATCATGGTCACACTCAATGTATTTTAAGGAAAAAGTTGTTGTACCTCCTCAAATCCTGCGATTTTAGCAAGCAGATATTTGCTTGTTTGTGTTAGTCCTGTAATAATTTATTTTAAAACAGCACTTTTTAGTACTTTTCAGAAAATACTGAAATATAGGTAGTTATTGTTTCTTCATTAGTTATTTTTTTAGCTGTTAAAATTTTTAGGAATGCTTATTATTATTTTTATTAATTTATTCATATGTTGTTGTTCGTTATGTTTTAATTCGAAAAGAATAAATTTCCTGTGTTCTTCAAAACCATTCAAAAAGAAAATTTGGTCATTAAAATTTCAAAACTTCCAAGATATCTTTTTTTTTTAATTTATTTAAGAAGTATATTCTGTTTCCAATCAAATTAAAAATAAACATAATTGATCCCTCTCCCCTTTATAAACAGTAAAGTGTTAAAATCTTATCCACCTACTCAAAGTATTAAAATCTCATTCAATATGCAATTCACAATCCGTTATTTGTAAGCAACATATTAACCAGACCATATTCTAACCATTCATTGAGCAAAGAAAATTTCACTAATAAATTATTTAATCAAGCCACATAATAATTATTCATTGACCATGAGAAAACCATAATAATAAATTAGCCTTACTTAAAACTTTCAGAAATTATAGCAGCACCGATAAAATTACAATCTACCTTATAAAAATATAAATACGCAGCAGAATTTATTACATCAATCTAAAAGCGCATCTATACGAGTCCCCAGTAGCGATTTCGGAAGAGCAACGGTCTCCCACGCCAAAGGCCGCCGGTTCGAATCACCTCGAGAAAAGGAGAAGTGAATTTTTTCTCCCCCCTGTCAATAAACACAGGAGCTTCCAAGCTGTTCGATAGATGGCACCACCAGCCCTCTTTTGACGAAACTTTTGATGAAATTTATATCGTCAAGCAAGTGAAGAAAGTAATTTCATCAATTTGACGAAATATTCACTCGGAGCATTTCCCAGGAAAACGTTTCGTCAAAAACAAAGAAAATTTCGTGAAATCTGAGTATTCATTTCTGAGTGTGTATACTTTAATTTTTAGATATTTCCACGTGATGTAATCCCAAACTAGATATATGTTTAGCCAAAAAACTGCTGCAGTAAGGCCGAACCTACGCAATTGTGCGGGACCTCTCTTTGCATAACCTGACATGGGGTAATTTTTTTTTATATATTTTTTTTCAATCAAATTCGATCCTATCGATTAGGGGAAACCACCCAAACTTTTAATTTCTACCAAAAAAACTTTCGGTCTTAAAGGGATATAACATATTAGTTCCAATTCGTAATTCTCCCCTTTTGTTTCTTCTTAACTCACTCAATTCGTTAGAAATTGTAATAAATTTTAGTTGTGCTATATGAAATTGATCAAAATGCTTTATGACTATTATATTCATATCAGACATCTCTTTTATATATGAATTTCAAATACCATTATTTCAAGACGCCTTTTTTAGAAATTACCATTTTTTTTTTAAGGTCAAGTAGGCGGATCGTCTTGCAAGCAGTCACGGATTCTTCGGAATCAAAGGAAACAACACAAATAGCTTCGGTAATTTATAGGTGAATGAAAAGATACACCACAGAATTAAGCTGAAAGTTTATGCTGGTTTCACACCAAGTAGCCAGATGGCCAGAACCTAATGATAAAAGAATTGAGGGCGGGTATGCTCACACTAATGGTGTGAGGTCCAATTTTTTACCATTCTCATGTTTAATTTCCCGTAACAAATTCTCACTGGACACAAAGAAAGCTTTAGAATGGCATAGACAAATTAGGAGACTACTTTATTGTGTTAGTTTCCATTAAGAGAACTGCTGGTGCCTAAGAAGGTTGCTAAAACAAGCTTTTTTAAGAAAAGGTTGAAAATAAAAGAGCAAAAAAATGGGATAGAACGTTGTAATTTACTAATGCAGTGAAGAGTAATTACCAATTTAAAGAGGTTTAGGGGAGAAAAAAAGGTAAAAAGAAAATTTCAAGGCTTGAATCATGAATCATGAAGTTGTCAGTGTTCTATCATTTTCTTGATAATGTTCTAAGGTTGTTCTCAAATACAAAGGGGAAACTTTAAGACACAAGTTTTAATTCATTTTTGTTCGGAAACGCCTGAAATTGGCAGGTGTTGTTATTCAGAAACTTTGTAATCGAAAGACATTTTCTGGCAAACGTAAAAGGTCTTTCAGAAAATACCGTCAAAGTTGGTGTTTTGAACGGAATTACCGACGAAAGAAGAAAAAGTAGCCACAGAGAGGGAAAAAAAACGGTTATCACGTGACCCAAAATCGCTTATAACTCGATAAATACTAATTTGTTTATCAAAAAAAAAAAAAAAAAAAAAAAAAAAGGAAAAACGTCTTCCGATTTGAAATTGCTTCCATAGTCAGCTCTGCCAATTTTGTATCTTTACGTTTAAGAATGAGTTAGTCAATGTGCCAGAAAGTTTCACGCTTATTGAGCAGTGCATTTGAGCTTTAAGCAAAAGCTACGTGCAAGTTCAAGTTATGCACACTCCTTAGAATTGCCAAGACTATGGCACAACTATTTCAGATAAGAAATCTTTTTGCCTTTTCTTACGATTAAGTAAGGCCAAAAGTTCTATTCGAAAATTATGGTAGAGTGCACCCTCTAGACACTCCTGATTAAAGAACGGGCCGACGGGCTTAGGCGCCTGATTTTGTGGGGTTCCCAAATTTAGCATGTATTTTTGAAAATGTTTTTAATAGTCTAATTAAAGTATCTACAAAAAGCGTTCAGCTCAATTCTTAAAATTTTTCTTTCATTAATTTTTTACTTCTAAAAGTAAGTGAAAATAACGACTAAGTTGATCACTTCACCCAATACGCATTCTAGTTTACTTATTTTCTACATTTCAGTTGTTTTTAAATTTGTCAGTTTGATATTTTCTAAAAGTAAAAATGTATATTTCATTAACATGCAAAATTCTTAAAATTGTAACTGCGTCATACTTAATATTATAGTAACATATATTCACGCGCAGTGATGAGAAGAACATTTGGCTATTTTTTTCCCCCAATATATTAAAAATTTGTTAATACACTAGTGATTGAAGTTTTTCTGCTAAGTATAGATTATTTTAATTAATTTGAAAATATGAGATTTTAAGAGCTGAATTTTTTAAAATCCATTTTTTAACTTTGTACTTTTGGAATACGGTGTGATTAACAACAAAGATCAGTTGAGTAAATATGCACTTATGCAGGGCTCGCAGCGTTCCTAAAATTTTCGCACTTTGCTACCAGTATTTTAAATAAGAATTCTTCATGGTAGAATCCGTTAACATCTAAAAGAGAATAATACAACAAAGTTTATCGTTTTAATTTAGTGGTAGCAAAGTACGAAAATTTTAGGAACGCTGCGAGCCCTGACTTATGTGTTCCTGTTCCTATGTATGTATTCTAAGGCATCGCAATTTTTTCATTTGTTGGGGTGATGTATTACATCAAGGCTAGGCCCCACTTTGGCTTGATCGGTCCCTGAAGACATCATTTACATGTGAAAACAAACTTTAGCTCACATTAATTTTTTCAAATGTTTCAAAGCTTCATCAGGGAAATATCGCATTAATGGTTGTTATATAATCATAGTTAATTGCACTTTATTACGTGAAAATATCAAAAGTTGTATCTGTCAGGTCTTTGAAGTTAATGAACGTATGCTTAATGAAAATTACTGTTAATTAATTTTATTTTATTGAGGTGTTGTACTTAGCTGCATATCACCATCTACGTACTTGGGTTAGGGAAAAATTGTGTTCATCTTTTAGGTTTAAAATGTATTCATATTTGTATTGCATGAAAAGCTCTATTGTATGAAAGAATCAGAAGGAGCTCTTTTGTATATTGGAATGTGCATAGCAATAGGGAGCAAGATAACGAGAAGCAATAATGATGAACAAATGATAATCTCCTGTGATGCCTGGTCAATGAACAAGCGGAGAGAAAGAGCATGTGGACAGCCTCTGATTTTACAGGTGGAGACCCCGTAGAATTTTGAATGGAGAAGACGCAAAAAGAGAGAAGGAGAGAACTTAGTCTAGAGTCTAGGGTTGGACGTGAAACGTGTGGTTTGGAAAAAGTAACCACTCTTGGTGTGGACACGGGGTATTGTTCTTGGGAAAAGTACATACAGGGTAAGTCAGATATTTGAGAGCACACGTTATAGGTGAAATACCACACTGTATGTCATAGTTACAAATCTTTTTCTGTTACATGTAAACATGTCAGAACCTAGACTAACTGAAGAAATGAAGAGGCTGTCATTAGCTCATTGGCTGAAAAACACTTCGATTTAGAGATTGCCACATTCTTGAAACTCGCCGGATCATTTGTCCTTAATGTAAGAAGAGAACTGAAGGCTACCAGGTTTCATGTGGTAAACGTTTCATGCAACAAATGACATTGTCAGCAATATGAAATTAACAAAACACCGGATTTCGTGAGTTAAGTCGATGAAAATCCTACGAAATCGACGAGGGCACTCGCTACGGAGATGCAGGTTGATGAGTCGAAACTCTGATGTAAGATTCATGAGAACCTTCGTTAGAGGTCGTACGTGATGAGGAGAGTACACTTCTTGCCCGAGAGAACCAGGAGTAACTGCCTAACTGCAGACAAGCGCCTTCTTATCAAGCTGAAACATAAAGAGGAGCCAAAACTGTTCTTTTTTCTTTCCAATGAAAAAACTTTGCCCAGGTCAAGAAAGGGAACCGCAAAAAGATCGGTGATGGTGTAAAATCCCCGAAGAAGTTCTGACAAACATTTGCAGGAAATTTCTAGCCTCATTGATCATTCTTGGAGGTCCTGGGAAGCGAAGACGATCGGATGCCTCCACAGCTCTTTCTTCAAGGTGCCTGAGTCCATGCCGTTGCTTATACCGAGGTGTTAAAGCACTAAAATACTTCTGTAACACGTGGGAGGCCGTACGTCTTTTAACAAGCCTCTGCACTATCCCATACAGCCCATACAAGTTGAAAATGGATGGCAAAAGCATTCATGACGATGTTATCCTCAAATTGTCGCCCCCCCCCCAGGTACCCAGATATTAACTGGTTGATATTACGTATATATATTACGTATGTGGCGTAGTTGAGAGAGACTCCAAAAGTCATCCACACGATTATAGTTCTGTGCGTATAGATATTACGTACAGATATTAAGTATGTGGCATAGTTGAGAGGGACTCCAAAAGTCATCCACACAGCACTGTTGCGGCTCTCAGGACAGCTGTTGTGTATGCAGTGGCAAATGTTCCCAACACTCATCTGATCATTACCTACAGCCATTTTTGACAGCCTGTACAGGCGGTTATTGCGGCTGGCAGTGGTAATGAATGATATCATCTATTGTGTATGTGGTCACCTGTACAGAACTTTAAAAAAAATGCTCTATCTCTAATGTATATTTCTGTTTGAAAGCAGTCGTTGATTTGTTCTCAAATTCCTTACGCGCTCTGTATGTACGAGAGTTCGGGAGATACCTTTGTAGTTATATCTTTGAATAAGCCTAGCTAAGTATTGTCAGTCGAGAAGCGAATAGTGTAGTTTAATTATATAACCCAGTACGTAGATAATATCGTAACGTATAACTTATAGTTGAGCAGGATCTGTTATATCCGTGCCTATAATTGTAAATATTGTTTTTTAATGTAAATATTTTGTAAATAAATCTTCTAATAATTATTTTTATAAGAATCCTAAGTTATTAATTCCTAATCTTCTCATATTGTGGTCTGGTATCACGCACCTATATCGGTGTGGCAAAACCAACAAAGGAGTATTTATTTGTATCTTTGCGTGTGGTGGACTAATATTTGAGTGATAGTTCGTACCGTATCGGCGACGAACGATTATAGAATCCAAATATTAACTATTTTTTTATAGGAAAGACCCCCCCAAAAATTATAAAGACATTTATGTAGAAACATACAAATGAATTTACTAATTTAATAAAATATATAAACAATTTATCACTAGAATATATAAATGAATTGTAACCTAAGCTCAAAAAAGTATGTAAATGAGAAATGTATAAACAGTTTTTCATTCTATTGTACTAGTAAACTTTTCCTTCTTTTTAACTAAATGAAACAAATTTCTTTATTTCTGTTAATCCAATCTAACAGGTGGTGGGTCTTTAATAAAAACGAGAGAACAAGTAACAATGAAAGGAAGTTCTCACGCATGGAAAAAAAAGGTAGTGCTTTAAAGAACGGCAAATTAGACCCCCAAACGGCTAAATTAGATTAACGGCTGCATAAAACAAATGAAGACAATTCTCCCGGCTTTTCACGGTGAAAACGCCGTGGGATATCCACTGGAAAATTCACGGATGCTGTTTCCATGGGGGGCTTCTTTACCTTTCGAGGTATAGCTAGAAAGCGAGGGTGTACCTCTGTTTCCTGAGAACACAGAGCACTCCCGGCGGCTGAGAGAATTATGGGCTATATATTTTAGTTAGAAACACCGATAATGTTGGTTTGAAGCGCAACAGCTATTATGTGTTAGCACGTCTCCTGTTTTGTCGTCAGCAGAGATACTCTATGAGTGGTCCATCTGTATCATGAGAAACACATGTCTTAACGTCTTTAGGTTATGTCCAATGCTCCGCAAAAAATAAAAAAATATCACCATAAAGTAGAAATATATATATTTTAAATACTCTCTTATAAGAATTCGATGTTTTTCTTAAAATTCACACCTAATCTCATGACTGCGATGCATGTTGCCCCCCCCCCCCCTCCCAAGAAAAAAAAAAAAGTAACTATATATTAATTTGGTGAAGGCCCAGATTTTGGAAAATTCACAGCTTTGATTTACGCTAGAAATAAGTGCTTTTATTTTTTATTCATTTTAATTCTTGCTCTGTTTCTTTTTTTAGATCTGACAACTTGAAAGAAAAAGCATCATTTAAACTATATACAGTGAAACCTCCCTGTACGACCACCTCCATTAAGCGACCACCCACCTGAACGACTATTTTTTCATGCAACGAAATTTATTCCCATAGGCTCAATACTAAGTTTATCTCCATTTAGAGACCATCCGAGTTGAACTTCCTCCATGAGCGATCCATTTCTTTGAAGGAAACAAAACAAATTCCATTTTTTAAGAAGGTTTTATTAGAAAAATAATTCCGGAGAGCGCATTATTCATCAAACTTCTAAACAAAGTTTAGATTTTTTTTCAAATTCCTATAACTTTTAAGTGTTTAAACCCCTTTATGCCTTTTTAGGCAATGAATTTAACTCTGATGACAAATTAAGAATGACAGTCAATAAACTCCCTGCCCTATTCTGAAACAACTCTCAAAGAAATAGATAAAATAATAAAATCCTCATTATTTGTTCCAGCTAAAAAAAAATTGCGTTTATTTACTGAACTTTGAAGGGATTTGAAAATAAAAATTATAAAAGATAAAACCGTAAAACCAAAGCAAACGTCAATATATTCATTTTTTACACTCTGCAGTAATTAACTTATGTAATTAACTTTTATTTTGATAATTAGATTTTCATATTTTTTCCTAATGTGAAAAATAAATTCTAGTAACTTTGTACTTTTTTTCAACAATTAAAATCTAGATTCAAACATGACCTCCATTAAGAGACCACCTCTCAGAGCGACCAGTTTTTATTGGAACGGAACGTGGTCGCTTTAGGGAAGTTTTACTGTATTCTGAATTTCTAAATTATTATCAAAAGGTATAATTATAAGTTAATTAATACTAAATTACTATTCAATAAACACATATTTTTATCAAAGTACTACGCTCTATTTTTTATTTATATTTTTCCTACTTTTTAATGTTTAAAAAAATTTCATCGTTGCAGTTTCGCATATTTTCGCAAGCCTGGTTTGGCGTATAATTACTTCCATTGTTGTGTAAATCTTATACAGGTGTAACCACAAAGAATATTTAGGAAAGTATCACCGGCACCCGGCTAACGGGAAAAATGCCTTATAATCAATCAATTTTTATTTTAAAATTAAGTTATAAAAATATTAAAATGTTGTACTGTCATCGAAAACACGCCTGTGTACATAATTTTTATAATCATAATTTAATTAATTTTAAACTACTATTCAATAAAAGAGTATTTAAAAAAAAAAAAAGTATTACTCTGTCAGGAAGTCGGTGCTATGTGCGATAGCAAAATTCCACCTTTACACATGTTAAATAAAAGAAGTATATACTGTTAAAAAATTTTCGGTGAAATCACAGAGAATCTATTGGTAATCCATCCATTATCTTAAGGCTGTTCTTAACTGCTCTGTTCATTCTGATTTTTTAACGGAAGGATGTAAAATTGGAAAGCCTGGCCATGGAAGCGATTTGGAATCGAACTGTTTTTTCCATTTTTTGATCCATAAATTACCTATTGAGTTATAAGCGTTTTTGGTCACGTGACAAAGACGATTTTCGCCCTTCACGGACTGGTTTTTCTGCTTTCTTCTAGAACTTCGGTTCAAAACGTCAACTTTAACACTATTTTCTGAAAGATCTATTGCGTTTGCAAAAAAACGGAAAAAACAGCTCGATTACATAGTTTCTGAACAACAACACCTGCTAGTTTCGTTCATTTCCGAACAAAAATAAATTAAAACTTATGTCAGAAAGTTGCCCTTCTGGATTTGAGAACACTCTTAAGGCTCCTGCCCCTACCAGAAAAGACACTCAAGATCTAATGCTAATCCTATGGGGAGGGATTTATCTAATATCTCGTTAGCATTTCCACATTTTTAAATAATTTTTTTTTGCATTGGATAGCTAAGGTCCGTCTCTACATCACACCTTTTTTTACTTTTTCGATTTTGGTCGCAGAACCGGTTTTTGAAAGAGAAAGTAACTTTATAAAAAATATCTGCGACCAAAATCGAAAAAGTAAAAAAGGTTCTGATGTAGAGACGGATCTCGGCTATCCAATGCAAAAAAAAAAAAAAAATCTTAAAAATGTCGAAATGCAAACGAGATATTAGAAAAATCCCTCCCCATAGGATTAGCATTAGCTCGTGAGTGCCTCCGCCGGCAGGGACAGGAGCCTTAATCCTTATGTAAAATTACAGAGATTAGTGAAACAGAGATTCTGTTAAATAACAGATAAATTATTCGGTAAATTTATAGTAGTCTCTGTAAATTTACATCGATAAAAATACACAAGACTCTGTAAAGTTTTTTAGTGTATTTGTTTTTAATAATAATATGTTACTACAGTATGCAAATGATGTTTTTTATGATTCAGCGGAGATATACTTTTAGGTAGCTTTCATTACAAAAAGCTACCTATTGCAGCCGTTCGGAGGAAAGCGATTTCAAAAAATTTTGGTATATTTTCATCTATCATGACCCCCAGACCCCGAAACCACCCTCCGTTCAAAAGTTGATATATATATATATATATATATATATATATATATATCCATATATATATATATATATATCTGACCTTTGTCATACTGTAACTCTCGAATTTATGAACCGATTTGGATGTAATTCGGTATGTACATAGTACATACCAATGTCTCGACCGAGTTCGTTGGCCAGCTTCATCCGCCATTTTGTTTCAAAATGGCGGCCATTTAAAATTTTCTTAAAACTTTTAAATTTGAAATGTGGTACCAAAGAATTGAAAATGGAAAAATATTTGTTTCTTATGTATTTGACCTTTATATAAAGATTCCGGAGCAGTTTTTGTTTCGTCTATATCTTAAAAAATGCCTGAGTTATAGCATTTTGAATTTCTAGCTTGGCTGACATTTTGAAACGTCCTGAATTTTGTCACGTGATAAAAGGCGTATTTATGAACCGGTTTGGATGTAACTTCGTTTGTACATAGTACATACCAATGTCTCGACCGAGTTCGTTGGCCAGCTTCATCCTCCATCTTGTTTAAAAATGGCAGCCATTTAAAGTTTTAAGAAAAATTTAAATTTGAAATGTGGTACCCAAAAATTGAAAATTGAAAATTTATTTTTTTTTTATGTATTTGACCTTGATACAAAGATTCGGGAGCAGTTTTTGTTTCGTCTATATCTCAAAAAATGGCTGAGTTATAGCATTTTGAATTTCTAGCGTGGCTGACATTTTGAAACGTGCTGATATTTGTCACGTGATAACAGGCGTATTTATGAACCGATTTGGATGTACTTTGGTGTGCGCATAGTACCTACAAATATCACGACCGAGTTCGTTGGCCAGCTTCATCCGCCATCTTGTTTCAAAATGGCGGCCATTTAAAGAAATTTAAAAAATTTCAAATTTAAAATGAGATACCAAAATATTGGAAAATGAAAAAGATATTTTTTGTATGTGTTTGACCTTAGTACAAAGATCCCGGAACAGTTTTTGTTTCGTCTATATCTAAAAAAATGGCTAAGTTATAGCGTTTTGAATTTCTATTGTGGCTGACATTTTAAAACGACCTGATTTTTCTCACACGATAACAAGCGTTATTTATGAACCGATTTGGATGTTACTTGGTCTGTACATAGTACATAGCAATGTCTCGATCGAGTTCGTTGGCCAGCTTCATTCGCCATCTTGTTTCAAAAGTGTTGCCATTTAAAAAAAATTAAATTTAAAATTTAAAATAAGGTATTAAAAATTGGAAAATGAAAAAGATTTTTTTATGTGTTTGGCCTTGATACAAAGATTCCGGAGCAGATTTTGTTTCTGAAAATTTGTTCTTTTGTTTATATCTTAAAAAATGGTTGATTTATAGCACTTTGAATTTCTAGTATGGCTAACATTTTGAAACGATCTTGTATTTGTCACGCGATAACACACGTATTCGCCTATTTCCATGTGAGAAAGCATGTGGATAGTATACATCAACATCTCAGCCAAATATAAGTTACTTTAAATAAAAGCAGCTTGGATAAAGCTGACTAATTTCGTGAAATTCTCATTCATAATGATTTAGTATTGATAAAAATTAGTATTGAATCTCCTATATTCGGTTTCCACTAAATTGAGCTTCGTGTGTTTGAATAATATAAGTTGGCTTTTTTAAAATAAGGTATTTGAAAGCTACCTCTTCCTCCCGGCACTGGCCGGAAGGACTTTTAATATTTCCAAGCTTCATGCACATTGTGAATGAAACAACTGCAAAGAGATTATCGATAAAAATGCCATGCAACTCCGAAGAAACGAATTTTCCTTTTATAAAATATTCTAATTTTTAACAAAACAATTTTTAAACAAAATTTTTTGCTTTAATATATCTAATAAAATTGTAAAAGAATATTAATAGTGTGTATTACAATATTTCAAATGAAAATCAAATTTCAAATTATTATTTGCTTAAAAGGCGCAAATGCCAACCTAGTGAAAAAGATTCCATGCCGGGACTCGAACCCGGGCCATCAGTATAGCGCACTGGCGTATATCCATCGCACTGGCGCGTTCCATCTTATAATATTCCATCTTGTGCTGCGTTTGTAGCCTTATCAATCTGTGATAGTGAGAAGTTCCAGGCTGGGTATCGTTCCATGTGGTTTAGTCGGTAGAACGTCAGTGCGCTATACTGATGGCCCGGGTTCGAGTCCCGGCATGGAATCTTTTTCACTAGGTTGGCATTTGCGCCTTTTAAGCAAATAATAATTTGAAATTTGATTTTCATATGAAATATTGTATGCAAGGCGAATGTTTCTCACTGGAAAAATTTCCAAGTATTGTGTGTATTACAGTTTATAACAAAGATAAAAATATTTTTAAATAAACGTACGGAAATCCCTACAGGGAATTTGATATAAGAAAAGGGAAATGTCTGTAAAATGATGAACGAGAAACTCAATCAAATGAACTTAATCAAGCACTAGTGTAAATATACAGAGAGTATCGTTTTTTTTCTGTGTTTTTACAGAAATCTTTAACAGTGTTAGATGAAAATGAAAAACATTCCCTTTAAATTAAATTTGTAAAACGAATCTTTTGGTCAAAACATTCGTGAGAATTCCGATTACACATGATTAATTTTGAAAAATGATTAAACTTATGAAAATGAATTTTTACGAAGTCGAGACCCATTTAGATCGTTCTCTCGTATTCGAACAAAGCTTATTTCAGGAAAATCGTCGGAAGTATTTTCAATTTATACCATCCTTTTCAGACATTAATGTGTTTTAACTATATAAAACGAATTTTCCGGAATTAGCGACCTAGCTAAATCAAATTCTTGAGTTCAAATTAGTAAAGGAGCCAAGTTTTGGGAAAATCGTAAGAGCCGTTTTCGATATATAGTAGCATTTTCAGTGCACTCTAAATTGAAATGTCTGAAATTCAGACACTTATGTGTCTGAAACGGTGTGTTCAATTTTCAGACATTTTAAAATGTCTTAATTTTTTCAGACACTTTTTGCGTCTGAATTTCAGACACTTCAAACGTCTTAATCGCAACCAATTTTTGTCAGCATTATACGTAGCCATATTTGACCACGGTGAATCCTAGAAAAATATTTAGCTGTGGGCTTGTCCCCCCACCCCACACAGCCTGATTTTGGAGCTTCCAAATTTGGTATGCAATTTTTGTAAAGCTCATAATTTAAATCTTTTACAACATTGTACTGATTATATTAAAAATTTTGAATTTCAGGAGTAGAACAAGATTAAAAACAAACAGATATTCATCTAAATATTAGATTTCTTTTATTTGTTTAGTTTTTAACGTTATTTTACTTTAAAAATTCAAAATATTGATTATAATCAGTACAATTTCGAAATGGATTTAAAATATAAGCTATACATAAATTGCACATCAAATTTTTGAGTCCTAAAATCGTAGGGGGACGGGACACTGTCCAGCATGCCCATGTTTTAATCGGGTCCTTTTGCAAAAAAATGCAACTCTGCATTATCTTTTACTAAATAGGAGTGTCCGGTATTTGGAAGTGTCCGTTGTGAAGGTTAATGAACATTTCTGAAAAGTGGACGTCTAATACCTTTTTTAATACACAATATATGCATATTTGTATATTTTTACCTCACAAAAGGAAACATCTCCGATTATCTGACAAATTCCCCAGCCCCAAAGTGTTCCCTATTGACGGTTTTTACGGTACATGGATAAATATATATATATTTGTAATCTTGACTTACTCTAAAAGTTCAAATATTCATTATACTCAGTGGATAAAAATAAAGATATTTATAATATCAGATGTTCGAGAATTGCAAAGAAAATCCCCCCCCCCCCTCAAAAAAAAAAAGAAAATTCATGCAATTTAAAAACTAGATCTTTTAAAAATTTATATTGGCAAATAGGCATTGTTTTACACAGATCAGATAATCACAAGATCTATTTAACTATAAATACAAAATAATAAATAAATACTCTAATTTAATAACATTCAGAAAATAATTACTGCTAGTTTCAAAACTTGCCTCAAATATACATTTCAAGTAGTACATATAAATAAACAAGTTTAGTCACTATAAGTAGTGAACATGTGTCATAATATTTTTTGAATATACGGTGCTTTGTTATTGTTTAATTAAAAATGAACTTTGGTGTCTAATTTTATACATTCTGTGGAATATGTAAAAGTTTTTCTTTTAAACATATTCCTTAGCTGTTATGGAGCAACAGGATATAAGTCATATTTATTTTTTTATTCCTGTAAACTTTGTATCTTATGAATATGAGTTACATAAATTTTACAGATTTGATAAGAAAAAATTAACCTAGAAAACAGAAGAAAAGGAAAAGAAATGACAGAATATGTACTGTTTTTAGTTGTTTGAAAATACTTTGAATATAAAAAAAGTAGTTATTAATCGCTTAAAAGATATATAATATATAAGTAAACATGAACTTTTAAAAATATATACTATTTCAGTTTTATCTATAAACTTTATATCAAGCATAAACAACTTTTTATTTATGCCTAAATTATCATGTTTAATTTTTTTCGTACTAATAATTGTTTGTATCAGAAACGTTGCATATGCGATTGCAATAAAGGGAAATTTCATAATTGTTTCTGATATTTCTCAGGTTTGAAAATTTAAAATCATGAACAAAACATAGCAGAAAAAGGCTTACATATAAATAAAAAAATAATATAGGTACCAATTTAAAAAAACTCAAAAAATATTAATGAATACTTTATAAATATACCGTTAAACAAGAACAGAAATTGCAGTTAATGAATAAAATGTTTCTGCATTTGTTCTATGTTTAAAAAATCTTACGGAATGATAGTATAAGAAATACCTATTATGTTTTTAGAAATTTGGTAAATGTTAAATATGAAACTTTGACTATCAAAATTTCCGATTTTCAATAATAAATTAAAGCATCAATAATAAGAATAAATCTTTAAAAAGTTTCAGTACTGTGATTAAAAACGGTGGCATGTAAAGAAATTTTCACAGTATTAATGCTTTTTTTCAATCTGAAAACTTTTCCGAATATCATAATCATAAATGAATATCATATTTAGCTCCAAAATAATAATCACAAAAAAATACAATAAGTACTGATACATAAACTGCAAGAGTTTATAATCAATAAACAGTAAAAATCAGAAGAAACAGAACATAGAATAAATACAGTTTCAAACGGCTTCAATTTAATGTTTTTATCTCCCTTTAATGGAACTATGAATCATTCAGCTTTTCAAATCTGTTTATGTTGCACGTTTTGCTTTTGGGCAACGACAAATTAGGATATTTTTGATCACAGGATCGAAAAGGAAGATTAAACAAGTTATCACTCATTCGTTTATTCACAGGAGACAAGCGCGCTGAATTAAAGCATTGCAATTTAATTATCAAAACAATTATATTCGATACCGTTACATTAAGAAGGTATAACAGACGACAGCTTGTGAAATCAAAAAACTAACATTAAACTACAAAAAAAAGAGATCAATCTTTAAAAACTATTTAATTTATATTCATAAGATACAAGCCTACTGAAATAAAAAGTTAAAATTAAATATGACTTACGCTTTCATTCGATAAATACTCCATAATTACGCATTTCTTTTAATCCAAGCAATGGCGACGCTTAAAATGTGATTCTTTCTATATCATGAAGGAACCATAGATGACATGCGCGGAAATCAATGCTCTGATTGGCTGTTCAGAAAAGTACAAAAAAGAAATGTTCAACTACTGTTTTAAATAAGACACTTCGTAGATAATTCCAACATATTTCTCGGATCGTATATACAATGATCATACTAAGACACTTATGTATCTTAAATTAAGACATCTATTGTGTCTGAATTTTCAGATTAAGACACTTAAGTGACTGAAATTCTTTTTCAGTCACATATGTGTCTAAATTTAAGACGCCTCTATTTGCAGTGTGCTCAGTTTGTTACGTCAAAACAAACTTTCTTCGAATTCGAAACCTAGCTGACGGCAAAGAAATGGAATAGTACTTTGCTGACGGGTATCTGGTACTCGAATTAGTATAGAAAACATGTTTCGTGTAAATCGTTTGAGCATTTTTCCCTTTATAGCAAGAAACATATTCAGCGCTGAGTTATTTTTAGCCTGTGGAGAATTTTCTTGAATTCGAGACCTAGTTAAATCTTTTTCTCGTGTTTGATTTAGTATAGGAGGCAAGTTTCGTGAAAAACATTCAAGTCATTTACGATATCAACCGTAGTCAGGAAAATCACCTTCTCGCTTAATATACAATATAACATGATATTCCGAAAATCGAAAATTTTACCATACGCCGGTAAATATATTGCACCTTTCAAAAATGTGGTCAAAATTTGTCATTTTCACTTTATTTTTTCTAGAAGAAATATCATATCTTAAAAATACGAAAGAAAAATTAAACGTTTCGTTTTGCTGCTATTCTGCACTCTAAAATTGGGATGAGTGAAAAGTTCACTCTTTGAAAGAGTGACAGGAATTTTCACTCTTTTTGGAGTGAATTTTATAAAAATACACTGCTTAAAGAGTGGAATTTTTCATTCCCTAGAAAGGAGTGACATAGTTCACTCCATTGTCGAGAGTGAAATATCTCACTCCGCTGACGAGAGTGAAAGGTTGGCATTATACACTTTAAAAAACAACTTTGAACCAATATATGGAGTAAAATAATGAAAAGCACCAAAATATGTCACTTCTAAATTTTCAAAAACTCCATTTCATAATGTAACCTTGGAAATTACATACTAAAGCAGCATTCCTTTTCAAGAGTGAATAGTCACTCCTCTGAAAGGGTGAATAGCCACTCCTCTGAAAGAGTGACTATTCATTCTAAGCAGGAGTGAGTATGGGATTGAGTATGAGTATGGGTAGTAATAATCAGCCAATCAGAGCAGTCTTGTCTACGACGCTTTTGTAAGTAAATCACATGACGTGATTTACTTATTTCGATAATGTTTTCAAATTCCACATAAATCAATACGGTCGTTGTTTTTTCTAACGCTTCAGCGAATTTGATTTCAATTCGTAAATTTCCTTGATGCTGTAAATTCAGATGAGGTCCGTCACACAAGTCAGGGCTTAAGTCGAAATTATATAAGGTGTGTCCATCAGCAAATTCTTCACGTGTTAAATAAATGCCGGCATCATGATTAAAACCAGAGAACAGTCGATGATAGGCTCTTATATAGTTGTTTTCGTCGAAATCCAATTCCAAAGGTTTACTGGGCACAGGTTGACCATCCACATAGACACTTAAAAAGTTGACTTTGTGATGATAAAAGTAAAAGGGATTCAGATCGTATTGTCCAGCATAAGCACTGTTGTCTAAAAGTCCAACAATGATACGTTTCGGCATCGCTCCTAAAAACACATTATCTTGCATAAAAGATTTACTTCCAGTGGAGATTGAGTAAGTCTTGCATAACACTCGATCAATAGGATATTTTGCAGAGTTTTTTTTCCAGGGCTTTGGCATGACCCAGTAACACGCCGGGACTCACTTTCACTTTGCGAACAAACACAGAGGCATGTTCTAAAATCACTTTATAGTCGTGAAAAGTTTTAGGCGGTTCTTTCTTAGCCATCAAACAAAAGTCTGATTTGCTGCGAGTCATTTTAATTTTCAGATCGACCATATTCAAGAGTAGTCGATTTTGTTGGAAAATATCACAATGTAGGGGACCAATCATATCCAATGTTTTGCTAGTTTTAGTCAGTTCATAGCGTTTCTTCAATCCAGGGTTTCCATTGGTGGTGGGGTCTGTTTCAGTCAAATTCGTGTCTTTGTAAAAACATTCACATCTTAATAAAGATTTCTTTAGCATCTTCTCCGTAGTTCAGCAGGGTTTCAATATAAGCACGATAAGGATATGTGTTACTCGAAGAAGAGATGGCTCTTTCATTCAAACTGATATCCACTTGCGAAAACAAAGCTTGTAAAAACAAATTGACAGGAGCCACAGGTTCGCTTGCCGGTAAATCCGTTCCGTCTGACTTGGTGATTTTCACTTTGATGTAGAGGTAGGAAGCCGACAAATCAATATAATCTTCACCATTCCCAGAAATGTTAAATTCCACAGGTCCTCCATCTCGGATATTAGCAAGGGGATGATATTCGATGAAATATCCTTTTTCAATAGCCGTCTGAGTAGGTGGAATTAAAAACAGATCCAATTCGGATTTGGCACAAGCAGCAGAATCTTTATGAATGAGTCCAAACATCTTTAAGAGAAAATATCATGTACTTTCACTCTCTTAGCTTTGCGAGGAATTACGACATTGTGAGAACGTTTCCTCTTTTTATACTGATGACCCGATCCAATCATGGTCTTCATTTTAGTAGCTGCTTTATCAGTCAAGTTTTGTCCGGCTTCTTTTAACCGGCGCTTGGCCGTTATTTTAATATCTTCTCCTCGTGATAGATCACTGAGAACGTTCACACCGGAATGAAACAATTGTTTTCCCACGGCTTTCGCTCCAGACTTGAAAAGGGGTACTGCTGCACGAAACAGCGATCGAAACAGTCCACCGAATCCATATCCTCTTTGTAATGTAGTTCCTTGATAATAGTTTAAGCCGCTACCCGACTGATGAGTATAATAATCTTCAAAAGATTTCGCACAACACTGGTAGGGAACAAACATCATGAGAGGTATTTTTGACGAAAATGAAGTTTCACGTACGAGCGTCCACGTTCAAATAGCGTTAATTCACCCAAGTGGTTCCTTATAACGATTTCTAATGAGTCGAATGATTTTCGACTGATGGGTAAGTAATGGGGTCGATCAAATTTCACACAAATCACTTCTCCGTCTTTTCCGGTGACATTTACAATTCGTAACAGGGGCGCCAACACATCACCGATAATTTGAGGTTCTACTATGTCCGAATAAATCATCAATACTCTATAATGAGCACATGGATCTGCCACATACGAACTATCGACAGTTTGTTCAATATTATTATCTAAGGAAGCAATCTCGCACGGTTCGAACCCCAGCATTTCAGATAATCCAGCTTCTAAAATCACTTTAGCTTTATCTCGCACGTTGATGGTGACTCTTTTCGTGATGGGATTGTAGGAAAACAAAATTTTTTGTTCCATGTCTTTGATAGTAATAGCTTTCAAAATATCAGGTACCGTCTCATAAAATCCAGGAGGGATTCGTCTGCCAATGATCCTTCCATCGTTTAAGTCGAATCCAATTAAGTTCGTGTGTTGATTCACATTATACCAGGTGTGTGGGTAAATAAATTCCACGAGTCCCACTTCCCATTCCCCTTTCAATTCGATAGGGGCTGGCAATCGTGTAATGAAATGAGAAATTTTATTCTCAGGAAAATAATTCCTGGAACTATCCGAAGGTAACGTCAGGTAGAAGGACATGTTAGCAAATGATCTTGGATCATTCTTGCATTGACTTATAAAGAAGATAAATCTGAGGAGGGAATCCATTGATTGAATTTGTTGGGATATCCCTTATACTTCACAAAATATTCCACTTGACTTTTTCTCGTGCGCTTCTTTAAAATTTTTTCAATCGCATAAGTTTCTTTCATTTGCACTTTTTGAAGTTCTTGTGGGTAAAAGGTTCCTTGAATGGGTTCGTCTAACAAGTCCTTTATTCGATACACGGGAGGGTCTCTCGGTACACACTCCGTCACCACAAACAATTCTTCCGTCCAATTGGTTTCATACCCTTTTTCAAAGGTCATTTTCTGTTTCGACACACGCACCACATCTCCCGCTTGAAACACACAGGGTTTTCTTTTCACATTTTCCATGTCTCCGTATAAAGTAAACCACACATCGCTTTCATTTTCCTTTGTCACTTCCACTGGGGGTCTCTTGATCAGTCGGTTCTTAAATTCTTTTCCGGCATCAGATTGAAGGGACTTGGGCTTTCTGGTTGAAAAAATAGAACGAAAGGCATTCACAATTTCTTCTCCTCGTTTCGTTTTTAAGGGAATCGCCCACGCATATTTAGACAGAATGTCTATACACGTCAGGAGGTATCGAAACCCTTGATTGTACTTTTGTAAACTGATGAGGTCCACCAGGTCGGCTTGCCATTGCTGATCGATCGAATACACGACCACTCGGTTTGTCGGGAAATTTCTCCGAGCCGGTTTGTGAAGCGTATAGGAATCGACTCCGCTCAACCATTTCTGGATCGTCTTCTTCGTTACTTTGCCTTTGGCAGCACGATACAAAGCATTTACACCACCAAAACTTGCTGCGTGACTTGGGACCGGATAAATCACCTTCATTACAACATAAAATTTGATTATTTGTCACATTAACTCGAAAACGCATCATCTTCATTCTAGTCTTTCTCGCATGACGTCATATCATAAAATGAACCCCTACCCGACCTACCTCTTGATTAAATACTCTTATGAAGAGATTCAATCACGTGGTAACACGAAACAAACAGAGTGTGATTGTATTAACAAAACCTCACTTAAACTTTTAATACCAAACATTTTCCGAATACATTTTCAAAAAAAGGATACCTACACTACTGTTTTAGAAAACTGATAACGAATGAACTGTGATTGGTGAGGATATCACATGACCTCCATTATGAAACTTAGTAAAATTTGAACTTGATCTCTATTTCAAAATGTATGTCTAAAGTACCCCTGTGCTTAATGATTTTTTCAAAAAGTCTTACTATTTATAAACCACGATATATTTATTAAAACTTTCATGTTTACGAGTGTGATAACTCATTCATGACATGTTTGAAGTAGTCTCGCGGTTAATGAATCAGTTAAAAAAGTATCCGTTTTTAAAGGTCTCATTAGAAAATAGTTTTAATTTTATCCAAAAGAAATGAAACACATGCATTAAATTGCTAATAAATATTCCAATTTTATTTTAAATAAATCTATAAGAAAAAATGACCCCCAATTGGATAAAAATTTTATATTAATAAAATCATTCAAAAATTGTGACGCAATATTAAATTATTCATAAAATTCGTTTTGTGTGACGTAATATTAATTATTCATTCATTAAATTCGCCATCAGTGAGATAATAAAAATCTTAAATTAATTATTTGAAAATCTTAATTTGTACCCCACCATTAGTCAATCGAAATTGAAATCTAATATCCTATCACGATAAAAAGGAAAACCCCTTATCTCCTTATCTAGATAAAGTGATTCACTTCTGAGTGTTCCCAAAGATAACGCACGATGACCACGGTTCAGTATAGTAGACATTTTCCTACAGAAACACGCGTTTTTTAGGCTCTGAAAGTCATTTTAAGTAAAGTAAGTGTGTTAAATTTTTGCTAAATATATGTATTTAATAGTTTTATTCTAAAAAGCGCAATTATTAGCGAAAATTTGTCAAAAGTGCGTTTTTTCCAAAATCTTATTAAAAATTCAAAGTGTTTCGATAAAAACGTTCAAAAATTATGTATGTTTAAAAAGCGCTTCGTTTAAAAATCGATTTTCTAGTTTTAAAAAATATGAAACTTTTCGAAAACATGCGTCAATAAAATTTGAAGGGACAAATTCAAACGGACCGTTTAATAGGTAACCCTGTATTTTACAAATATATATTCATTAAGGGGAAAGGGGGAAAATTTCCTAATATCTTTATGAAGGACATTTCATGTTTTTTTTTTAATATTATTTCAAATGTATAAAGCAATACATACAAACCTAAAAATTCCATAACAAATCGTGTACCAACATAGTTATACCTTCCCAACAAACACAGAACTTGTGGGCCACTGATGGGTTCGTTAGCCTTGGCCGAAATTGTCTGATGGCGGACCGCTATCATTGGCCGTAACGGCTCCGTCAAAAAAGTGTCACGCCGGACACAATAAGGCCGGAAGGAAATTGGCCGCAAGTACAATAAGTTGCCCACAAACGCGCCATTAACGGTCATCTAAAACTGATATTAAGCCACAAACTGGCCACAATTACACATTTAATGGCATTCCTGAATAAAAGCTTGCCATAGCTATGCCATTAAGGGTCATTTTAAATAAAAGCTAGCCACAAGCCAGACACACTTATGCCATCAATGGGCATAATTAATGAATGCAAGCCGGAAGCTAGCCACATTTGTGCCATCAATGGGCATCATTAATGAATGCAAGCCAGAAACTAGCCACATCTATGCCGCTATTGGTTATCATGGATGAAAACTAGCCCGAAGCTGGTCGGAATTATATTGTTTACTCCCCCCCACAAAAGTTCAGTAAATGATTTTTTGGGGGGGAGGGGGGTGGACAGAAAATTTTTCTTCTAAAAAATATTTTGATAAAAATTAGAATCTAAATTTACTGGTTTTGAAGTGTTTATCTGAAAACAGTTTATATTATAAACTGTTTTCACATATTATATATTAAATTATACTATGTAAAATTTGGAACAGGTCTAGGAAATTTTATTTTTTTAAATATGTTCTCATAACACCATCCTGACTTTCATACATGTTTTACTTTAACATACACTTAAGTTAAAAACAATTTTTATTAAAAGTCAAATAATTAAAAAAGAATAAATTTTACAGAACAAAATGCATTTCGATCCTAAATTTTATCAAAACATTTAAGACTGTTCTCAAATCAAAAGGGTTAACTTTCTAACGTAAGTTTTAATTCATTTTTGTTCGGATACGCATGAAACTAGGTGTTCAGAAACTATGCCATCGAACTGTTTTTCAGTTTTCTTGTAAACGCAATAGATCTTTCAGAAAATACTGTCAAACTGGGCATTTTGAACTGAAGTTCCGAACGAAAGAAGAAAATCTAGTCAGTAGGGGGAGAAAAATCACGTGTCACGTGATCAAAATCTCTTATAACCCGATAGGTAATTGATTGATCAAAAAATCGAAAACACAGATTCCAAATCGCTTCCAAGGTCAGGCTTTCCAATTTTATATCTTTCCATTAAAAAATGAATTTGTAAATATGTCAAAAGGTTTTGCGCTTGTTGAGCAGAGCAGTTGAGAACAGCCTTAAAAGATAATTCCAATGGAGGCATAACTGAGCTTTATCTGCTCATCACCTTTGAACAGAACAAATTTCAAATTTGCTGTTAGTAAATGAACGTTCAACAATATTCAACCTTAAATATTTTTATAGAGACATATTCACCTAAAAAAATTCTTTTTTATAGTTGCTTTAGTTTTTATAAATATTGAGATTCCTAAACAGCTGCAAGAACCAAATTTACAGTTAACAAAGAAAATTTGATAACAAAGCCTTTAATGTATTTAAAAAAAATATTGAACATATGCTAGCCAAAAGAGCAATTTTTTAACTAGTTTCTTCATTTCCATTCAAAATTGTTATATAACAATTATATCCGACGCTTTTATAGTACCATGTTTTACACAGAATTTCTTACCTGGATGTTTCTTTTAATTATCCAACTGGAAAATAAAATACAAGACCACAGGAGTTTCATTTTTGTAAACTGAGAAAATGTTAACTTTATTGATCATTAGAATTTAAATCGATTTTTTAAGATAGATTATTTATGTAATTTGGTACTTTAAATTATAGTTGAAAATATGCCAGTTCATTACAATAATTTCTTTGGTGTATAATTAATCGGGGGGGGGGGGATAAAAGTGTGTCTATAATGTAATATGTTGTTGTAGTCTGTTAAGGTCTTACCCCACACACACACACAACCCATCCTTGACATACCTCATTTCATGAACTGTAAAAGAAATTAATTTTCAACATACATTTTTTTTTTTTTTCAAAATTATTATGAATTGACAGAAGGCCAGTTGGCACCACTTTTAAAGTTTTTCTTTTTTTTTTTTTTTCTTCATTATTCAATCTTAGAATTTATTAAAGGCAAAGAATATTTTTCCAAAATATTGGTGGTTTTTTTTTTTTTTTTTTTTTTTTTTTTTTTTTTAACAATATATAACCGCTACTCAGGCACTAATCGTTCATGTTTTTTTCCAAATGAACTTCATAATAAAAATATATCTTTGTTTTTCTTATTCTATAAGGATCATTAAGTAATGAGCACTTTATATTTCATTTTTTAACAATATTACCTAGACTATCAAAAATTCAAATTGCACTATACAATATTATCCATATTAAAATTGTAATTTCAACACTCATTATAGACAAACTTTCATTTAAATCATAACAGTTTTTGAAGAGCAGTTAATATTTAATGTGTCATCTCCAAGCAATACTAATGTATAATTTGTACCATATTACTTTTTCAGGCCGTCAAAGTTTAAAATATATAATCTACATAAATCCAGATATTTATTGAATTATACATAATATATAAAAACTATTAATTATTATTTAACTCCCATTTTTGTTATGAAGCAAAGAAGGTGGTTTTCTTAGAAGGAAAAGGAGAAATGCTTTATTCCTTTTATTTCACTTTCCTAAAAAGAAAATATATTAAAACACTAGAACTGAATGCCATTTTGTCACACAATTTTATTTTTCACCAAAAATGTAAAGCAATCAAAAATAATTTTTTAATTTATTTACAAGTTGATCAAATTTATTACAAATACATTACAAGTAAAATTATTCCTGTTAGAATCGTGCTATTAGTCAACAAACGTTGATAAAAGAGCTGAAAATTCACAGCCATCTTCTTAAAGAACTTTACTTCCAGATTTTCATATTTTTCTGTAAAACAAAAGAAAAAAAACAGAAATGAAAAATTAGTTTTGCAGAACAAAATTCAAATGTTTTTAAAAAATCATATTGAAAAATCAAATTATGGAGATACACTACTATCTATCACTTATATTTTCTACTTTCCAGTACTTGAAATAATTCGGTCTTGCAGTTCCACCACAAGGGAGAGCGTGGTTTGAAGCATAATTAACTCAATTGTTCTTGTAACTCATAAATCGTTATAATTATAAAAATTATTTGGTGATTTATTACCTGCACCTGGCTAACAAAAGACTGCTTTTAAAATTATTAAGTTAAAAAAATATTAAAATATTATATTGCCATTGGAAACATGCCTATGTACATTGTTTCGTTAATTTTAGTATATCGGGAAGTGAGTGAAAAATAGAATAGGGTCATTCCACGTCAAATCAACACACTGATTTTACCTCACCATCTCAGAATTTAATGAAAATTTGTAGAGAGTTTGCTTTCATGTAGACTAAGATAAATACCAAGCATTATTGAAATATATTAACCAGTTTGGGAATTACAGTCTTGTAAAGTTGCCAAAAATTGGTCAAAAATGCTACAACTGGACATTTTAAAATGCAAGTTGCAGCTTCCCTAATTAAGATACAGAGCTAGGATAAGTGTCATTATAAAGCATTTTGCATGACCTTTCAAATGACATACAACATCATAGAGGTTAAGTAGGAAAAAATATTTTGAAAATCAAATTCAAAATTTTAAATTTGAATATTTCAAAAAGTACACTTTCAAAAATTTTCAAAAAAATTTATAAAAGGGTTCTGACTGTTTTTAATAAGCAGAGTAAGTTTGAAAATGGGACAACAATGGGTTCATAGCTTTTTAACATTTCAAAAACTTGCATTCATTGAAAATTTTCTCCGTTATAGGTCTAACTACAATAAGTAGTTGCTATAATACTATAATTATAAAAAAAAAAATTGTCACTTTTTCGGGACAAATTGGTTGCCATTTATAGTTCAGCCTTTAAAGGGTTTAATGTATGAATAAAAAACTGCTATGATTAAAAAGAAATTATTAGGCCTTATTTTGTTTTGTTTTTTTAAATGTTGTATTCAGTGATGGAAAATTTCAATAAATTGATGTTTTTGATTTGTTAAAAATCTATTAGTCCATTGCTGTCCCACTTTCATATTTACTGTACCGGTTAAAAACAGTCTGAACCCTTTTTTAAATTTTTTTGAAATTTTTCGAAAGTGTACTTTTTGAATTATTCAAATTTAAAATTTTGAATTTGATTTTCAAAATATTTTTTCCCACTTAACCTCTATGTTGTTACATATCATTTGAAAAGTCATGAAAAGTGTTTTAAAATGACACCTTTTTCAGCTCTGTATCTTAATTAGAGAAGCTGCAACTTGAATTTTAAAATGTCCTGTATGTGCAGTTTTGACCAAATTTTGGCAACTTTTCAAGGTTGTAATTCTGGAATGGATTGATATATTTAAATAATACTTGGTATTTTTCTTAGTCTACATGAAAACAAACTCTTTACCAAATTTCATCAAATTCTGAGATGGTGAGGTAAAAAAATTGTCAATTTTGTGTTGATTTGACACGGAACGACCCAATACAAAATTTCATCTTAATACAGAGATCAAGTTAAATAAAAGAATGCAAGAAACAATAAAGCTGACACTATCGCAGAATTAAATTTTACTCTAAATACTGTTAATTTAAAAAAATGTGCTGCACTTTATGACTCTTTATGGACTTGGGGGGGGGGGGGGGAGGCCATTGTTGCAGAGCAAAACCAGAATAGGCAAATGATTAGAAATTTATGCCTAAATATCTTTAAAGAAATGTTTAGCGAGCCATTGTCATACTAGTAAATGAACAAAGTTTTAATGATTAGTTTTGAAGACATTCAATATTAAAAACCTAGCTAATTTTGGGTATCATCTAAAAGTGAAATTAGTTGCATTATAATTCAGATTACAAACACATTTTATTAATTACTTTAACACTGAATATTATTAGTATTAGAAAAATGCTAAATAAACTGCTTAAACATTATAACAAGTAGCTGAATAGTGAACAAATATTAATAGTTCTTACAAATTCAACCATTTCTTTTTCAATGACTATGTAAGTTCCTGCTATAGTAACAGCTTAAAACATTTTTCCATACATTTTAATAAATTGCAATTTTACTTGTTTAAAACTAAGTTCATAACTGAAGTTTTTTACGTTTCTTTTTTAAAAAGCAATAAATAAAACAAAAACCAAACCCTATTGAATGTTAGTCCTTAACTCATTTGCAATGATGCACACATACAGAAATGCACTTCTGATGACACACCGCAAAAATTTAATTTTATCTTCTCAGGGTGTCTTTTCCAGCTGAGCTACAAATTTCTTTGACTTTTTCAGGTTTTCCATACCAAAAAAGAAAAAATTCCAGGTTCCAGGTACCGAGATTTAGTGATGTTACACACAAAAAGTCTAAAAGGTTGTGGAATTTGAGAAGAGAACTTTCACAATTGATTCTGAAGAACAAACTATTGATTTTTTAAGATTTTTTTTGTAAAATGTACAAATTGTCGAATACCAAGATATTTACTTCATGGTTAATGATTGCTTGACATCTCTATATTTCTTACATTTTGCAGCAGGGTTGGTAAAAAACCTGTTAAAAAAAAAAAAAACAAAAAAAAAACTGGGTTTTTTTGGTTTAAACCGGGTTTAAAAAAATATATTTTTTTTCCTATTACATACACATGCATATTTATTGATAAAAATAATTTAAATTAAATAATTACAATGAATTATGTAGAAAATTGAAATCATTTAGAATTTAAACATTTATAGTAAAAGTCTTATGTTCCATCCTTTAGTCTTATGTTCCATGAATAAAATGTTCTACATAGTGAAACACTGATACCTCGAAAATCTTAATAAACAATCTTTTGATTACTAATACTATAAATAAATATATGGTGTAGTTTCATAAATATAATATGCTTTTCCATGGCTATTCAAAGTAATTTCTTTGAACTATTTGCCATCTGAGATATCTGATTTTTCTGTTAGAACACTACCTGAATAATTATCTTTTATTGAAAGTAAAGCTTTTTATAAAGAATTCCCGGAATGATTTGAATTTAGCAGTAGAGTCTTTACACGTTTCAAGAAGTATTGTGTATTGACATTTGACACTTCTGAGAAACTGCCAGTTAAAAAAAAAAAAAAAAAAGGCAACAGTTAATAAACAGAAATACCTTTTTACCAGATTTTTAGACTACTGAAAACATTGATCTTAAAATGGAAAGTATATTTATAAAAGTTGTCATCCACTAACACATTTAAACAGCCATCAGACTTAATACTCAGGCTTTTTTTTCTAAGCTATGTTATAATACATATTACTTTTTAAATGTCTAAACTAAAATTAATAATATATCTTTTTAGGCATTTTTATGAGACTATTTTCTATTATGTCTCAAGCGAACCTTATCTCGATTTCCCCCCATTTTTTTGTCAGATCTAAATAGTGGATTGGATTATGCAATAGATGATTTAAATATATGTTATTGCATATTTTAGTTAAAAGTAAACATGTGCTTCGCTAGCACACAATTTTTCAATGTTTTTTTATTTGACTTCATATCTTGAGTTTCTTTTTTATTCTAAGGTTGTTCTCAAATTCGAAAGGGCAACTTTCTGAATAAATCTGCTTATTAAAAATATTTTATTTATTTTGTTTACTGAAAGTGAACATTATTAAGTAACAAAATTTTAACTTTTAACAAAATAATTCTATAGCTGAGTAATTTTTTTTTTATATATATATGTTCATATATTAAAGACTAGTGAATATTTTGCAATCATTAGTGTACTCAAAAAAATGGTTGCTGGCCTGGAAAAACATGGAAAGCACAGTTCTATTACATAGTTACTGAACAACAGCATCTGCTAGTTTAATGCATTTCAACGAACAAAAATAAATTAAAACTTATGCAATAAATTAAAATAAATAAAACTTGCAAAGAACCAGCAGATGTTACCTTATAACACTTATTATACAGATACAGATATACTACATAAAAAAAAAGAAAGTTTGTTTTAATTTTTATGGGGAAAAAAAAGTATATAGACAAAGTCAAACACAGTATTGAATAATTAACATTAATCATGAGTAAAACAGAAAAATAGCTTAAAATATGAATTTCCACAATGTTATTGAAGCTAAAATATTTTTGCAAATGAAATATGTATAATAAAACTGATTAAATAAAAATTATTAGGTAATGTGTAAAATTGAATGCTAACTTAAAATATATTCTTCATTGGTGAAAAAAAAATCTTTAAAATTTAAAAAATACATATTTAAATTTATAAAGAAATATTTGAAGTAAAAAGTAATGAATAAGAATGAGTATAAAAACTAAACCTGTGACTTTATGATCCATTAAGGGGACGGTGGAGTTTAAAGTCCTTAAAAATATTTTTTTTTATTTTTGTAAATTTCATCTTAAATATTATTCAAGGGTACATTATATGCATTATGGCATGCATTTATCACAAAAAAAGATTTAAAAAAAATTTATTTTTGACAAAAAAATGGAATTTTACGCGTCGTCTTAGAAATCTTCGAAGTGCCCCCTGCGCATTCCATATCAATGAAAAATCCCCAATATTTTTTATAAAAGTTTGATTTATATATAGAAATAAAATAGAGCATCGAATTTTATATATTTGAATTTAAAGGTTAAAGAAAAATTTTTTTTGAAAAATTTTGAAATTTTTTCAAAAATTTTTTGAAATTTTGATTTTTTTTTTTTTTTTTTTTTTTTTTTTTTTTTTTACCTTTAAATTCAAATATATAAAATTCGATGCTTGATTTTATTTATGTATATAAACCAAACTTTTATAAAAAATATTGGGATTTTCATTGATATTGAAGACGCATGGGGCATTTCGAAGATTTCTAAGACGACGCGTAAAATTCCATTTTTTTCTCAAAAATAAATTTTTTTTAAATTTTTTTGTGATAAATGCATGCCATAATGTATATAATGAACCCCTGAATAATATTTAAGTTGAAATTTACAAAAATAAAAAAAATTATTTTTAAGGATTTTAAGCTCCACCGTCCCCTTAAGGAGGGTCTACAGTGCCCATCCCTATTTACTTGACCCTGGGGCCCAAAGGGCTATACAGCATATGTCCCGTTCAAGTGGACAGACTAATATGCAAAAACTTCAGTGTTTAGTTCCAAATAGCTTGGTACTCATTTTATCGGCTGCAAAGGAATGAAAATGCCAAGTTACCTTTGCATGCTGGGAGTCGAACATTCGACCAGTAGCGTGCTGACTAATATGCTATTAGGTTTAATAATGGGTATAACTCAATAAAAATGTAAATATACTTTTAAAAAATTTTGTTGATGCTAAAAATGTTTTTAAAATTGCAACTTTATACATATACAGGGACCCGGAGCTGGAGCTGGAGCCGGCGCGCTCCGGAGCTGTGTTTTTCCTGGAGCTGGAGCTCTAAATTTTCCCCAGCTCCAGGGCTCCTTTAGTTTTTAATATTCTTTTAAATCTTTTTTTTTTCAGTCTTTTAAATTTCTAGGCTTAAAATATTTTAATTACATCATTATTCAGTATTTTAATTATATCATTTTTTAGGTTTTTATTATTATTATTATTAGGGAAGGAAAACTTCTCAAAAAATGGCAACACTACTTTACTTCTACTTTCTACTTGAACTAAGTGACAACACTATTTGAAAACAAATATGGCCACCTGTTGTTTATATGTGTAGTCGTACAATTTTGGCTGTTTGAAAAGTGTAGAAGAAATTTAAGATTTTTGTGTTTAAAATTCTACCAAACTTTCTATTTTAAAAGCAAAAGCTAAAAGGTGTCATATTTTCTGAACAAGCATTTCAAGTTTGATGAGAAGAAAAATGCATTTTGTCAGATCTTTAATGAAGATAGAAAGTATTTGTGAGCAAAAAAATAAACGTGTAAATTAAAATCTGCAACTTAAAAGTGCGAAATCAGAGCCGAGCCGGAGCCACGGTATTTTCTCTAGGAGCGGAGCTGGAGCATCAAAAATTGTTCGGCTCCGGGTCACTGTACATATATATATATACATATAATAAAACATTTGAAATAAATGATAAGTGATAAAACCGACTAATAATAATAATTCTACATATGCACTTTATTGCATGTCACAGCTTTTAGGACTCTTAAAAATATTTTTGGGTTTGGTAAATTCTAAAACAATTCTCTGTACAAAGACCCAGAATTGATTTCAGAACTTTTTGTTTACTGCCCAACAATGATTATTCTTATCAACAAATTGCATCTGTATGTAAATTCTGGCCTATAATCTGTGGATCAAACAATTATGTTTCTTTCCTGAAATCCCCAGTAGCAGAATTTTCGATGTCTGTCAGCAGCAAACTAAAATTTATATGCGACCAAACAATGGTGAACCAAGCTACTACCATAAATACTTACAGTAAACCATAATATAAGCAAAAGTTGCATTTTACAAAGAAATTGCACTAAGAAACACAACTATAAAAACCAAGTAAATTTTTAGTGAACTTTTTAAACCCAATATTTAAGCTGGTAGATTAATCTGCAAGGTCTAAAATAATCTGCAGCACTGCTGCCGTGCTGCACAGTTTCTGCTACGGGGATGAAATCTTATTTTCATAAAATGTAACTTATAACTCCAATTATTAAATAAAATTTATGGGTCGAAACATGATTGTTTGATCTGCGGATTACAGCTCAGAAATTATGTAATAAGAAATGATATTTAAAAAAAAAAAAGCAGTTATTAAGTAAACTGAAGAGAACACTACAATTATTTGTCTCTTAAATAGACCTTTCACAGAATTTTTTCACAAATTTAGTCATTTAAAAATAAAATCTGGCCTGGAAGTAAGCAGTTGAACTCACCAAAGAGCATATTATTTAGCTTTTTTATACATGAAGGATAGGACATGAAGACATCGATAATTTAAAATTCACAAAATTATGACTAGAATTTTCACAAAAATAAGAAAAACTTCACAATTTCACAAAAACAGGACCCTGTGAGAAAAGTCTGGACAGACCCCTGGTCTGATTAAAAAAAAATTAGTTAAAAATTTGAAAATAAGCTAATGTAATATAATATGACTTTTAACGCATAATAATGATTTTAAAATTTTCTTTCTCATTTAAAATTCAAGTGTAAATGTATTCTTATGATGCAATTTTCAATATTTTCCTGCTTTTAACATGTAATCATTTAATCCTATTAATATTCACGTGAAAATACTTTTTTTATTACAAAGGAAATATTATCTGCACTGTCTTAGAATTTACAACAATACTTGAAAAGATATTTCAAAATTTGAAATAAATGTCTCATGCAAATATATTTAATTTAAACTGTTTTGCATTAATATTTGGCCATTTTAAATATGACAATTTCCTCCATTTATGACTTTTAACGCATAATAATGAATTTTTTATTTTAACATTTTCTTTCTCTTTTAAAATCCAAGTGTAAATATAGTTCAATGATATAATTTTCAATATTTTCTTACATTTAACACGTAATTATTAATTCTAATTTAAAAGTTTTTTTCTGTTTATAATAGCCATGTGTAAATAAATTTTTAATTTGAAGGAAACATTCTTTCCATGGTTTTTAAAATTGCCAACAATTTAAAATAACACTCGTAACTAAAATATGTAGAAAATTATTCTCAAAATGCTGAAAAATTGAATTAAAAATGGAAATAAAACCTCAAAAAATGAATCAAATTAAAAAAAATTAGCAGTCTGCACATTGGGAACTTCTAATGTATAAAATGATCCAAAAATGATTCAATTTCTTATGTATGGTTTTTGCTCCTATACATTTTTTTAATGGAATGATTTTGATCAACTTTAACATTAAATATTTCTTAAAATAATTCTTCGGTTTGAAAACTGTCTGCATCAGCGTGTTTATGAAATATTTCTTTATAATACGACCCCGGGCGCAGAATCGGCGCAACGCTGTGACGCACGTCGCAGACTCCTGAGAAGGTCTGCAAACTATTTTTCAACTGTTAAAATTTAGAAGAAAAAAAAGTTTGATAAAAATCATTTGCCATGTGCCATAATAATACGATCCACGCCACATACTATTGACGAAGCTCCGATTTCCTTTAAATAATAATTCACAGAGAAAACTAGACATGCGATCATGAAACGCCCATTATTAAATGAGTCAATCCTCGTAGGGGATTGACTCGCTCTATAGAAATATATTTGATCGCTCTATAGATTTTTAAAAAATCGGTCATTAGTCTGAAAATTCGGACGTAAATATCACGAATTTCGACAAATGTTCGCCGAAAAAACATTTTCGTCAATCGTTTGCAGTTAAAATGCCAATTTTGTCAAAGGATCATGAAGAAAACGTGAATTTCGTCAAAAGATTGCGAAGAAAAAACGAAATTTTGTCATAAGATCAAGAAGGAAACATTTCGTCAAAAGGCTGCGGAAAAATAGCAACTTTCGTCGAAGGCTGGCGGAAAATTATGGCTTATGTCAAATGATCGCTGAAAAAACATGAACTTCGTCAAAGGGCTACAAAAAATAGCAACTTTCATCACAGGACTGCAGAAAAACTCAAATTTCATCAAAGGATCGCCGAAAAAACACTAATTTCGTCAAAGGATCATGGAAAGAACGCGGATCTTATCGAAGGATCGCTAAAAAATGAGATTTTCGTCAAAAGATCATGGAAAATAGGCGAATTTGTCAAAAGATGGTGAAAATTTTGTCATAAAATCAAAATAAAACCCATTTCGTCAAAGGGCTTCGAAAAAATAGCAACTTTCCACAAAGGATTGTGAGAAAACGCGAGTTTCGTTAAATGATCGGGAAAAGACGTTAATTTTGACAAATGATCGCAGAAAAAGCGCGAATTCTGTCAAAGGATTGCGGAAAAATGCGAATTTCGTCACGAGATCGCGGAAGAAAGGCGAATTTTGTCGAAAAATCACGGGAAAAAGGTAATTTCGTGCAAAGATCGCTAAAGAACGAAATCGTGAAAAAAAAAACCTATATCGTCAAAAGATCGCATAGAAAACGCAAATTTTTTTTCAAAGGATCGGCGGAAAAAAGACTAATTTCTTCAAAAGATTGCGAAAAAAAACACGAGCATCGTCGAAAGATCGCGAATAAAAGCGAACATCATCGAAAGATCGCCAAAAAACACAAACATCATCTAAAGATCACCAATAAAAGCGAACATCGTCGAAAGATTGGCAAAAAAAAAAAATGCGAACATCATCGAAAGATTGTGGAAAAACACGAACATCTTCGATAGATCGCGAAAAAAGTGATCATCTTTGATAGATCGCGAAAAAACGCAAACATGTTCGATAGATCATGAAAAAACGTGAACATCTTCGATAGATTGCGAAAAACAGCGAACATCGTCGAAAGATCATGAAAAGATGCGAACATTATCGAAAGATCGCGAAAAAAAAAAAAAACGTGAACATCGTTGAAAGATCGCGAAATAACGCGAAAAACATAGAAAAATCGCGAACATCGTCGAAAGAGCGTGAAAAAACGCACATTTTGTCAAAATATCGAGGGAAAAAAGGTGAATTCCGTCAAAGAATCGCGAAAAAATTTGCTGCAACATTGATGTTTTCACGAGATTTTTTTCAGGGTTGGAAAAAAACCGGGTTTTTTTGTAAAAAACCAAAAAAACCGGTTTATTTGGTTTAAACCAGGTTTTTTTGGTTTAAACCGGTTTTTTTTAAATATAATTTCCTATTGCATACAGATGCATATCTGTTGATAAAATAAACATTTTGGATATTATATAAGTAATATAACTTTTGAAAATATTTAAATTAAATAATTACAGTCAATTATATAGAAAATTGAAATCATTTCTAATTTAAACATTATTAGTAACAGCTATGTCTTATGTTCAAAGTAAATTGCTCTACACACTGAAACATTGATACTTTGAAAATCGTATGAAGAATCCTTTGATTAATAATTTAATAATCAATCAATAAACATTTGATGCAGTTTCATGAATATCATATATTCTGTGGTTGTTATTATTATTTTTTTAATATCCAAATACTTCTGGTTATTTTGTTTTCTGAGTGATAACTCCAAGTGTCCAAGTCAACACCTTTGGCCATTAGATACAGCAAATAACAGAAAAGATTGATTGGTATTATGATCTAGATTAAACCCTACTCTATAGGTTGCAGTTTTCAAAGACTAACTAAAAATTCACTCATCCTGTCAGAAAATTCATTTACTGATCATTATGCGCCAGTGGCAACTAAAATGATGAATTTCTCCACCCTTGTTCGCCTACGATATAATACAATAGTGACAGTGCATTTCCATTTTTACATGCAAAAAATTCTAGTGACATTATAAATATAGAAAATTGACAAGTATATATTTACCTTTGCTTGAATGCCAAAAGAGCTGAGTAAGGTGCACAACCCTCTCTCAATTGATTTAAAATCATTGCACTCCCCTAAAATTCATGAAAATAAAAGTTTGTTATGCAATTCAATTATGTTAGTAGAACATAGCAACTCGCAAGAACAAATTTTCTATTCACAAAACAAAACATTTTATAAGTAGTAAAGTAATATAAGTAATGAGGGAAGTTAAACTGAACATTCACTGTTAAAGAAAAAGGGAAAGATAGAAGTATTAAAATATTCTCTTTCCAAAGCCGGGTTGCCAGCTTTTAGCCAAGCCCCAGAAAGCCGGCTGGCTTTTTTTTTGGTTTTGACCACTTAAAAAAAAGACACTACTTTTAAAAAAGGTGGTTTACAGCTAATTCATATTAAATTTGGATTTATGGATTGGCAAATTTCTTCCAAAATGGCAAAAAACCAAAATTTTCTTCAAATTTCAAGCAAGTTTCTTGCAAAATGGAAGAAATAGGTTTCTTCCAAGCGGAAGAAACTGCTATTCTTGCCAAAATCGCACACCTGTCTAAAGCTTTTAAATGATTGGCTGCTTCGAGAAAAGAAATTTTGTCCAAACTATACAAAATTAAAAGTTATTTCAATTTAACTAGCATATTTTTTAAATTAGACTTCTGAAACTAGTAGTAAATAGTATCTAGATCATTTACCAACAGCAGGCAGAATGAAACTAAAAAAAGACGGTGCTTTTAATTTACATCAATTTTATTAAGGTAAGTAGTAGACTCACTTAAATCTGCAACCCTAAAAAACGCACAAATGCCTAAAATACACACATCATTGCAGATGTAAACAATGAAACTTTCAATTCAGATGTAGGGACAAAATTACACACTTTTATTTTTATATCATTCTGTACATATTTTAATATGTAATTCTAGTTAATATGACTGAACTCATGCTTTTTTATGATGGAAGTATAAATTTATTTCTGAAAAAAGAAAAAAAAATACATATATATATATATATATCAAGATATTGCTGATATCACAAGTAATTGCAATATTTTTACCAGATATATTTATGTATTAATCAAGCTTTTTCAGTTATTAAGTCTGGCTAAACCTGAAATAAAACTTCCTTGTTGTTTTGATGTGAATTAGTAGGGTACCTTTATGAGGGAAGTTTCGTTCTAATAATTCAAGAAAAATGGATCTGATATATATTATGCATATTTAATTAGGTATATACTATTAATTATTTACTTGACCTCTGCTCTTAATAATTTAATCATTTTTAAAATTATCTTAATTTATTACTTTACTTAAATATTTTCATATTTTACTATATTGTAAGCATTCATTACAATTTTGATTGCATTATTACATTCAAACTACTGCTTAAAAATGTAAACAAAGCATGACCAGAAATCTGTAAAATTCTAAAATCCACACAACCTGTGGTTTCAATCTGTGCGGATTTGAGAGAGTCTACTGTAATACACAATAACTGTATTTAAAAATTTCATTAAAATCCTTATTTTTCTTGCAACTTGGTGTAACAAAACAAAAGTTTTTTAGCAGTAGGATTAGGTTGCTGCAAATGGTTTCTCAACTTAGAATAGATGAATGCAAAAGATGAAAAAATTCTTTCAAGTTTTACAGAACTTAACGGAGTATTTAAAATCATTTCAACATACACACAGACATTTTTAGAAAATTAGACTTTAAAATCAGCATTGAGATATGCATGCTAGATGCTAGCAGGGGTGCAGAATATGTCCGATCTGGCGACCTAGGATTGGGGGAAATTTTGCAGAAACATAATACAACTGATTTCGATTTTAACTACAAATTCCATAATTTCCTGAGATAGAAAAATTTCACTATAAATAAAAAGATCTGTATGGTGAAATTCACAAAATCGATCTCAGAATAATATGTACCGTATATCGGGTGATTCTGTTCCGAATTTTCCAAAAAATTAAGGCATGCAGTTCCGAAAATTTAAAAAAATCGTTCATCAATCTGAAAATTCAGACATAAAAATACTGCGAAATTTTGTCAAAGAATTACAGAAAAAACGCGAATTTTGTCATAAGATCGCAAAATAACTGCAAATTTCATCATAAGATTACAAAATAATCGCAAATTTTGTCATAAGATTACAAAATAATCGCAAATTTTGTCATAAGATCGCAAAAAAACAACACATTTCGTCAAAAGATCGCGAAATAACCGCAAATTTCATCAAACGATTGCAAAACAACTGAATTTCGTCAAAAGAGCGTGAAACAACCGCGAATTTCGTCTAAAGCGGAGAAATGACCACGACTTTCGTCAAAACACCGGTGAAATAACAGCGATTTTCGTCAAAGGAACGCAAAAAAAATCCGGAAATTTCGCCAAATGTTCGCGAAATGAATGCAAATTTCGTCAAAAGATCGCGAAATGAAGGCAAATTTTGTGAAAAGATCGTGAAATGAAGGCAAATTTTGTGAAAAGATCACAAAAAACCGCACATGTCATCAATAGATCGCGAAAAAAGAACAAATTTCGCCAAACGATCACAAAACAACCGTGAATTTCATCAAAAGAACGCAAATTTCACCAAAAGTTTGCGAAACAACTGCAAATTTCGTCAAATGATCTCAAAACAACTGCGAGTTTCGTCAAAAGAGCGTGAAACAACCGCGAATTTTGTCTAAAGGGGCGAAATGCCCCTCGATTTTCGTCAAAACATGGCGAAATAACAGCGAATTTCGTCAAAGGAAACGCGAAAAAAACCCAGAAATTTCATCAAATGTTCCCAAAATGAATGCAAATTTCGTCAAAAAATCACGGAAAAACGCACATTTGGTCAAAAGATCGCGAAATAAGAGCAAATTTCATCAAACGATCACAAAACAACCGCGAATTTCGTCAAAGAGCGTGAAATGAACGCAAATTTCATCAAAGATCGCGAAACAACCGCATATTTCATAGAAGGGCAAAATAGCCGCAAAACTCGCTAAAAGGAAGGCGAAATAAACTAACATTTTGTCAAAAGATCACAAAACAACCACAATTTCGTCAAAAGATCACGAAACAATCACAAATTTCGTCAAACGATCGCAAAAAACTGCGAATTTGTCAAAAGATCGCAAAAAAACCGCAAATTTCATCAAAAGGGACAAAATAACCACGATTTTCGTCAATACATAGCGAAATAATCATGAATTTCATCAAAATAACGTGAAAAAAACTCGCATATTTCGTCAAAAGATCGCGAAACATCCACGTATTTCGTCAAAAGGGACGAAATGACCGCAAAACTCTTCGGGAAAAAAAAACGCAGATTTCGTCGAACGATCGTGAAAAAAAAACGCAACTTTACCAAAAGATCGCGAAAAAAAACGAAATTTCGTCAAACGATCGCAAAACAACCACGAATTTAAGCGAAAAAAGCGCTAATTTCGTCAGAAGATCGCAAATTTCATCAAACGGCCGCGAAAAAAAAACCATAGTGCTGGGAGTGGATCCCCCCCCCCCCCATTTTCCCCCACTGTGCTGTAACCTTTCAGAAAATTTGCTGTGAATTTCAGAATTTTTGCTTTTCACTCAGAAGTCAGAACCACCCCTGTTATATATATTCGCGCATAAGTTAAGAAATATTGGAACTTACGATAATACAGCATTTACCTCCTACAACATACCGTAAAATTTTGGGGAAATTATCATGTGGATTGGGGGAAATGTTGGGAGTAGAAACATTTTCTGCACGCCTGGATGCTAGTATAAATATGTACAAATTCATTTATTTACTGGGCTGCACAGTAAAATAATGTATAAACAAACACTTTTAAATAACACATTTTTATATGAAAAATAAAGAATTGTACAGAATTGGCATGAATGTAAGATTGTCTGCTTTTTCATTCCCTAACCTGTTGTGCAGTTTAATTTTCAACAGTTGTTCTAGGTAAATGATGTCCCACATCATTATTGAATGTATATTTAAAAATTCCAACTTCAAATGTAAAACTAGGAAATTTTATGTACAATTGTCATAAACATAATACAAAATCTGCAATCCAAATATTTTCAATTAAAAATGGTAGAAGTTTAAGATTTATTTCAATTTTATTTGAATGGAATCTAATTTTTTAGGGTGTTTTAAGCATCATATTGTATGAATTTTACTTATAATTTTTAATCTTCAATTGGCGTAACTTATTTGTTACAAAATTTAACATTAAATGTAGAACTAATTGAATGAAATATCTTAATATCTATCCCTTCTCAGGCTTAAGCAATGCAGGAAATAAAGTTTGTGTTTGTTTTTAATTTGTTCTTCAAATTATGTTTTTGTTTAATTGTTTTTGATTGCAGAGAATTAGAATGAAATTCTTAAAAGTTGAATTTCCTGAAACTGCTTGATATATTAATTGTACTAATTAGTAATACACATAGTATGGAGGAAATGAAACTGCGCGTTTTTAAATACTAAACAAATTACATATAAATATAAAGCTGCTCCCATTATGTACATAATTAGTTTATCATAGAAAAATAATCTAACAAAGAATAGCTTTTAATAACTCTTTTGACTATAATAAAATTGTCTATTTTAAAAAGATCAGCTTTAGCGCATTTAAGCCTACTCATGCATGCCGATAAGCCTACTCATCGATACGTGATTGCATTGCTTTAGCTTAAATACAAATCTGTCCCGTGGAGTGATGAGAACTAATTTTAACTAACTGTAATAAACTTATTGAAATAATATATAAAAATAATCTTACCTTTTATCTTGATGATAAAGCTTTTTACTTCAGAAACATGACGTAGCCGGCGAGGGACTTGAGGCAAAACGGAGCGATTGAATTCGATTCTTTCACTTGAGAAGTAAACAAGTTCATAAAATCCCTAGAAGTCCCCACAAATCAAAAGTTGCACACCTTTCTAAAAAACTATCTTTTAATATAATTGAGTTTTCAATATTTTTATAACTCTAAAATTTCATATATAATTTAAAAATAATTTTAAAAGCTGAAGTTTTCAATACAAAGGCGAAAACATTTTTAAATATATCTACAAAAATCCCCGCTGGGGAAAACAATGTGTCGGAAAAGGTAAACCTCGTTTCGTTTTCCCTAGCTCTCCTAACTTTGGTCTCTGCCGGGCCGGTAAAGGCAATATTTGTTATTTTTTTAGGATTTGTTAGGATTTTTTTTTTTTTAATCTACTTTTAGGGTTTTGAAAAATGTCAAATAACTTATTTTTTGAAACTGACAACTATTCACAGTCACACACACAGAGAAAAAAAAAATAATAGTTCGTTTGACTTTAATTTCTTATTATACAGAACATTTTGAAACAACCATATTTGCACATAGACAATTTTAAGGGCAATGTTTACTTTTCCCTGCCCTCCCCCCCCCCCCTTCTTAAAATCCATAAGGATTTCATGGAACATTTGTCAAACCCTTTAACAATAAATAAAATCTTGTTTTTGTTTTATGCATTATAATTAGGAATTTAAGGTGCGCAGTATATATATTTTAAACATTTTGATTCACAAAACATTCTATTTTATTTATTTATTTTGTCACATTTTAGATTATAATTTTTCTTTACACAGAAAATTCTGTTTTCAGTATTGTACTTTAGACTGAAAATGTCTCAAATGATACTGAATAAAATTTTAGCAGCAGTCTTTTCAGTACAAGGTTTATTTACATTTAAAAATTTATTTTTTAGAAAAATAGTTTTAAACTAAATAAAAATGTGTAATCTATTTTACTGCTTTAAACATAAATCTCATGACGTATTTATATTTTTACTAAAACCAAGATTTAAAATAATTAAGCTTACATTGAAAGAAATGAAGAGAAAAATACATTACCTCTCTTTAATTAAATATTCGGGTTAACCTATATTAGCCCTCTACTTTCTAGACGATGACGGACCATTACAATTTTGCCGGAAACCACCCATGTACATTTTCGGGACAATTTTTGATTTTTATAAAATATTTTCAAACTAAATAAAAATATGTAATCTATTTTACTGCTTTAAATATAAATCTCACGGCATATTTACATTTTTACTAAAACCCAGATTTAAAATAATTAAACTTACTTTGAAAGAAATGAAGAGAAAAATACATTTCCTCTCTTTAATTAAACATTCGGGTTAGGTGATATTAGCCCTCAACTTTCTAGACAATGACGGACCATTACATTTTTGCCCGAAACTGCCCCTTAAGAGTTGCCGGGCAAAGTAAATGCAACAGTTTTCTCAATGCCGAAACATTAGCGGTTCGGCAATAGCTGCCGCAACTAGCGGCGAGTCATTTACGGCACAACATTGTTTGGTTACAAATGGCCTTAACTCCTTTTGGCCGCGACATATACGCCTTTCGGCCATAAGTTGAGTGTTTGTTGGGTTACCTTTAAAAGGTTGGTTGATTTTGACGGGCGATTATCTACACTAGGCCCGAGGGGGGAGTGCCCTTCGTGTGGGTCTTTCTAAGGGAACCTAACCCAAATTTACGCATGCAAATCCATGACTCAAACAAAACTCCGAACGATTAGGCCGACGGGCTCGATTGATTATCTACACTAGGAAAAAAGGGGGGAGTGCCCTTCGTGAAGGTCTTTCTAAGTGAACCTAACCCGAATTTACGCATGCAAATCCGTGGTTCGAAGAAAACTCCGAACGATTAGGCCGACGGGCGCGATTGGGATCGAACCCAGCACTTCCCGTCTATTAGCTTCGTGAGCAGAACCTCTCACCCACGGGTGGGGGAGTACTATTTAAAAATTTGCAGACATAAATTCTAACACTAAATAACAAAAATTCACAATCATTCAAAATTTTAATTAATAGTCAAGCGTATACGTCACTAAATTGAATCGCGTAAAGTCCTCTCATCCAATTTATGTTGAAAATTCCATTTTTATCTAAAAATTCACGTTAAAAGATAAAGTCTCCCAATTAAAATGTTTAATGAATGTTTAAAATTCGATTGCTAAAGGAAAATCGCGAAAAAAAAAAATATTTGAAAGTTCCCAAATTAAAAATCGTTGCCAGTAAAAACACCGAAAACTCAAGTGTGCTAAAAAAAAAAAGTCAGAAAAAAAATCTATCTCAAAAATTACTCCCAAAAATTAAAGTCTCCCAATTAAAAATTCTTAATTAATTTTTTTAAAGTACAAATTACCCCTCATACTGTAGTACTGTAAGAAAAAAAAATCAATCTCCCAAAAATTCAATCTTCTAAAATTACCCCGAAAAAAGTTAAAGTCCCCCAGTTAAAATTTCTTAATTAATTATCGTTAATGTATTTTTCAAATGTAAAATTAATCCTAAGTACTGTAGTACGGTAAGAAAAAAAAATCAATCTCCCAAAAATTCAATCTTCAAAAATTACCCCGAAAAAAGTTAAAGTCCCCCAATTAAAATTAATTATCATTAGTAAAAAAAAACAACTTAAAATTACCCCTCATACTGTAGTACGGTAAGAAAAAAAATCAATCTCCCAAAAATTCAATCTTGAAAAATTACCCCGAAAAAAGTTAAAGTCCCCCAATTAAAATTTCTTAATTAATTATCGTTAATGTATTTTTCAAATGTAAAATTAACCCTAAGTACTGTAGTACGGTAAGAAAAAAAAATCAATCTCCCAAAAATTCAATCTTCAAAAATTACCCCGAAGTAGTAGAAAAAGGAGAGTTCAACCCCAGCAGGTGGAGGGTGGAGGGAGCTCCTCCTCCTCCTCCTCCTCCTCCTCCACCACCTGCTCCTCCTCCACCTCCTGCTCCTCCTCCACCTCCTGCTCCTCCTCCACCTCCTCCTCCTGCGGAGAATGTGTGCTCTAAGAGGAGGGGTTAGAAAGGAATGTTGATCTCTAAGAAGAGGGTGGAGTTTAAAAAAAAAAATTAGAATTTTTTTTTTAAGATTGTAATTTTGAACTATAGTACGAGGGGTCATTTCGGAGAATGAATTTTGAGAAGCGAACTATAGTTCGAGGTTTAAATATACATTTTTTAGGAAGAATTAAGCAGATAAATTTTGGAGTTATTTTACTGAATTACAAAGATCCTTTTTCTACTACTTTTATTTTAAATGAGTTTAAGTTTTGGAGCACTTTAACAAAGAGGAGGTATTTTCCAAAGAATAAAAAGATTTTCATTCAATTTTAGGGAGATTGAAATATTTTAAAAAAGAGAAAAATATTTTTGAAGAGATCGAAACTAATTTAAAAAATATTTTTTCTTTTGGGAATTGTCATATTTCGAAGGCACACTCTTCCAGGTACGGAATTCACTATCTTTTGAATTCCATACCTGGAAGAGTGTGCCCTCATCTTTTATCCGGGCTTGGGACCGGCATTCTCTGTTTACAACATTGTTTAATCATAAGCAGTGAATGGCAGATTTACACACTCACATTCACACACACACACACACACACACACACTTTTTTTTACATTTTTTTTTTTACATTTTTTTTTTACAATTTTTTTACATTTTTCTCAGGCTATAATGCCTGTAGGCTAAGCTGCTGATACCGTCATCTAATAAGTATCGTTTGTCGTCAAATGGGCTGAGACATTTTTTCCTTTGTTCCATAGTATAGATTCGATGTGATCGCTGCCCAATTCTTTTCTGTAATTCGTACGTGGTTTGTTGTTTCTGGAGGCAATCCACATAATCTTTATGTTTTAGTTTCGACTTTACCACACGTCTAGATATCCCCTTGGCTCTTTTTTTCTCCTCCTTCGAAGATTCGATGGAATACATCTTCGATTTCAGGCCTACGAACTGATATGCAGTTTCGCCGTTCAATTCGTCTTTGAATTTTCCCAAAACTTTATTATTATTCTGTGAATAAAGGGGATGGCTTTCGGGATAATTAGAAAAATCAAACATTGAACTGTGATTTTTCATATCAGTTTGTAGGTCGTCCGTCTTGATGTAATACGTCAAAGAATCCGTATCCGTGAAGAGGAGAATTGCACGATCATCAGGATACGTTTTCTTAATGAAATTGTAGTGAAAATCGTACATCAGCACTTTAGACAGTTCGAGTATGGAGAACCCGACATAGATTGGCCTGTTCATTAAAATGCTGGGCTTCTGCCTCTCCACGGCTACGAGATTCTCATCAAATTCTTTGAAGGATTTGAAATTAGGTGAAGATGTTAGTTTCGTCGCTCTTCTCTCGTCGTTGCAAAGTTCGATGTTCCTTCTTTTTCTGAGATTTTCTATGCATTTTCCATAGATCGAGTTATTCAGTAGTTTGAAAAAGTCACGTTCGAATTCAGTTGTGGCACTTTTCCTTTTCTCCGTGTTGAAGTCGATATAGGGTTTGAGCCAAGGGGACTGGTCGAATTGAAGAACTTTATGAATTTTTTCTACTATCAATCCAAGGCTTGTATATAATTGGAGGTTTCGATAGTGGCAGACGTAATTCTTTTTATCGTGTAGATTTGGAATCAATTTTGGCGTACCCTTGAACCCCTTCTTCTTTAGCAGATTTCTTGCGTAGGGTGACAACATTTCTTCAGTCACCGTCATCCTATCTGGTGCAAGGGGATAGTGGTTGTGTAAGTCGTGAAGAGACTCTGGATACCTTAAATCGACTTCGAAAATATATCCGACGGTGGCTTTGTCTGAAATGGAATTAATTCTTTCTACTGTGAAATCTTTGGGATTGGCCCAGCAGAACCCTCCGTGAGGCATGTATTGGGACATGGCCCAGCCATACAGGTTATTGGCGTCCCAATACATGATGTGACTTTTATCTTCGTTTTCTTCGAAGTTGGGAGTATCCTTGTTGTTGGCGGTCGCAAATCTGTGGGAAATCTGCGACACGCCACCTCTCACACCTTGTTCGATGAACAGAAGCATGTTCGGGTCCGTGAACAGCTCCAATTCCACCTCGGTCATCTTCAAACAGGCCTGCCAAGACAAACCTGGTGAAGTGACGAGATGTGCAGCATCTATGTCGTAATATTGCAGACATAAACCACGGAAGTTTTGGAATATGTCCGCGAGTAGTAGCACATCGGTTTGGACGTATAAGTTGTGGTAATCTCCCAGCGTTTGGAGATTGAAAGTCTTCCACACTAATTGGGCATGTTCGTAGTCCGTCTGCTTGATTTCTTCTCAAGTCAAGTCGCTGAAAAAGGCTGATTTTGGTGGTAATTGTCTTTCGTCGAACTTGTCGAAACTGTCCAAATATTCATAAGGATAGATACCTTTTCGTCTCAACAAATCCGTATTCGATGGAAATACGTCTTTCAACAGCCGAAATTCACTTTTGTCTAAATTGCTAGCTAACTTCTCCAGAGAAGCTGAGAGAAACTGTAGTGAATCGATGAAAGCTAGCTGGACGTTGCTGTTTTCTTTCTTGATTTTGAATGTTATGTATTGTTCTAGAGTGGCAGCGATCACATCGATTTTATAATTCTTGAATTTTCCCAATCTTGTCATAATATGATGGGCGTCATAATGCTTGAGGTTGTGAAATATGACTGGTATTATCTTCGCTTGCTTGAAATTTAAATTACAATACGGGTGAGCAGCACCACGAAATTTTGATGTTATGTGGTCGTGGTCTCTCACACGTTTTTCACCTAAAGATTTTCGGCAGATGCAACAATGCGTTGCTTCTTGGAACTGTCTCTCTTCTTCTGGGTTCAGATTCATGGGAGCGACATAATTTAATTTTTTGGCTAGCTCATTTCGAACTTTGAGAATATTTTCGATGAAATCATCGACGGCGTTCTTCCCGCGATATACCGTCATGGGTCTATATTTCCGTCCATCAGGGCCCACAATAATGAACGAGTACCCACACGGTACATGTTGGGCAGTATCAATTTGATAAGAAGGTTTCTTTCTGGAGGGTCTGCGGGCGTCTGTGGGCACGATCAGGGCTTCGAAGTCAGCGTAGATGGTATAAGCGATGGGATGTTGATAATGAATTCCTGTAAACTTTAGGATGTTTTCGGTCTCCTTAGGCATGGTGATGACTTGTGCTGCTTGTTTCTTGCAATACTGAATGTGCTCTTCTAAAAGGCTTTCCCTGGAAAAGCCATGGAGACAGCGGAAGCAGTAATGTTGAGCACCATTATGTTTGGTTCGATGGGACATGAATCTGGAAAAGTCCCGGATGAGGGTATAATGGCTATTTTCACCGTTGCTGATGAGAAGAAGGTTGATGACGTCATGATGAGGCTGTTCAGAAACATGAAGGATGGAAATTTCACCTGATTCGAACCCATAGACATTGATGCGGAGGTTGTTCTTCTTTTCGATCTGTTTAACCTTTTGATAGGCCACAGGATAACTAATTCCGTCCATTTTTAGTTCACTTTCGAAGGGCTGGTATTTTGAAACGCGTTCCGGATGTTCACCCTGAGGGAGATTGAGCTTATGGGCCAGGATGCACCAGAGGAAGCACTTTTCGTCGTCAAAGTTCTCAATATCTAAAACACTCTTGGTGTCTTGAATAATTTTTGGAAGTTGAATATAGCTGCTTCCACGTAGAGGGTCTTGTTTTGCCAGTTTTAGTTCAAAATGGACAATTTCTTTTAAACGCCAGCCAGAACCTTGCTGTGTGAATTTATCGAAAGACTTGATAATTTTTGATTTGGCGTCTTCGAGATGTTCTTCGACATCGTCAATTGTAAATTCTGAAATGGTATCTGAATGAAAATATCTCGTGATGACTTCGTCTTCACCCTCTGCTGACGTTTTCTCTAGAGTTACTTTTAAAAGCAAGTGCCATTTGATAGCTTTCTTTTCTTGGATGGCTTCTTCGATGAGATCTTTTAGTTCGTCACGGATGGAGTTGAAAAAAATAATAATGTCGAACTGGGTTTCTTCTTCCGGTTGGATATAAACAGTTCGAAATACATCTAATGCGTTAGTTTCTCTTCTTCGAGGTCTATTGGAAGGAACGGAAATTCTCTGTTTTTTCACAGAGACAAAATCCGATGTGCTACTATGCTGCAATCGAACATGGTGCTTGAGGTTAAATTTGGTGGAAAACTTTTGGCTGCACTCTCTGCAACTGTATTGAGGATTATCATGACATTTAATATGTTGCTTCAGATTGTCCGCGCGAGTGAACGATAAGCCACAGATGGCACAGTCAAAATTAGCCCTATCTTCTGCATGCGATTGCATATGTCTAAGTAGAGCGTCCGGTCTACTAAAAGATTTCCCGCAGACCTCACAAGTATTCGATAAGGCGTTTGATGGTTGTTGAGCAGTTGTTTCTACGTGTTTTGATCGATGGCGTCTCATGTTGTCTATCCTGGTGAATGATTTTTGACAAACATCACATATATGCACAGCCTGAAAAAAGAAGAAAACCCTAGTTGTAATTTTTTTTTTTTTTTTTTTTTTTTTAATTAATAGACTTTTTAAACATGTATAATTTTTTTTAAACCCTTACCTAAATCGAATCGTTAAATTTTTTTTTTCTAAATTTACAAAATTCAAATTTTAAAAATAATTAGTATTAATCGTTTAAAAAAGTATAAAATTCAAATTTTAAAAATATTTACTATTAATCGTTAATTTCTTTTTTCTAAATTTACAAAATTCAAATTTTAAAAATAATTAGTATTAATCGTTTAAAAAAGTATAAAATTCAAATTTTAAAAATATTTACTATTAATCGTTAATTTCTTTTTTTCTAAATTTACAAAATTTAAATTTTTTAGATGTTTATTTTAAGTATTTAAACTATTTGCTTAAAGCCTTTAAATTCTTTCTTTATAAAAATTGCATAAACATATTTTAAAAACAGAAAAACATACAATACACTTTGAAATAAAAGAAAAACACCTACCATGGATGAGTCTGCTTTAGAGGTCGACGGGCCAGCTAGGGCGGTAGACGGGCCTGGTATAGCTGTAGATGGGCCTGGTATAGCTGTAGATGGACCTACTAGGGCGGTAGACGGGCCTGGTATAGCTGTAGATGGGCCTGGTATAGCTGTAGATGGACCTGGTAGGGCGGTAGACGGGCCTGCCTGGGCGATGGAGGGGCTTGCTAGGGTGATAGATGGACCTGCTTGGGCGATGGACGGGGCTGCTAGGGCGATGAATGGATCTGCTACGACGATGGACGTTCCTGCTTTGTTGTGAATCAGTCTGTGACGCTCCATGTTATATTTTTTGGAGAAGGATTTATGGCAAATCTCACAGATATGTTTACCCTAAAAATAAATTACATTTTTTAAAGTTTATTTTAAAATATTTACTTTGTTAAATTTTAAAAAGTCTAGTTTATTTAATTCGAGAATGTTTAATAAATCAATTTATTAAATTTTAAAAATTTAGTTTAAACACAGTGAATTATTTCTACATGCAAGTCATGAAAAACAAATGTACAACATACCTTAGAAGGGAAACGCTTCTCCACATCATCCACAACTTGAATCAGTTTTGAAGGAGATATTGGAAACTCCTGGTCCCACTTTTAATAAAAAGTTTCATCCGTTAGTTTAAAAAATCTTATTTATTAGATATATTACTTCTCAAAATATTACTTTTTTTATTTTTTAAATTTCTAAATAAAATTACTTTTTAAATAATAAAAATTCATTTGCCTAATAAAATTACTTTACAAATTCATTGTGTTAACAACTTTTCTAATATTTTAATTCCATTTGCATACTACTAATAAAAATAAAATTTCGTTTTAAATATTAAGAATTCATTCCGTTAATAATAAAATTACCTTTCAAATATATTTTGTAAATAACTTTTCGAATATTTAAATTTAATTTGCATACTACTAATAAAAATAAAATTTTGTTTCGAATAATAAAAATTCATTCCGTTAATAATAAAATTACTTTACAAATTCATTTTGTAAATAATAACTTTTCAAATATTTAAACTTCATTTCATTAATAATAATAAAATAACAACAATAATTTCTTTTCAAATTTTAAATAGTAACGTTTGAAAATAATATATTTTTTTACCTCATCATCATTTCGAGATCTCATCCTTTTCTCTGCTTCAAAAGCAGTCTCAACTTTCTTTAACAAATTCTGAAGTTTTTGAGGGGAAAGATCAAAATCCATCTCCCACTAGAAAAAAAAAAATCAACCCTCATATTTAATTTTGGGCAATAAGTTTTAATATAAACAACACTAAACTTTGAATAGGAAGGATGTTTTTGTCTTAAGTCCAAACATGGTGTATTATTACATTCTTTTAAATAAAAACAGTTCAAATGTTTTTTCATTCTACGTATATTAATAATTTTAACTTGTATTAATAGAAAAATTACTCTATGGCTATTTTAACTAACTCTACAAAAGATTTAGGACTTAGATATTATTACTTTTATATTGAAAATTTCCTCCTTGAAAAACAGTTTAAGAAACTTCGAATCGACTCTACTATTTTTATCAAATAAAACTTGAAATAGAAATGCATTTTGCTGCAAAGTTTTTCATGGGAAATGGTCGACTTTGACGGAAGAAATTCTTCAAGGAAATAAAGTATATCTCAGATAATTCTTAAAAAAAAAAAAAAGTTCTGTGAACTAGGGTATTCTATTACCAGTTTAGATTATTCAAAAAAAAAAGATACTCTTTACAAATTCTAGATTTTAGATAAATAATATTTCATTGAAGAATTTCTTCCGTCAAAGTCGACCATTTCCCATGAAAAACTTTGCAGCAAAATGCATTTCTATTTCAAGTTTTATTTGATAAAAATAGTAGAGTCGATTCGAAGTTTCTTAAACTGTTTTTCAAGGAGGAAATTTTCAATATAAAAGTAATAATATCTAAGTCCTAAATCTTTTGTAGAGTTAGTTAAAATAGCCATAGAGTAATTTTTCTATTAATACAAGTTAAAATTATTAATATACGTAGAATGAAAAAACATTTGAACTGTTTTTATTTAAAAGAATGTAATAATACACCATGTTTGGACTTAAGACAAAAACATCCTTCCTATTCAAAGTTTAGTGTTGTTTATATTAAAACTTATTGCCCAAAATTAAATATGAGGGTTGATTTTTTTTTTCTAGTGGGAGATGGATTTTGATCTTTCCCCTCAAAAACTTCAGAATTTGTTAAAGAAAGTTGAGACTGCTTTTGAAGCAGAGAAAAGGATGAGATCTCGAAATGATGATGAGGTAAAAAAATATATTATTTTCAAACGTTACTATTTAAAATTTGAAAAGAAATTATTGTTGTTATTTTATTATTATTAATGAAATTAAATTTAAATATTCGAAAAGTTATTTACAAAATATATTTGAAAGGTAATTTTATTATTAACGGAATGAATTCTTAATATTTAAAACGAAATTTTATTTTTATTAGTAGTATGCAAATTAAATTTAAATATTCGAAAAGTTATTTACAAAATATATTTGAAAGGTAATTTTATTATTAACGGAATGAATTCTTAATATTTAAAACGAAATTTTATTTTTATTAGTAGTATGCAAATGGAATTAAAATATTAGAAAAGTTGTTAACACAATGAATTTGTAAAGTAATTTTATTAGGCAAATGAATTTTTATTATTTAAAAAGTAATTTTATTTAGAAATTTAAAAAATAAAAAAAGTAATATTTTGAGAAGTAATATATCTAATAAATAAGATTTTTTAAACTAACGGATGAAACTTTTTATTAAAAGTGGGACCAGGAGTTTCCAATATCTCCTTCAAAACTGATTCAAGTTGTGGATGATGTGGAGAAGCGTTTCCCTTCTAAGGTATGTTGTACATTTGTTTTTCATGACTTGCATGTAGAAATAATTCACTGTGTTTAAACTAAATTTTTAAAATTTAATAAATTGATTTATTAAACATTCTCGAATTAAATAAACTAGACTTTTTAAAATTTAACAAAGTAAATATTTTAAAATAAACTTTAAAAAATGTAATTTATTTTTAGGGTAAACATATCTGTGAGATTTGCCATAAATCCTTCTCCAAAAAATATAACATGGAGCGTCACAGACTGATTCACAACAAAGCAGGCCCGTCCATCGTCGTAGCAGATCCATTCATCGCCCTAGCAGCCCCGTCCATCGCCCAAGCAGGTCCATCTATCACCCTAGCAAGCCCCTCCATCGCCCAGGCAGGCCCGTCTACCGCCCTACCAGGTCCATCTACAGCTATACCAGGCCCATCTACAGCTATACCAGGCCCGTCTACCGCCCTAGTAGGTCCATCTACAGCTATACCAGGCCCATCTACAGCTATACCAGGCCCGTCTACCGCCCTAGCTGGCCCGTCGACCTCTAAAGCAGACTCATCCATGGTAGGTGTTTTTCTTTTATTTCAAAGTGTATTGTATGTTTTTCTGTTTTTAAAATATGTTTATGCAATTTTTATAAAGAAAGAATTTAAAGGCTTTAAGCAAATAGTTTAAATACTTAAAATAAACATCTAAAAAATTTAAATTTTGTAAATTTAGAAAAAAAGAAATTAACGATTAATAGTAAATATTTTTAAAATTTGAATTTTATACTTTTTTAAACGATTAATACTAATTATTTTTAAAATTTGAATTTTGTAAATTTAGAAAAAAGAAATTAACGATTAATAGTAAATATTTTTAAAATTTGAATTTTATACTTTTTTAAACGATTAATACTAATTATTTTTAAAATTTGAATTTTGTAAATTTAGAAAAAAAAATTTAACGATTCGATTTAGGTAAGGGTTTAAAAAAAATTATACATGTTTAAAAAGTCTATTAATTAAAAAAAAAAAAAAAAAAAAAAAAAAATTACAACTAGGGTTTTCTTCTTTTTTCAGGCTGTGCATATATGTGATGTTTGTCAAAAATCATTCACCAGGATAGACAACATGAGACGCCATCGATCAAAACACGTAGAAACAACTGCTCAACAACCATCAAACGCCTTATCGAATACTTGTGAGGTCTGCGGGAAATCTTTTAGTAGACCGGACGCTCTACTTAGACATATGCAATCGCATGCAGAAGATAGGGCTAATTTTGACTGTGCCATCTGTGGCTTATCGTTCACTCGCGCGGACAATCTGAAGCAACATATTAAATGTCATGATAATCCTCAATACAGTTGCAGAGAGTGCAGCCAAAAGTTTTCCACCAAATTTAACCTCAAGCACCATGTTCGATTGCAGCATAGTAGCACATCGGATTTTGTCTCTGTGAAAAAACAGAGAATTTCCGTTCCTTCCAATAGACCTCGAAGAAGAGAAACTAACGCATTAGATGTATTTCGAACTGTTTATATCCAACCGGAAGAAGAAACCCAGTTCGACATTATTATTTTTTTCAACTCCATCCGTGACGAACTAAAAGATCTCATCGAAGAAGCCATCCAAGAAAAGAAAGCTATCAAATGGCACTTGCTTTTAAAAGTAACTCTAGAGAAAACGTCAGCAGAGGGTGAAGACGAAGTCATCACGAGATATTTTCATTCAGATACCATTTCAGAATTTACAATTGACGATGTCGAAGAACATCTCGAAGACGCCAAATCAAAAATTATCAAGTCTTTCGATAAATTCACACAGCAAGGTTCTGGCTGGCGTTTAAAAGAAATTGTCCATTTTGAACTAAAACTGGCAAAACAAGACCCTCTACGTGGAAGCAGCTATATTCAACTTCCAAAAATTATTCAAGACACCAAGAGTGTTTTAGATATTGAGAACTTTGACGACGAAAAGTGCTTCCTCTGGTGCATCCTGGCCCATAAGCTCAATCTCCCTCAGGGTGAACATCCGGAACGCGTTTCAAAATACCAGCCCTTCGAAAGTGAACTAAAAATGGACGGAATTAGTTATCCTGTGGCCTATCAAAAGGTTAAACAGATCGAAAAGAAGAACAACCTCCGCATCAATGTCTATGGGTTCGAATCAGGTGAAATTTCCATCCTTCATGTTTCTGAACAGCCTCATCATGACGTCATCAACCTTCTTCTCATCAGCAACGGTGAAAATAGCCATTATACCCTCATCCGGGACTTTTCCGGATTCATGTCCCATCGAACCAAACATAATGGTGCTCAACATTACTGCTTCCGCTGTCTCCATGGCTTTTCCAGGGAAAGCCTTTTAGAAGAGCACATTCAGTATTGCAAGAAACAAGCAGCACAAGTCATCACCATGCCTAAGGAGACCGAAAACATCCTAAAGTTTACAGGAATTCATTATCAACATCCCATCGCTTATACCATCTACGCTGACTTCGAAGCCCTGATCGTGCCCACAGACGCCCGCAGACCCTCCAGCAAGAAACCTTCTTATCAAATTGATACTGCCCAACATGTACCGTGTGGGTACTCGTTCATTATTGTGGGCCCTGATGGACGGAAATATAGACCCATGACGGTATATCGCGGGAAGAACGCCGTCGATGATTTCATCGAAAATATTCTCAAAGTTCGAAATGAGCTAGCCAAAAAATTAAATTATGTCGCTCCCATGAATCTGAACCCAGAAGAAGAGAGACAGTTCCAAGAAGCAACGCATTGTTGCATCTGCCGAAAATCTTTAGGTGAAAAACGTGTGAGAGACCACGACCACATAACATCAAAATTTCGTGGTGCTGCTCACCCGTATTGTAATTTAAATTTCAAGCAAGCGAAGATAATACCAGTCATATTTCACAACCTCAAGCATTATGACGCCCATCATATTATGACAAGATTGGGAAAATTCAAGAATTATAAAATCGATGTGATCGCTGCCACTCTAGAACAATACATAACATTCAAAATCAAGAAAGAAAACAGCAACGTCCAGCTAGCTTTCATCGATTCACTACAGTTTCTCTCAGCTTCTCTGGAGAAGTTAGCTAGCAATTTAGACAAAAGTGAATTTCGGCTGTTGAAAGACGTATTTCCATCGAATACGGATTTGTTGAGACGAAAAGGTATCTATCCTTATGAATATTTGGACAGTTTCGACAAGTTCGACGAAAGACAATTACCACCAAAATCAGCCTTTTTCAGCGACTTGACTGGAGAAGAAATCAAGCAGACGGACTACGAACATGCCCAATTAGTGTGGAAGACTTTCAATCTCCAAACGCTGGGAGATTACCACAACTTATACGTCCAAACCGATGTGCTACTACTCGCGGACATATTCCAAAACTTCCGTGGTTTATGTCTGCAATATTACGACATAGATGCTGCACATCTCGTCACTTCACCAGGTTTGTCTTGGCAGGCCTGTTTGAAGATGACCGAGGTGGAATTGGAGCTGTTCACGGACCCGAACATGCTTCTGTTCATCGAACAAGGTGTGAGAGGTGGCGTGTCGCAGATTTCCCACAGATTTGCGACCGCCAACAACAAGGATACTCCCAACTTCGAAGAAAACGAAGATAAAAGTCACATCATGTATTGGGACGCCAATAACCTGTATGGCTGGGCCATGTCCCAATACATGCCTCACGGAGGGTTCTGCTGGGCCAATCCCAAAGATTTCACAGTAGAAAGAATTAATTCCATTTCAGACAAAGCCACCGTCGGATATATTTTCGAAGTCGATTTAAGGTATCCAGAGTCTCTTCACGACTTACACAACCACTATCCCCTTGCACCAGAAAGGATGACGGTGACTGAAGAAATGTTGTCACCCTACGCAAGAAATCTGCTAAAGAAGAAGGGGTTCAAGGGTACGCCAAAATTGATTCCAAATCTACACGATAAAAAGAATTACGTCTGCCACTATCGAAACCTCCAATTATATACAAGCCTTGGATTGATAGTAGAAAAAATTCATAAAGTTCTTCAATTCGACCAGTCCCCTTGGCTCAAACCCTATATCGACTTCAACACGGAGAAAAGGAAAAGTGCCACAACTGAATTCGAACGTGACTTTTTCAAACTACTGAATAACTCGATCTATGGAAAATGCATAGAAAATCTCAGAAAAAGAAGGAACATCGAACTTTGCAACGACGAGAGAAGAGCGACGAAACTAACATCTTCACCTAATTTCAAATCCTTCAAAGAATTTGATGAGAATCTCGTAGCCGTGGAGAGGCAGAAGCCCAGCATTTTAATGAACAGGCCAATCTATGTCGGGTTCTCCATACTCGAACTGTCTAAAGTGCTGATGTACGATTTTCACTACAATTTCATTAAGAAAACGTATCCTGATGATCGTGCAATTCTCCTCTTCACGGATACGGATTCTTTGACGTATTACATCAAGACGGACGACCTACAAACTGATATGAAAAATCACAGTTCAATGTTTGATTTTTCTAATTATCCCGAAAGCCATCCCCTTTATTCACAGAATAATAATAAAGTTTTGGGAAAATTCAAAGACGAATTGAACGGCGAAACTGCATATCAGTTCGTAGGCCTGAAATCGAAGATGTATTCCATCGAATCTTCGAAGGAGGAGAAAAAAAGAGCCAAGGGGATATCTAGACGTGTGGTAAAGTCGAAACTAAAACATAAAGATTATGTGGATTGCCTCCAGAAACAACAAACCACGTACGAATTACAGAAAAGAATTGGGCAGCGATCACATCGAATCTATACTATGGAACAAAGGAAAAAATGTCTCAGCCCATTTGACGATAAACGATACTTATTAGATGACGGTATCAGCAGCTTAGCCTACGGGCATTATAGCCTGAGAAAAATGTAAAAAAATTGTAAAAAAAAAATGTAAAAAAAAATGTAAAAAAAAAGTGTGTGTGTGTGTGTGTGTGTGAATGTGAGTGTGTAAATCTGCCATTCACTGCTTATGATTAAACAATGTTGTAAACAGAGAATGCCGGTCCCAAGCCCGGATAAAAGATGAGGGCACACTCTTCCAGGTATGGAATTCAAAAGATAGTGAATTCCGTACCTGGAAGAGTGTGCCTTCGAAATATGACAATTCCCAAAAGAAAAAATATTTTTTAAATTAGTTTCGATCTCTTCAAAAATATTTTTCTCTTTTTTAAAATATTTCAATCTCCCTAAAATTGAATGAAAATCTTTTTATTCTTTGGAAAATACCTCCTCTTTGTTAAAGTGCTCCAAAACTTAAACTCATTTAAAATAAAAGTAGTAGAAAAAGGATCTTTGTAATTCAGTAAAATAACTCCAAAATTTATCTGCTTAATTCTTCCTAAAAAATGTATATTTAAACCTCGAAGTATAGTTCGCTTCTCAAAATTCATTCTCCGAAATGACCCCTCGTACTATAGTTCAAAATTACAATCTTAAAAAAAAAAATTCTAATTTTTTTTTTAAACTCCACCCTCTTCTTAGAGATCAACATTCCTTTCTAACCCCTCCTCTTAGAGCACACATTCTCCGCAGGAGGAGGAGGTGGAGGAGGAGCAGGAGGTGGAGGAGGAGCAGGAGGTGGAGGAGGAGGAGGAGGAGCTCCCTCCACCCTCCACCTGCTGGGGTTGAACTCTCCTTTTTCTACTACTCCCCGAAAAAAGTTAAAGTCCCCCAATTAAAATTAATTATCATTAGTAAAAAAAAAAAAACTTAAAATTACCCCTCATACTGTAGTACGGTAAGAAAAAAAATCAATCTCCCAAAAATTCAATCTTCAAAAATTACCCCGAAAAAAGTTAAAGTCCCCCAATTAAAATTAATTATCATTAGTAAAATAATTAAACTCAAAATAACCCCTCATACTATAAGATGACGCATCACCTTCACCGCCGCATCACCTTGACCCCGCCTCCAAGAGCACGCCACATGGCCTTCACAGGTGCACAGAGGACACGCAGAGGTCGTTCAAGGTCGTTCAAGGTCACGCCGCGTACGCCGCTGGCATAGAACCCCCAATTATTATCTACTTATGTATTCGTATTACTCATCATTTAATCAGAACAAGCAAGTCTATACGACCTTCTTTGGTAGTTTTCGTAAGAAACACTACCTATTTTAAGATAAGATAAAGGCGTCCGTCATTTTAGGAATAAAATATACAGATATTATTAAAGGGATTATTTATGGAACGTAAAGATAAGTCTTATTTAATTTTAATCTTTTATTCCTGTAGTTTTGAATGTTATGATCATGAGCTAAATAGTTTTATGTTATATAAAAAAAAGATTAAGCTGATTTTGTTTTCCTTTGAGATTTGTTGAAAACGTGTTAAGACAATGTGCTGCTAGATTTTTTTTTTCGGTTTTTTACATTTCTAGTATTTATCGTTATTATTGTTGTTGTTTAATAGGACAATTATAAAACACTAATTATTATTTTTAGTGTTTTTCAAATTGATATACATTTATTTTTTTTTAATTGTATGTAAGCATTTTTCTGCAGTTTATGATTTTAATCAAAACATTTAATTATAGACATTCTGAATGAGCTATTAAATTTTCTTCTATTGTAAATTCATTTTCTACGTTTATGATACTCGTAATTATTGGCACTAAAAAATAAAATATGATATTTAAGCATTGAAATAAAGTATTTCTTATGCCTGATAGGAAGTTTATAGATTAAACTTCTTTAATATATTTTTTTAAATTCTTCATATTTATTTACATAATATAGGACTGAATATTTTTTAAAAAGAGATTAATAACTACTTTTTACATTAAAATGTTTTTCAAACAATAAGAACAGTTTATATGCAGTCATTTATTTTATTTTTATATTTCCTTCTTTTTTTTTATTTCCCTATTATCAACCTTTTCCTATAAAACATATACAATCTATTTTGCTCAAATTCACAAAATACAATATCTACGAGAATAAAACATTTAAATTGAATATGGCTTTATCGTGTCGTTTCATAAATAAGTATTGTATTAATTCCATTTTTCAGCAATAGCGGGCGAAAATTAGAAATCATGATTAAGTTCGGGAATATGTTTAAAAGAAAAATATATACATATTACAGATAACTTAAAATTTAGACTGCATGTTCATATTAAATATAACAAAAGCAAATCGCAACTGAAAAAAAAAAATACACATTCTTAAGATTTAGATCATGCCTAGAGCTTATCTAAAAAAGATGTGAGTTTATTGGTTGTATGGAATGTTTAGTGGTTGTTTTTAAGTGGAAAAATTAAAAATATTTTAGAACAATAGGACTTTGCAAAAATAGCAAGAATTTACGGAAAAGTACGGTAAAAAGATATGAATTTATATTCAAAACAAAAATTAAAATTAAATCAAGCATTGTTAAACATATAACGTTCACCTATTAAAAAGTTATTAATAAAACTTTAAAAGTAACTAAAATACAGCAAACAATAACGTTTAATTAGTTTTAAATTCATTAGCAATAAATACTGAGATCTAAACATCTAAAATTTGAATTATACACTCTAAAACTGGGAGGAGGGAAAAGCTCACTCTTTGAAGGAGTGACAGGCCTTTTCACTCTTTTTGGAGTGAATTTTGTAAAAATACACTCCTTAAAGAGTGGAATTTCCCACTCTCTGGAAAGGAGTGCAATATCTCACTCCGTTATCGAGAGTGAAGTTGTCACTCCCGAAAGAGTGGCTTGCGTATGCATTGCTTATTAGCCAATCAGAACAGCAAGGCGACAGCGCCCTCGTAAGATAAGACAAATGATCACATTTTCGTCTGGTCTGCCATCTTAGGATTAACAGATAAGGATATCATTAAAATTATTCTTAATGGAATACATAAAATAAAGGTAAGTCTTATTTAATTTTAACCATTTATTCGTGTAGATATGTTAAGATTATGCACTGAATAGTTGTATGTTGTATAGAAAAAGATTGATCGTTAGTGTTCAAAAGTGATTGTCTGTTATATTTCTTCAAGTAGCGGTTTGAAATATAATTCTTTTCACAATTGAATACGCACTAGAGATCTGCACGGGCCGGCTCGTGCTCGGGCCGATTTTCACTCACGGAACTCGGGACGGTCACGGGCCACACTTTTTTCTGAAGGCTCGGGCCGGGCCTAGCTTATTTTTTCTGCACAAAGCCGGGGCTGGTTCATTCCGAGTCTTCACGACCCAAAATTTTCAGTCCTAATTTTGACCCAGCCCGTATGAAAATCATTGTCTCACCGTGGCCTGGTCTATTCAAAGGTCAGTAAAATTAGGTCTGGCCCAAAAATGTTTTCAAAAAATGCATACATTTTTAAATCGTCATTATTCTACCCTTAAACATTAAAATTTATTATTTTTAAAGAACACTAGATTTCTGCGCTTATTAAAATATAGCTAAATTAAAACATAGTAAAACGTGTGAAAAGAACCTGCATATGACGGAACCCAGTTTTAAACTCACTAACGCATTGATCCATGCATAATTAATATACTAATACATAAAAAAAGAATGTATAATACATTTACACTCGCTAAGAAGGGAACTTGTCTATAACGCATTTTTTTTTCTTTTCTTTACAATTCCATCTTACTGTATAGCATTTTCCAGATTTTTAACACTTCAAAAAAATAAAAAATCAATGTTTTGTTGAAATTCACTCGGGCCGAGATTTTAACTTTTTTCCGGGCCGGGCTCGGGCAGAACTTTTAAGTTTTTTACCGGGCCGGACCAAATTTTTTTTGTACGAGCCGGGCCGAATTTTTCTTCTATGTGTCGGGCCGGGTCCTTGGAAATTTCGGCCCGTGCAGACCTCTAAGCTCACAATGGTTAGCAAAAAAATAATCCAAACTTCATTAGTTCTGGAAATGTGAATTTAAAAAAAAAAAAAAAAATGAGTGAAAATATTTTTTATTCCCTTTCAATGCTGTGTTTGCAAATTATAAAACTTTTACCAGCGACCAAAACAAAGAAGTTTTATCTCTTTCGTTTGAAAGGGTCACTGACTCATAAGAGAAGATAGATTTTCTCAATCGTAGGAGACACGTCATTCGAAAACATTAATTTGCCGTTCTATGAGATTTTTTTTTTTTTTTTTTTGGTTTAATTTTGATTTTGGATTATATACAGTTAAGAGTATTTATTATTGTTTCGGAGTTAAATATGATATTTGATGTTTATGATATTACGTAAAGGTTGGTACAGTGAAACCTCCCTGTGCGCCCAACTCTATTAGGCGACCACCTCCCTCAACGACCATTTTTTCATGGAGCGAAATTTATTCCCATAGGCTCAATACTAATTTCATTTCCATTCAGAGACCATCCCAGTTGAACTCCTCCATGAGAGACCGATTTCTTTGAAGAAAATGAAATAAATTCCGTTTTGAAGAAGGTTTTATTAAAAAAATAATTCCGGTGAGTGCATTATTCATCAAACTTCTAAACTAAGTTTAGATTTTTTTTTTTTTATATATATATCTCGGTAACTTTTAAGTGTTTAAACCCCTTTGTGCCTTTTTAGGCAATGAATTTAACTCTGATTACAAATTAAGACTGACGGTTAATAAACTCCTCTGCCCTGTTGTGTCGGAAAACTCTCAAAGAAATAGATAAAGTAATGAAATCGTCATTATTTGTTCCCGTCCACAAAAAAATGCATTTATTTACTGAACTTCGAAAGGACTTCGAAATAAAAATTATAAAATATAAAACTGTAAAATTAAAGCAAAGCTCAATGTGTTCCTTTTTTAAACTCTGCAGTAATTAACTTATGTACTTAACTTTTATTTTGATGCTTAAATTTTTATATTTTTTCCTAGTGTGAAAAATAAATTTAAGTAACATTGTTACCATTTTCCAACAATTAAAATCTAGATTTAAACATGACCTCCATTAAGAGACCACCTCTCGGAGAGACCAATTTTTATTGGAACAGTACGTGATCGTTTTAGGGAGGTTTTACTGTATATTATTTTTTTAAAATTGTATCTAAACATTTTTCTGCGGGTTATGATTTTAAAATTTCGAGACTGAGTAATATAAAAAAATATAATTATAGACATTCTGCATCAGTTATTAAATTTCCTTCAATTTAAACGCATTTTCTACGTTTTTGATGCGCGTAATTTTTGGCACTAAAAAATAAAACATGATATTTAAGCATTGAAATAAAATGTTTTTTATGCCTGTTTTGAAGTTTATCGATAAGACAGCTTTAGTATATTTTTTAAAAAGTTCATATTTTCTTACATGATTTAGGACTGAATTAGAGAGATTAATAACTACTTTTTCATATTAAAATGTTTTTCAAAAAATAAGAACTTTTATATGCAGTCATTCACTTTATTTTTATTAAAATTCATACAGATACAAATAAATGTAATGTGTTTATTTTTATATTTATTTTTTTCTATTTCTTAGGTCAATCCTTTCCTATAAAACATATCAAATCTATTTTGCTCATACCCCAAAATACAATATCTACGGGAATAAAAAATTTAAATTAAATATGACTTACCGTGTCGTTTCATTAATAAGTATTGTTTTCAACAATAATGGGCCAAAATTAGAAATCATGATTAAGTTAAGGAATATGTTTAAAAGACATATATATACATATTCCAGAGAACTTAAAATTTAGGCTACATGATAATATTAAATAAAACGAAAGCAAATCACAGCGGAAAAAAATACACATTCTTAATATTTAAATCATACTTAGAACTCATTTTTAAAAAAAATGTCAGTTTATAAGTATTGTTTTTAAGTAAAAAAATGAAAAATATTTTAGAAAAATAGGACTTTGCAAAAATAGCAATAATTTACGGAAAAAGTACGGTAAAAAGATAGGAATTTATATTTAAAACCAAAAATTATAATGACATCAAACATTGTTAAACATATAATATCCACCGATTAAAAAGTTAATTATAAAACTTTAAAAGTAATATTTTTATAGGGTATGCAATAAAAGCAAACACAAAGGATAAAATTGGAATAAAATATGTTAGTTTATTTCTGTCAGTAATCTAAATTAAATTCATATGTAACTTTAACTGATTTTTTCCTTAAAAGTCCAATTAGTGTTACAAACTATGAATTAAATAAATATTGCTGATAAAGTATTTTATTCCAATCCTTACCACGCTTGTATCTATTTTCATTGCATGCTGTAAAAGATGCCATTCTTTTAAAATGCCCATAAAAGCAAAATAAAAAAAGAATTGACTCCATAAAAAAATGAACATTCACTTCTATGAAAGAGTGACTATTCACTCCTACCAGGGGTGAAAATCCGCACTCCTTTAGCAAGAGTGAATAGTCACTCCTCCGAAAGAGTGATTATCCACCCCTGTTTACAGTGAATAGTCGCTTCCCAGGAGTGACTATTCACTCCTACAGAGAGTCAAAAATTTCACTTTTGCTCAGAGTGAATAGTCACCCTAAAGAGGTTGGGCATATTTTGACTCTGCGATAGAGTGACTATTCACTCCTCTGGAGTGAATAGTCACTCCTTTTTATTTAGAGTGTACATGGGAAAAAAAGAACATAACGTACATCACGGGAATTATTAAAACACTTACTGCAACTTTATCGGTACTCGAAAAGAAAGCCATAATATTAATTTATTAATATTTTATTTAATTACTTGCCGTTATGGGAATTTTAAAACTATCATATCTTTATAGAGCATGCAATGAAAGCAAACACAAAGGATAAGATTGGAATAAAATATTTCAGTTTATTTCTGTCAGTAATCTAATTCATACGTAACTTTAACTGAATTTTTCCTTAAAAGTTCAATTAGTGTTACAAACTATGAATTAAATAAATATTGCTAATAAAGTATTTTATTCCAATCTTTACCACGCTTCTATCTATTTTCATTGCATGCTGTTTGCGATTCCTTTAAAATGTCCATAAAAGCAAAAAAAAAAAAAAAAGAATTGACTCTATAAAAAATGAACATTCACTCCTACGAAAGAGTGACTATTCACTCCTACCAGGAGTGTTAAAACATACTCCTTTAGCAAGAATGAGTAGTCACTCCTTCGAAAGAGTGATTACCCATCCCTGTTTAGAGTGAATATTCACTTTCCAGGAGTGACTATTCACTCTTTCAGAGAGTCAAAAATTTCACCTTTACTCAGAATGAATAGTCACTCTAAAGAGGTTGGGCACACTTTGACTCTGCGATAGAGCCAGGGTGAATAGTCATTCCTTTTTATTTAGAGTGTGCTATGCTTAGTAAAAAAAAAAAAAAAAAAAAAAAAAAAGAAAAGAAAAAAAAAAACAGCGAGTCAGAAATTTTGCAACTGAAAGAGAAAACATTGTATGAAGCAGTAATTACGTAATGATAGTAAATTTTGATAGCGCTAAACAAACTGACAGGAATCCTAATAGGGATATTTTAATATCAAAATTCCGTTTGAAAAACTCAATGTCCCTTTCACGATTTCTTTGATATCTACACGACAGAAGAAAATCCTTTTTTTTTTCAATGCGGGATCTCCTAAGTGCCGATTATGTATTTATAATGGGAAACGGGAAGTTTTAATAATTCGTAAATTCCTTTGAAAATTTCCTAAAAGACGTTGCCAAAATCGAGTAATGTATCGCAGGAAATAAAATCATTCATCAATTTGAAAGCAACTTTTTAATTTAAGAGGCTACTTCAGTCAAGTGAAAAGACCCGTTCGCTAATGCTAATCCTATGGAAGAAATTTATAAAGATATCTCGGTTGCATTTCAATATTTTTAAATGATTTATTTTGCATTAGACAGCTGAGATTGATCTGTACAAAGGTTGTTTTATATTTTTTCGATTTTGTTTACAGATATTTTTTATAGGGACACTTTCATTTTCGGAACCGGTTTCGAAAGTGAAAACATCCTCATAAAAAAAATCTGCAATGAAAATCGAAAAAGTAATGCCTGCATACAGATCGATCTCAGCTATCCAATGCAAAAGAAATCATTTAAAAATATTGAAATGCAACCGAGACATCGTTATAAATTTCTTCCATAGGATTAGCATTAGTGAACGGGTCTTTTCTCCTGACTGAAGTAGCCTCTTAACACGTTCACGCCTGCGCGGTGAGTCACACTCGACTGTCTCAGAGTTGTCAAGTCTCCGGCTTTTTGCACACCACTGTTATTTTAGAGAAACTGTTGCTCCTTTAAATCGCCCAATTGATCTAATTAAATAAAACAACATTTTCTGTATTAAAGTACTTGTATCCAAAAAGCCAGAGACTTGTCAGCTCTGAGACAGTCTAGTGTGACCCACCGCGCCGGCGTGAACGTGTTAAAATATTTAAATTCCGAAAAACTAGAGTGTTTAATATTACCTTAAAAAAGAAAGCATCTTTCAAAAAAAGGAAGAAAAAATGCATTCTTCCCCCTTGATAATAAAATATTTTATTATTAAAATATAAAATATTTTCTTTTCCGTTTTGCTATTGCAATATTTCTTCAGTGCTTTCACTAAAAAGATTGTGGAATTGGAAAATTTTAGACCAAAACACAAGACATTGTGAGGCAATAATTACGTAATGTGAATAAATGATTACAAAGGATCTACCAGACTGACACACGGAAAGCTAATATGGATATTTTGGCAACAAAATGCCATTTGAAAAACTGAATGTCCCTTTCATGCTTTCTCTGAAAGATTTTTGGTGATCTGCACGACAGAACAAGATGAGCCCTTCTTTTGCATGGAAGGATTCCCTAAATGCCGATTAGGTGTTTATGGCGGGAAACGGGTCCGTCGCTCTATTGTCTGTGCGCATGGCCCAGTGGGCACGCAGGGCCACCGACGCCCTTCCTACCTTTTAAATACATTTCACTCCCGCACACGGCATCCGGTCCGATGTTCAGGGTTCGAGTGAAAGTCACGTGAACTAAGACACCGTGGATATCGCCGAGATCTCTCATGGGCGGCAACCTGAAATTGAATAAAATAACATTTTGCGCTTTTTAAAAGGGCATTTATTAGAAGTGGTATAGAATAAAGCATAATGATTCCAAAATGGCACTGTTTAACGTCATGCACGAATGCCAGGAAAAGAACTGAGTCAGTGGTGGTGCTTTGAATATCAAAAACATCAATTTTAGGTCAGATAATAGGTCTCTTTTACAAGGATCTTAAGACCCATACGCCGCTAGAAAAAGCAAGTGATGACTTACCGCACTAGTGGCTGTGTGAATTATGCGTTGCGAAGCAAGCACGTGGGGCTGAATAGTGTTATAGCTGAAATCAAACTTAGATAATAGCCCTCGCCAAATGGCAAGTAAAAATCTAAGTATGGCTTGCAAAATTTTACTCACATACTAAGTCATTGTGGTGTGTGACCTATTCATGAACCAACTTTCAAAATATTAAATTAATTAGAAAGCAATAACTGTTTGCCACTTTGAGAAGGTTTCTACCAGTTTGTTATGAAAGCGGCTATAGAAAGTTTTATTGGCATTAATTTTCCTGTACAAAAATCTGGAAATTTTTTGGGAAGAGGAAATAGTCAAAAATAATATATGTATAAATAACCTTATAGTGCGCTTAGGCAAAATAATTTCTTTTGAACAATTATTTTCTACTGGCTCTGAGGATGCAGAGTATTTTTTATTAATATTATAAAAATGATGGAGTTGAAATTTGTAATCCCAATCAGTACAGCTCCGTCTGAAAATGGAATTTTATCTATGAATCGTAATTTTCTATTCATGAAACAAGAGAAGCTAAAATTAAGACTTATTCCACGTATAAAAATTAAAGATTATTTCCGTTGAAAATAACTCAGGGTAAAATTGTTTTTATATAATAATTTTGTAATAATACGTTTCTTAAAATAAATAACTAAAGAAAATTAAGGAAAAGAAAATAAAAAGATTGTAAATTACGAAATTTAAACGAATTCTTTCTTTCATTTATGGTTTGTAAGTTTTTGGCAGCTGGTTGGTAAAAAATCAGATTAACCAGCCATATTGACTAGTAGAATATTTTTATTTCTGTTAGGCCTGGCTGAAATCATCATTGTAGAATACAAAATAATCTGGCTGTTTTATAGACAATCTGCCAGAAGTGGCATCTTAAACATTTAATATTTTGGGAGCGGAGGCGTCATAAGGGAGAGCAATGTAGGGCAAATTGTCCTCCTTTGAATTTTAGGCATGTTTTTAATAATTATCAGTTTCTCTAATATCTCATTATTAGATAAGCTCTTTAATTTCTTTTAGCAATTTATTAATAATTGCACAACAAACATATTTCTTTGAAAATATGAACCAAAAATGAATGCAAGAACAATTAACAGATAATCTGTATTTATTATGACTAACAACAGAATTTGGTTCCCTCCAAGAAAAAATCTGAAATGACACTCCTGTTTGGAAATCTTGATCAATTCAAACTTTTTTTTTACGTATTCGCAAAGTTATTTTAATTCATAAACGTGTAGGACTTGCAAATATTTTCATGAAACTATAAATAAATCGAAATGCATTTCCTTGTTTTTATAAAGGCATAGAATCTTTCAGTAAAATGTTTTAGAATTTCGCGCTTGCAGCTGATGCGCATTACACGGAAAGCGCCACATTTGATGGGTTTTGATTCTTCTGGTTCTTTTCGTCACGGAGCAATATGTATTCAACTTTTAAGTCGACTGACTTAAAATTTGTCTCTTAATAAAAATAGTAAAATAAATCTCCTATTCTTCATTAAAAATTTCTACCCTTTTAAATTTTGTTTTGTAAACCCATTTTTGTTTGATTTGATTTGGCGGGTAGCAGAACTTCTAAACTTTAAGTTATTGAAAGCAAGTTTTGTAATAATAATGATGGATAAACTGATTGTACCTAAAAACGAACCATGAAAAAAGACCTTTTTACAGCTTTAAGGAAAAAACAACGATTTTATAACAAAGGAATTATTTTAAGGAACTTAAATAAATAAATATATATAAAAAAGAAAGAAAAAGAAAGGCGTGTAATAAAATAAACGCTTTTCTTTTCCTGTTTTTGTTTTTCGGGGGCATTTGAATCCCATGTATCCTTCTCTTGACTGGCCACTCATAGAAAGATGTAGTCAGGGTTCTCGCTGCCGCTCGCCATTGCGCCAAATCGCGACAAAATGTTTCATTTGGCGAGTAAACTAACAATCAGACTCGCCAAATTGCGAGTGCTCAATTTCTGCTCTGTTTGTGTGTGTGCCAATACTCTCGGGACTTATCAGCGTTTCTGAACGATTGATGTATAGCTTTACATGTTCAATCGCACCGTGCCATTTACATTGCTCTATTTATAGAGATACAGACACTGTATCAATCCAGTTTAGCAACAGCCAAACACACAAAAAAGATTATGCGATAGGTTTTTGTCAGTTAATAACTGTCTTTGCGCCGGCGTCGCTCTGGTAAAAACATAACAAAATTACTCGCAACAAATGCCAAATATTGAAAAGTTTTCTGGAATGTGGTGTTGAAATTAACCATACTATTTATTAGTTGTACTTAAAGTATCATTGGCCGGTCAATTTGTTCTCTCGGTGGAAATTTCATAGCAATTTTTAGTGTATGTTCTCAGAACGATAAATCAAAGATAGTTGCTTTTAACTTTTATTCAGACTGCTAAAAGGATGTCTGAAACGTTTACACATTTAGAATGTATTTATTTTTAATATTTTTTGTAGCAGATAGTTGAATTTCTATTTTTTGAGTGATTTAAAAAAAAAAAAAAAAAAAAAAAAAAAAAAAAAAAAAAAAAAAGAAGGTTATTTTAGAACATATTCAAAAAATGGATACAATAAGGGGTTAAAGATGGATTTTTCAGTGTTTCACGACGAATCAATTTTGCTAACATTTATTTTCATTTGGCTACTGTTTTTTATTTCTTATTCGCCAAATCGCTAACGTTGGTCAAAAGGCAGCGAGAACACTGGATGTAGTGTTTCCCAATAAACTGTTCCTCTTATAAACACTGTAATCATTGAGTAGACCACACACAAAACAAACATACCCTAAGGCACGTTTGTAAGAAAATTCTTATTTTTAAGATCAATTAATGTACATTCCTATATTTCTAAAAATAAAAATACATGCACTTATCTAAAAATAGTACATTAATTGCTACCTGAATATAATAATTCTTTTTAGCGAACATTGCTTTAAAGAGCTGCAACTACGGTACATACAATTAAGTAGGACAACGGCAATTAAACGTGCATTAGTAGTCCTTCAATGAACCTGTGAAACCACTAGACCAAACAAATTTTCGTCCAGCTTAACTTGGGGGTATTCTCGGACAAGTGTTTGTACGACAGGTGGAAAGCGCTGTTCTTAAAAAGGAATCACAGTCCAGGTAATTCGTTAACTACCGAACAATTCGCCGGTCTTGTCCTCTTCTTTTCCCCCCAGACATAACCCCTGGATCTAAAATAAAATTCTATAGCCAGATCCTGTAATCTAAAGTTAGCTGGTTTACTCTTGCAGTGAGCAGAAAAATTCGGCATTTTAAAACTAAAACAACTGAATATTAATCTGACCATAGGGTATTTTAGTTCACACTTAAAGGGACTTGTAGGGAAGAAAAAAGTGAAATCCCATGTTATCCTATGGGAAAAATACTTATCCTTCTTGTTCATTCAAATTTGGAAATTCCAACACTTTTTTTTTTTTTTCAGCACGTAGATAGGAAGGTAAGCTCCATCCTTCTGTATCCTTCTGTAAGCTCCAAATTTTTATATATTTTTCCAGTCATAAGTTAGAACACTTTTTATACTTTTCGAAATTTTTGAAATTTTAGCAGAAATTTTAAAATACTCACAATTACCTTTCAAATATTTTAAGCTTACAGAGGGGTAAAGAACCTTCCTATCTACGTGCTGAATAAAAAAATTGTGGAAATTTCCAAATTTGAATGAACAAGAAGGGTAAGCATTTTTCTCATAGGATAACGTGAGATTTCCCTTTTTTCTTCCCCATCAGATAAGTCCTTAAGGCTGTTCTCAAACCCAAAAAGGCAGTTTCCTGACATAAGTTTTGATTTATTTTTGTTCGAAAATGCATGAAACTAGCTGGTGTTGTTGTTCAGAAACTATGTTATCGAGCTGTTTTTTCCTTTTTTTTTTTTTTTTTGCAAACTCAATAGATTTTTCAGAAAATAGTGTCGAACATTTTAAACCGAAAAGTAGAAAAATCAAACCGAATCGCGCGAAAGTAGAAAAATCACTCAAGAGCGGGCGAAAAACGGGTTTGTCGCGTGATCGAAATGGCTTATAACTCAATAGGTAATTGATTGATCAAAAAATGAAAAAAAAAAACAGTTCAATTCCAAATCGCTTCCAGGCCAGACTTTCCAATTATATACCTTTCCGTTAAAAAATAATTAAGGCCCATGTTAGTCGAAAACTTTGAAGCGCGATTATTCATTACCTATTATAATTATCGAAATACCATTTTCACCATCAGAAAGTAGATGTCAGATGTCGATGATGTGCGTTTTTAAAAATTATCTCCGTAAATTTTAAGTACATAAAAAATCCTTATTAACTTTGAAATTTCCATTTGATGAAATTTTATCATCTTCTTAAAAAATACTTAAAATTTACGTAGACAATTTTTGAAAAAGCATATCATCGGCATGTGACGTCCACTTTCTGATGGTGAAAAGCTATTTTAATAATTATATTATGTAATGAGTAATCGCGCTTCAAAATTTTTCCATATGTTAACCTGGGATTTCGCGATCGGGGAGTTTCAGTGCAGCGGCCCCTCTCGGTAATATTAAGTCTATGAGCATTTGATGTATTCTTATATTTAAAATATCCCCTCAGGATATTATTTTTTTTTTCTGCTTAATGTATGCTCTTCTTAAAGAATGTCCTTTTTTTTTATTTCTCAAAGTATTTCTAAAATCTGTGCTTAATTTAATATTTTTTGTGTTAAAAGCGGATGAACTGGAAGTAAAATTTTAACACTTCATATAAAATTAAGCTTAGATTTTAGAAATATTTTGAGAACTAAGAAAATAAGAGTCATACTTTAAGAAGGGTACAAAGAAAGAAGTTAGAAATATTAATTTCTCGAGAGAGATATTTTAAATATAAGAATGCATCAAATGCCCATAGACTTAACATTACCGAGGGGAAATTAGAAACGGTGACGAACAGCCTTAAGGGACTTCACCCACTCGAAAGCGCCTGTTCGCTAATGTTAATCCTATGGGAAAAAATTTTAATAGCCCGTTTGCATTTCAATATATTTAAATGATTTTCTTTTTTTTAATTGAGTAGCTGAAATCGATCTCTACAAAGGCCGTTTTTTACTTTTCGATTTTGTTTGCAGGTTTTTAAAATGCTTTAAATACTTTGCATATCTTAAAGCATACTTTAAAGCAGGTTTTTTAAATACTTTAACTTTCGAAACCGGGTTCGAAAGTAAAAATATCCTAATAAATATAACCTGTAAGGAAATTGAAGAAAAATAAAAAATGGTCTTTGTACAGATAGACCTCAGCTAGCCAATGCAAAAAAATCGTTTGTAAATATTGAAATGCAAATGAGCTATCTGAAAAAAATTTCTTCCATAGGATTAACATTAGCGAACGGGAGTTTTCGCATGAGGGTCATTCCATGGTTACGGACGTAACAAACAGAAACTTTAAAGCTTCATAAATAATGTAAAAAAATACTTATTACCTTAGATAAATTTATATTTGAGGACGGTCCAAGGATTGTAAATAGAATATTAAATTTTGGAATCTGAAAAATGTTCCCATAATTTTTGACAAAATAAAATCTAGGTGTTACGGACGTAATTCACAAAACAGTCAAAACTGTATATAGTGGAAGTTATTGTTATAATCCTGTGAATTTAAAAGAAGAACATTTAACTTTTTCTTCAATAATTCATTATTAGGGTATTAGCTGTTGGAAACTGCAATTGTGAAAACATTAAAATAATTATTAGTTAATGCATGGGATAATTAAATTGTTACAGACGAAACATTTGCCTGTTATGGACCTAACAAGTCCGATTTGAAATTTACATTCACCGAAATTTTAACGTTTAAACATAGAGCACTGAAAAATAAAAGACAAAGATAGTAATATCGTAAAATTAGAAGCATTTATTTTCCTTTTTTCAGAATTTAAGTGCTAATTTGCATCTGTTGTCCATTTGTGGTTCCTCCAAAATTTGGATAATGAAAATATAAAGTGTCACAGATATAGCTTGTTGTCATTCATGAAAAAATGAAGTATTACAAAAATAGTCTGTTGCAATCCATGAAAATGTAAAGTATCATAAAAATAGCCTGTTGCCATTCATGAAAAAATAAAATGTATGAATAGCATGTTGAAAAAGGAAAATATATGTAAATTATGATGTGAAATATACTTATAGTACACAATTTCATCATATTAATCTCTTATTACTTGTTATACTTGTAAATATTATCTTAATTCAAAAATAAGATACTCAAAATGTTATGTCTGTAACAGTCATAAAATATTCTAATACGCAGATAAAATTAATGTAACGGGTTTCAAAGTATACTCATATAATTTAGACAGAGAAAATATGATTTAAAACTTAATAAATTAACCAGTAAATTTGTAAGAACAACTTTTAGTTGTTTTCCCGTTAAGGACATAACAATTCAATGCATCACAAAATATTTATGAATTCTAATTCATTTATAATATATTCCCTAATTTCTTTTATAAATTTAAAAAATAGAATATTCAAATATAAAAACTAGCCTAATTACAACTTCTACAAATAATTTTTGAAATGACAATAACTTGTTAAACTTTACCATAGTTTAAGTGAAATGTTCTCAGTCTCATCACTCTCACCTTTTTAGTGCTAATACTTTTATTTATTTTACTTTTTATACTTAAACTGTATGCTTTCAGAAAATCCACACTCAACGCTTTAAAAAAATGCATTACATGACTTGTTTTATAAATTTTAAAAAATTAGCACGCTTTGGTTTCACTTTTCATGGAATGACCCATGAGTGATATAGCCTCTTAGCTGATCCCCCCCCCCCTAAATTTTCTTATATAAATTATTTTTGTTGTGTATTTTTAATTCCATCCTTACATACAAAAAACGAAGTTAGGTTACATAGAAGAGTGATTTTTTTTTTTTTTTTTTTTTTTTTTTTTTTACAGTTAAAGTAAAATGCTTTTGAAGATGATAAATTTTCTTTCCAGAAATCCGCTGAATTGCGAAAGATTTTAGTTGATAAAGTTAAAGTGACTTTTCACGTGCGTTCAAAAATTTTCATTCTCGTGAAAAGACATAACTCTATAAACGAGAAAAATAAGTCAGTTAATTACAAAACCGAAACACAACACGGGAAAGCGATTTCGTCGACTTACTTTGTTCTATGCAAATAATTTCTGGCATTTCCATGCTCGAATTCGCACCACATATTACCAGAAAACTTGAAAGGGGTGGGTTAATCAGAAAGCATTATCGCGGGACCACGAACCATTGTCGAAATTAAACGAGATGCGAAAACATGTTAGCAGAAAAATAAAAAGAAGCGAGATTGTTAAATAAATGCATTACAAAATCCGACTGCAAAACTTTTCTTTCGAGGCGCTCACGTGTGCTATGCTATGTTCGTTAGCTTTTATTCTTCTACCAGAAATTCATTTACGCGGACAAATGAGTCAAAACACGAAACCGGCAAACCGCGAAACAGTATTCGCAGATTATTATTAAAAGACAGTAGCAAAATGCAAAAGCTCAAAACTACATCGTTGCGAGTTGGGCAAAATGTTTTTGTTTGTCTTGCTTTTATTCTTCTCGTAAAACTTAATCTAAATGAATCTTTGGTTCTAAAAGCAATTCTTTCGAATAATTCTGTCACGTTCAGCAAACGGAGTATAACGAATAAACTTTTAAATCCACTAATTTGGAAAGGGCTACAAAATTGACATGTTTTCGCTCACGTAATTGCAATTAGTAGAATGTTCCCGTTTATTTGTTGCCCGAGATATTGTTTAAGTTTGTTGACGTTCTAAAGTTTATTTATTACATTAATAGGATCTATATCTGGAAAAGTATGTTAAAATTAACTTGTTTGTAATGAAGTAAAGGTTCTAGGTAATGTTTTAGCTTTCTAATATTTACTTGTGGGTCATTCCATGCAAAATGAGCAAATCAGCTGTGGCAGACATCTCTGAGATTTTAATGAAAATTAATATGTAAGCAGATCATATCTACTTATAAGTAAACGTAAAATAATAGATTTTAGGACTATTTATTTAAGTATTAAAATTTACATTAAAAGTGGATGCAAAATCGAGGTTCTATCTACATGCTTAAAATTTCGATTTTGATTATTAGTCTTCGGAATGGAAAGACTATATTAAAATTATTTATAATTAGGAATGAATAATAAGTAACAGATTGGCGTAAGTTAGTAATAATATTTTTATTCCGTAATGAGAAAAAAAAAATATTTTTAAAAAATTTTGAATGAAAAATGCAATTTTAATTAATTTTTCAACTACATTTCAGCAGTGAAATTACGCTTGAAATTATTGAATATTAATGATGTGAATTATCACACTGATAGTGATATCACACTGCAGTGTGATAATTCACATCATTAATATTGAAAAATGCAATATTTCTATTGCTCATTTAAGCATGAAGGACAGCCCTGACAAGTTTACATTTTTTTGACGTTATAGCTAAAAGTATATATTTTAAAAATCGAAAATTTCATTCTTGCCTTTTTATTCCTTAATGAGAAAAAAAATAAATAGTAAAAAATGTTGCGGGTAAAATGCAATATTTCTATCACTTCTTTGAGAGTGAAGGGAAGCTTTTTAAATCTTTTAAATTATCTGATATTATAGATAAAAGTGTATATTTTAAATATAGAAACTTTTATTCTTGCTTTCAGTTAATTTTTACCTCAAGAATATATTTAATTAAAGTAGAAAAAATGATTCAGTTTGGACAAAAAATTACATATTAATCCTAAATACAAATACAAAAACTAGATCGCAGCACTCATTTTTTTCACCTTGAAATCGTGCAATATTTTAAGAAACAAGCACGAATTCAAAGGGAAATAGCTCATGGAATGTAACAGATGTTACCTTTTTGAACCCATTTTTGCTATGTTAGGAATCAAAAGGCAATCTTAAAATTTTTTGAGCATATCATGAACTTATTGATCTTTATGTCTGTGCAATATTGTTAATGTCGGACCTTTCCTTTATTTATATTTTGCTCATACATAAGAGGAAAAATTATGATTTTGTTTTCTAAGTATTTTTGAAGATGAAGGGAATAAATGGCAACTTTCAAACTTGGCGAAATTGATCTTCATATGTAATACTACATCAGACATCAATTTCACAGATGTTTTTGAATTCCTTTGATTTTTATAACGTTTCTAATTCATTCAAAATTCACAAATTTTCAATTTTTTACAACCAATTAAAGATTAATCATGGTGTTGCCAGATTATTATTACTCAATAAATAGGAAGATAATTTTTCAGAGATTACAATATTGCAAAAAAAAAAATTCATTTCTGTTAAATAGTTTTCAAGATACAGAACTTCAAACTTGCAAATTTTGACGATTGCACACAGGTCATTCTTTGTCACAAGTTTTTTAAATGTCCAAAACCGCTAAAATAATTTATTTTTTGTGAAGATATTTTGTATAGCTCTATTTTAGTACGAATTGAACCTGTGTATCAAATTTTATTAAAATCGGTTACTATGTGGCCACGACTTTTTTTAAATTTTTGCTCATTTTACGTGGAATGACCTTTGTATCATTATACGAATTAAATTTTTCCAAACAGCGCAAAAAAATGCGCAATCCGGGACTCGAACTCAGAACCCTTGACTTACATTGTCAATGCTCTACCCTTTGAGCTACCTGAACAGACAACCGGCGGACATATTTCACTGAGATAACCAACGGTAGAGCATTGACAATGTAAGTCAAGGGTTCTGGGTTTGAGTCCCGACTTGCGCATTTTTTCGCTCAGTTAGAAAAATCGAATTCATATGATAACTTTATCAATCATTATGATTGAATTAAAAGCAATAGTGTACTATGCAATATTATTAGCAGAATATTTATTCGGAAAGATTTGTTTAAATTAGATAGTTTGTAATGTATAGACTAGATTTTTATGGGCAAAAATGTGATAAAATATGGACTAAACATATTGACAAAATGCTGGCGTAATATGGGAAAAATATGGGCATAGAAAAAAAAAACTGTAGATTACAAAGGAGAAACATGATAGAGAAATAAGTAAATTTCAGAATTCCAATGATCAGAAGTATATTTTATGATGGCACACTTACTAAAATGAGTTGCATTTAATTACATTTAAAAATTCAATGTTCTGCAATTAAAATGTTTATTAATTTGGTGTCAAGATAGTTTTATAAATGGAAAAATCATCTGTATAGCTTCACATAAATGGTAGGTGACACTTAGTTTAATTCTAAATTCGACATTTAGACAAGTAGAATTTCACATCAGAATTGTCGGGAAAAGCCAAAACTTTCCCATACCTCATATTGAGAAAATTATTATTTTTAATCTTATTAAACAATTGTGTGGCGTTCTCACAATATCATTGTAAACAACAATGCTCTCTTAATTCATTTTCCTAAGTTTAAAGACAGTATTTTTTTATTTTTTTAACTATATTATTTAACTCTTAATTACTGTTAGCGGTCTCAAAGAACGTTTTACCATTTTCACCGTTTAACTTATATTTTTAGTTTAACTATAAGTACTGGGGAAATTTTGTTTCCTTTGAAGCATTTAGTACTATAGATGGAGAATTCTGTATTTGTGAATTTAAAGTATAATAGTCCTGTACATAAAGTTAATCATGTCTTTTATTCATCATTCAATCAAGCGGTCTCAGAGACCGCTCACAGTATTTATGCAACAACTTTTGTCACAGCACTTTACGGATAAAAAGGCTTTATTAAAAAATTGATGCACAACTTTGTTGTAGTATATATCAAGATCCCTCAGAGATATTGTGAATTTTGAACAAAAACTAAAACGCATGGGGGAATTTTAATGATGTATAGACTTACAAAAAAATTATTTTGAGAAAAATGCATTCGAAATAACATTATGATATGTTTTTTCCATTACTTATCTTTAAAACGTATACTAAAACACATTTTATACCAAGTATATTGCAATATTTTTTACTTTTTTTGTAAGTTAATAACACAAACACAAATATTCGTATATCAATTTTTGCATCTTTCAAAGTACTTTTTAAGTACAGTGAAACTTCTTTTAAAGGTCACCCCTATTCAAGGGCCACCTCTATTAAGGGCTAATATTTTTAGGAACGAACATTTTTTTCATAGGTATAATATTAAATTTACTCCTATTAGGGGCCACACCTACTCCTTATAAAGGTAATTTTTTCACATGTGTCTTAAATCCTAAACAAGTGTATTGAATTACTCAACCAAAAGATAAGAGTTCAGCAAACATCTGCACTTCCAACAAAGAAGGCAGGCCGAGATGGGGGGGGGGGGGATTTATTAACACAATGAAGGACCATAAATTTTTCCACAAGTGAGACAAACAGGTATTCCTCACGCTTTGTTTAACCTTTTAACCTGTTGGGGTTGGGTTGGAGAGGAAACTTGACCCTTTGTAGTGGGCACACAAAGGATAACGGGTTATCTAGGAAAACTGATTTCACATTTACTAAAACTGTGACTGCATATTGAAGCACAATTTTTACACCTTTCAGGAAACGCTAACAGAAATATATAAACTAATATCTTATTCCAAGGCATTAATAAATGATGCAAATTTAAGTAATTTGTTTCATAAACTAAAAGAATCATTAGAAACCAAAGTTGTCTGCGAAAAAAATATGAAAAGTAAACAAACTTCAATAGAAAAATTTTTCAATCCTGTATGGAGTTTGAAAATGTTAATAAACAGTTTTTTCACCTATATAGGTTTTGATTCTCTTATTTTAGTTGTTGTTTTTTTGCCACCCCTCATAATGGTAAATTTTCAATGGAACGGCAGGTGGCCCTTACAGAGAGGTTTCACTGCACTTTTCATTTCATTTCTTTGAACAGATAAATGGATCCGTCTTCAAAATTTTTAAAAGAAGAATCATTGTATGCCTACGGATATTGTAACTGAAAATAAAAATCGACAATAGAAAATCAAGAGAAAAGCATATTTGAGCAACTCTTATAAACATTTAAACTCGTTTACGAAACCTAATGGATTTACCTATGTCATCTGATATCCATTAGGATATCTAACCAGCCAAAACATGATTGATATTATTGAGGAATAAGCTATCAGTAAAGTGCACAATTTTATAGTGTTTGTTGTTATACTTCTTTAACTAGTATACAAAAATGTCCCCTGAAGTACAATCATAAAAATATACTCATTATAAAAAGAAAACACCCCTGGTGTGGTTCATGAGCAGAGGTCTGTCCAGACTTTTCTCACAGGGTCCTGTTTTTGTGAAATTGTGAAGCTTTTCTTATTTTTGTGAAAATTCTAATCGTAATTTTGTGAATTTTAAATTATCGATATCTTCATGTCCTATCCTTCATGTATAAAAAGCTAAGTAATATGCTCTTTGGTGAGTTCAACTGCTTACTTACAGGCTAGATTTTATTTTTAAATGGCTAAATTCGTGAAAAGTTCAATTTGAAAGTGAAAAAAATTCTATGAAAGGTCTATTTAAGAGACAAATAATTTTGTGAAGGGTCCTGTTTTGGAATAAAATGTTTTGTGAAGGGTCCTGTTTGGAGATAAATAATTTTGTGAAGGGTCCTGTTTTAAGATAAATTATTTTGTGAAGAGTCCTTTAAAGGACCTAAAATTTTCCTAAACATATCCCTGATGAGCATAAGAGTAAAAGAAGAAAATATATTTTGATCTTTCCTTCTTAAGTTGAGTGGTTCGCCAATCTTTTGTTTTTAAATCCTCTTTTTTCATATCAATTTTTTCTGCACTTGCCATCAAAGAAGCTTGCTAAAATAAACATAAAACATAAGGCACAAATTTAAATTTAACGTAGCTTAATAAGAATGTATTCATAGCTGAAAGCCTTCTTTATTTAAAAATCAAACAAACAGACAGAAATTTTTATTAAATAAAATTAGTTAAATATGAACTACACAGAAACAAGAAACATTTCATATAAAAATACATACTTTATTTGACTAAGGAAAAAAAAACCGGAATGTTGGCAGCTGTGAATATTACTGAATTTTTATCAGGATTAATAAAACCAATAAATCTGTGCATTAGGGGCCTCAATTTCTGCTCTGAAAGTCACACATCATTCTAAACTCACATTATTTAGCCGACTCGCCCGGTGTTTAGACTCAAGATAAAAACAGTAAACCTAAAATCATTGATGATTTCAGATGTTTTTTCTCCAAGGGTGATTTCTGCAGCTACAAGGTGGGAGAGGGAGGTGGTAGAGAATTTTCCGGGTGAAGGTTGATGTTCCCTTTGAATTCAACATTGTCAGAAATAACCACCTCGTTTCTCGGGATTACTTTAACTACAGTATGACTTCAAAAATCCGGCATCAAAACCATCTTTTCCCTAACTTTTTCTTTTACACTTCTAAGTTATGGGAGAAGAAAAATCGCAATTCTTTGTGAATTAAAAACTTCAAGATCGAAGGTAAAAATTCAAAAAAAGAATATTTGACTTTTTTTTTTTTTTTTTTTTTTTTCATTTGTCAGAGGCGATTATTTTATAAACAAATTTTCTGGGAGCTGCACTGTTGCTTAGCAACGGGAACAACTTTGGGGCAACTTTGGCGAATGCATGGTACAATGTGTGGCCGGGACGAATTTTCGGCACCGGCAACATCAATGATAAGGAAAATTTTTCAAGCTTTTAAATTTGCCGTGAAAAGCCTGCAATTTATGAGCTGATTGAACACGCAAAAGCTGAAAATGCAATAAGTGTCGAAATTAGGGATATAGATGATTTGTTAAGCTTTGATGAAAATGCATCAACAGCGAAAAATTTAACGTACAGCAAAATCACTGATGCTATGCTAATTAGAATCGCCGATACTGCTAGATACAGCTCATAAGACAAGGATGAACAACCGGCAGGAAAAAAGGTGTCACTAGAAAAATGCATAAATTTGATTAGAGAATTAATATACGCTTTCAAATATATACGCTTCTACGCTTCCATTAGCCTTTTTTTTTTTTTTTTTTTTTTTTTTTTTTTTTTTTTTTTTTACTTTTCTAAATAGGAGAGAGTAATTTCAGTTCTTACCCAACAATTAATTTTTCTCTTCATTTTACTATTTATAATCTTGCAAACAATGAAAGAAGTATCATAGATCCAAAAAATAATTGTTTTAGGAAAAACTGCTGAACCATTTCATTTATATGAAATTGAACTAAGTCGCATTTGACATCATAAATGTTGTCATTCAAGATATATTTATATTTTCATTATTATAACAAGAAAATCGTCACATTAAATCCTCTTAATATGCAAAATATATGATTCATTATTTTGTTGCCTTTCATTAATTATTTATTAAACGAGAAAATGATTTTGGAAATGTTAATTTTCACATTGAATATTTCAAACTTTATCATTAAAAAAATATAACGAGAAAGAACAAATCATGCATCAGCCATAGACTATGAAACGCTTTCCAACACTTCTAGAATAGTGAAACGGAACTTCACCTTTTAGAAAGGTGATACCGCATTTCAGAAATTACTGTCTCGTCTATAGCCGAAAAGATACTCAAATTCTTTTGTGAAAAACTGCATAAGATCTCCATAGATCCTTCTATGCGTTGTATAGTTTGCTAAAATAGTTTAGTTGCAAAACATATGACACAGTCGAAAATCCACTTTTAGCCATTTACATCAATAGGGCAAATAATTTTGTACAGCATTGTACATTATCTTCAGATTTTTACCTTCTTTCCATATTATACAAAAATTTAAATCAGGGAAAACCCTGCACAACATAAATAAAACGTAGTTTCAGAAATTAACTTCCATAGATGGTAATGTATCCGTTTCTTTGCGTAGCCCTGTATATCCCTTTATTTGTATTCTACAAAATTATATTAGTATATACTCATATAATTTGAGTTGATGATAATATAATTTGATATAATTTGATTTTTTTAATCTAATTTGATGATAATATAATTTGAGTTGAATATAATTTGATGTTATTTGAACTCAAATTGTTCAGCTGGAAAATGCATAACTCAGTTAAAAAACATAAACATTCTTAAGGCTGCTATTCACTCAGCTTCCGAATCCCCTTCGCTAAGGCTAAGTCTATGGGTGTAGAATGCATTCGTATACTTAAAATATCTCCACCGGAGATTAATATCTTAACTCCCTTTTTTTCTGTGTGCTCTTCTTAAAGGATGTTTTATTTTTTTCTTAGTTCTCAAAATATTTATAAAATCTATGCTTAATTTATTATTTTATGTGTTAAAAGCTGAAGAACTGTGAGTAATATTTTAACACTTAATATAAAATTAAGCATATATTTTAGAAATGTTTCGAGACACCGAAATTATAATTATGTCACATTAATCGGATTTTTCCTTAATCGTTATTACATTAAAAGGACTTCATTGTTATTTGTGTAAAGTTAAATTGAGTTTCTTTCGCCAACGTAAATATGATGTTCCATTCCTTCATTTTTTTCGCCTTGTTTGACTTAGCAACTTCTTTTTATGTCTATTTTTCAGTTTTTATTAACTCAATATAATTTTACTTCAATTATTTACTTCTATATTAAAATTCAACTGTATTAGGTGCATTTCTTCGTGAGAATATTAAAAATAGCTCTCTCATATTCAATTTATTATTTCTTGGTATATTCATAAATTCAAGGTTACTTTTAAACCACGTTTTGACCTTCATTATACAAACATGCTTAAAATACTCGAATTATAATGGAAATAATCACAAGTGCATTACACGAAAACAGTAAAAGAAAAATCCTATACTGCAAAATAAATTCATATGAAATATTTATTACTAAAATGTTTTCGAAGATAAACTTCTATTAAATATAACAATAACTGTGGACAAAATTCGGTTCGTCGTAAATTTTCTTTCTAAAATAGATACTTACTTTACAAATTCAATTCCAGCTCCTCATAATTGTTCATGATTTAATGTTTTTTAAGGTCTTTGACAAAACAAATTTATTCATTTCTTGTATGACATAAAACATTTTTCAATTCTTTTCTTTTAAAAGGGTTTACATTAAAAAGGATGGACCAAAAGCCAGTCTCTCAGTATTTCAATTCTGATTTAAAATATATTTTATAACAACTGTGTTCATAACTTATTGTAACATTTTGAATTTGATGTTTCCAAAGCTTTTTTCCTTGAAAAAAAAAAAAAAAACTTCCTTGAAATAAATTAAATTTATCTATAATTAAGTGCTGTTTTTTATCATTTCCCCATGAATATTATTTTCTGTTGTACGTCACCCCCCCCCCCCCCCCACCTCCCTCCCTGTAAACAATCATTTATTAATCTCACGAAAAATTCATGTATTTCTGGGGAGGACTGGATCAAAGTGCAGGGTGTATACACAAATGAAAATCCCAACTTTACAGGGCTATTAAAAGAAAAAAAAAGGCACAACCATGTTGTAACAACATGTATAATAATAATCATTTATAAACAGATTAAGTTAAATAATGCTATAAAAAGTGATAAATATCTTTATTAAGATTGATGATCGTTTCATCGCACAAAATCGTTAGAAATCATTAGGAAAAAAATATCAGGAGTATACGAAATACCTTTCACCAAAGAGGAAGGAACAAAGCAGTTTTATATAGGTATGACAAGCAGAAAACTTAAAACTAGAATCAAAGAACATATAGCAGACATCAAATACAACAGAAGTGTTGACAGCTATTGTGAATCATAATCTCCAAATCGAGGACATTAAAATAATCAAGCTAAGTAAATTGTTTTTCATGTGTCAGATGTGATTTATAAAAGCAATTATGAAAAGTGGTTATTATCTGAAGGAAGGAAGTGAAAAGTGATTGCACAATTGTAAATAAACATTCTATTATAAACATTTCATCATATTCAAGAACTAAAGACATTAAAAACATTAATAAATTTCTTTTTAAATTGCTATACGTATAAATATTGATATAAATATTTTAATATTAAGATTAATGACACTAATTTCCTGTTTTTTATTGCCAATAATGTATTGTATATGTTTTTCTACTTTCACTTGTAAACTAAACTCTCCAAAGGAGATATGTATTTTCTTAACGCTGAATTAAATGTTAATTTTCTTTCTATTTAAAAATTCCAACATTTAAATTTTACAAGTCACAAAACCATGGGTGTTTTTAATGACATGGAATACACCATGATCACATATGAACTAGAACAGACATACAATGAGAAGATGTAGATGTAATTACCCTTGCGAACGTCGGATACCAGATAGCATATGGATATACATAAATAGAAGGTAAGCCCAATTTATCTTACCTATACTTTGTTTTTATATTGAGAAAATAAATAATTTACCAGTTGAGGAAAACGAACTTCCCACATGTACTGTTAGCAAAGTTAAAATACTGCTAACAAGAAGAACCACAGCTTTGGCCAGATTATGCAGCGAAGAACCTTTACAGATCGATTTTAAAAATAGCAAGTTAATTTATCCATTAAGATTTTATTTACCATCCATAATCCGGGAATCAATAGAGATATTTTTACGCATCAAGAATATTTTTAATGATTCAATGTCCCTTGATTTACCTAAAATTTGGAAAGAGATGCTACGTAATTTTAATAACAATAGTAAAAATTAATCCACGCTCGCAAATAGCCAAGATAATTTTATTTTATTTTATGTTTTGCAATGTTTTTCATTATGCCTGTTGTCTCCTGACATTGTTTACCATGTTATTGCTTTTTAAATTATATGAAAATTAATCCACACTCGCAAATAGCTAATTTAATTTAAATCTAATTTTGTTTGCAATGTTTTTCATTATGCATCATGTCTCGTGACATTGTTTACTATGTTTATTGTTTTTAAATTATGTAAAAATATTTTCTATCGTGAATGATTTTGAAAATGTCGCCGTTTGTGCGATGAAACGATCGTCAATCTTAATAAAGATATTTTATCACTTTTTATAGACTTATTTAACAACCTTGTTGTTCATCGTAAATCAAAAATAACAGTTGAAAGTTTAAATTCAAACAGTTATAAGTGTTCTATGTGAGCCTCTTCAGAAACATAAACGGTATCGAGGCGGTACGATAGCTCATCAAACACCGTTTTCATCATGCCCGGTGTTACTCTTTGAATGGCTGCAGATAATGAGTGTCCCAAGTTCGTTAACGTCAGTTTGTAGACGTGGAACAAACAACAAACATCTGATCTTTGATGAAGCAAAAAAAAAAAAAAAAACTAGAGAACCGGAATTCTGCTTTTTCAGAATTTAGTGTCGCCCCCGGCATTTCCATTACTTCATTTTCTTCTGATGGAGTGATGGCTTCTATTATTATGAAACAGTCATTATAAATGAAGCGTTAGGTGAAGATGAAAGAGCAGCCGTAAAAAGTTAGAACTCTGATTTTCTGGTCAGAATGGGGGGGGGGGGGGGATGGCCATAATTTTTTTTTTAATTATGGCCATTTTTTTTTTTCAAATAAATAAATAAATAAAAGCAAAATTTTATTAAAATATTCTTAGGGCCGTTTGTCAATTTTTGAATTAAAATTAGGTGGTTACGCCGTGTGACCACCGCCCTTGAATGGGTTAACGTTTAAATTGCTTGTTTTAAGGTATCTGCTTAACGTTTGGAACGCTTTAAAAAAACAAATGTACCACAATGAATAAATACACATACTTTTAGTTGAATTGTAATACAGAATGATGAAAAAGCATATCTTCAATATCCTAGCAATATCTTCATAATATTTTTTAAAGTATGTTTTTTTTTTTTGGCCATTATTTTAGCATAATTTCATGCTTATGCCAGGGATTCAAATAAACTAAATATATTTCAATTTTCTTTCTACTACATCTTACTATTACAATTACCTGTGCACTGAACTAAGAGTTTTACAATATCTTCAAAATTAACGGAAATATTTCAAAAATATGTCAAAAGTTCCATCTTTTTTATTAAAAATTACCATTTTCTTATATTCGAGTATCTATAAAATAATTACATTATCACAGAGAGCTTAGATTATAGTTCAGAACATAGTGAGTAATATGGAAAACATTCTGACAAAATTTCACTGAAATATGTTTAAAAAATTTTATGTAATGAAGTTTATCGAACAAGGATATAAGAGAAAAAATGATATTCCAGACATTGCATTTAAAGATTTCTTTTATAGCTTTCAGATACTTGCAAAATTAATCTAGATGTGTCAATTAAGGTTTATAAGGTTTATGAGTGTTATTATGTAAAAAACATAAAAAAAGGATGTGCGGAAACATTTTTTACATTTCTCCTGGCCTTCCTATGCCCTCTTCCGGTATGTAATTCATTACTTCCTGTTTATTAAATTGACAAAAAATTCCTCTTATAATAATAATAGAAATAAAAATAAAACAGATTTAAATAGTAATCTATTGCTTTTTCAAATAAAACCATAAAAATATTTTCAGAAAATTTCCACGAAAACGGTCATTTTAATGTACTAACAGAGTTCTCATTTTAGCCTCGATCGTATTAACGGGACCGTGGACCTTTATTTGAGCAGAAATCAACTCAAAAATCGAAAATTACTTTTGTGCATTTTATTATTATCCAGTTTGTTCTGAACCATTTACGAAAAACCGCATGATGATGCGATTATTTTTCGCTAAAATACAAGCGTCTGAATTTTGTACACAAATAACTTTTCGACCTTTTAATATACTTTAAATCTGTTTTTCTCAAAACTCATTTTTCAAAGTTTTTAGATTTTTGAAATGCTCTATACGTCATAATTTATGATCAAAATTCATGAAATTGATAACGAAGAATCCTCATGTTACCTACAAAGAAACTGTGCATGCATTTTAAAATTAGACTTGATTAAGACATTTAAATTTAATTTTTAACTTTTTAAAAGGCAAAATTTTGATAAAAATCGATATGGAATTGAGAAAAAAATCTCTAAAAATTAACTAAAGGGGTTAAAAATTCCAAGCACAGATTTTTTCGTAGTAGTGTTTTAAGTGATTAAAATGCAAAATCGAGGAAATGTCTCAAAAATTATGACGCATGGAGCATTTTAAAATTTTGTTTTAAAATATTATTTTTTTCAAAATCTTAAAATTATAATAAGATTGGAAATTTCTTTTAAGGTGTTCTATACACTTATGGTGAGATGTATATTGCCACAAAATTTCATATCTTTATGATGAAAATTAAAAGAAAAAAAATAAGTCTACCGTCTCCTTAAATGTGTTCGAATGTAGGGGAGAGTAGCCGAATTTGGACCTCTTCACTTATTTTCAGGTGTAACTCATTTAATTTTTGAAATATACGCAAACTATCACTACACGTAGTCAATCTATTTATCTACTAATTAAATAAAACTTTGGAACAATCACTCTAAACTGAAATGTCTGAAATTCAGACACTTAAGTGTCTGAAACGCAGTGTTCAATTTTCAGACGTTTTAAAATGTCTGAAAATTATCAGACACTTCTTGTGTCTGAATTTCAGACACTTAAGTGTCTGAAACAAGAGTGTTCGTTTTTCAGACATTTTAAAATGTCTGAAAATTTTTAGACACTTTTTGCATCTGAATTTCAGACATTTCAAATGTCTTAATTGCGGTCATCTTTGAGCCAGTTTCCTCCCCCCCACCACCACCAATATGATGTCATCTTTGACCACTTTTCTTTCTAAGCCACATACGCAGCCATATTTGACTACATTGAAACATTTTTTATAAATGGGAATAATTTGTTACCATAAAGCAGAGCTGATCGCAGCGCAGGAAAACTTTGAAGCATCTGCCCTCTTATTTTAGGGTACCCCAAATTGGGTACAAAATTTTCATAAAGCTGATATTTTAAATCACTTTTGAACTTATGACGATTGTAATCAGTATTTTGTAGTTTTGGAACAGGATATTATATATATATATATACAATCACCTAAAAATGTATTTATGTGATATCATATATGCGCGCATAAAAAACGTTTATTACTTTCAGTGAGAACTTTAAATTAATTCTAGTCCAAAGATCTAGTATTCATTCGTCTCCCCCCACCCCCCGCGCCTTTCATATACTGTTACAAAAAAAAAAAAATTAAGCCTATTCAATGCCATTAAATACAAATGCATATTTGGATAAATATTTCTTTTTCTTAACCTAATCATTTTCTAAAAGTACAAAATATTTATTAAAATAAGTATAAGATCAAAACAAATTTAAAATATCAGCTTTATAGAAATTTCATACCAAATGTAGGAGCATGTAAAGCTAAAGGCACAAAGAAACAGCCCAGTTTGTCCATGCTGCAATCAGCTCTGCTTTATGGTAACAAATTATTCCCATTTATAAAAAAAAAAATATTCACTCCTTCAGAAAGAGTCTTATCCCTGCTTTGTTGTTCAATTTTTTTTTCCATTTAAATTTGATATTCCCAGTGACATTTTTATTTGTGTGTTAAATAAAATCTAACACTAGATTACACAAAATTTTCAGTATATGAGATCCCAACATTAAAAAAAAAAAAGTATGAAACTCTTACTTTTTTTTTGGTGTTGTTATTATATTATTTATCATTAGCAAGAAATATTGAAACATTTGACAACAGCACGTTAATCAGCATAATGTTGAAAGACATTCAAAATATCAGTTTTACAAAAATAGAATACCAAATTTGGGGCCACCAAAATACAAAGGGAAGGGGGCATCGCCCAATTTGCTAATGCTTTAATAAAATCCTGCGTCTGCAAAAAATCCAACCCAACGTTATGGTTCGTTAAATAGAAGTGACCAGAATTCGGAACTCGGAAGTGTCCGCTAATGAACATTCCCGAATACCAGAAATCTCTGTGTAGCGAAAACCTTCTTAAATCATACTATATTACTCTAACCGTTCAAAATATTCATTATAATCAGCGTAATTTCGAAAGGTATTCAAAATTGCAGATTTACGAAAATTGTATCAACGACCCCCCCCCCCCCCCCAATAAAAAACAAAAAGGAGCAGGTACCCTTAGCCCATGTTTTAAGCAGAAGCCCTATGATTCGCTAAACAGACGTATCCCCTATTCAGGAATGTCCGTTACGCAGGTTTTACTGTGTGTATTTAAAGTAAAACCTCCATAACGGAAATTGCTAAATAGCGGACACCTCTTTTTTTTTTTTTTTTTTTTTTTTTTTTTTTCTTATCCCCAACACCTTTAAATCTGTACGTCTTCACCTCTTTAAAGTAGACACCACCAAATAGCGGACTAATTCCGTGCTCTCGAGGTGTCCGCTATTCAGAGGTTTTGCTGTATATTCATTTATATGCACATTCTAAAGGGTAAAAAGTATTTACCTTTTTTGTGACAGTATAAGAAATATGTTCCAAATAAATTCTAGGTCCAGTTGTTGGTACTATTCAATAATATTCTACAAACTAAATTTAAAAGATAACGTGTGTTGATAGTAACGTTGTCCTTACCGAACACAGGCACACACACACACACACACACACACACACAAAAAAAAAAATAATAATAAATAAATAAATAAAACTTAAAATCCATAATTTTTTTTTTTTAATGAGTTTCTGTTTTATTATTATTTTCATGGATTCTTTTTAGCACCCAGATATGCTTAAAAAAAATTCTTTGAGGGTTGAAAAACACTTCTAAAAACATTTTTCTTCCCATAAACATCACAATAAAAATAATTTGTATTAAAAAATGTTATAATAATATGAAAATATATACATACTCGGAGCAAAAATAATTATAAGAATAATTAATCTTCAAGCCATGTTACTTTTTCAAAATATATTAAATATCAGCATAGTTACACTTTATCAATCAGTCAGAATTATTGGCAATACTTGTTTGAAATCTTGCATTAGAAGTGCGTTTTCACAACATGTTTATTTAGGTCTTAAATTTTATTACAAAAATGAAAAATATCTCCTACTGTCATGGGTAAGAATTCTTACACCCATCTTCTTTTTTTTTTTTTTTTTTTTTTTTTTTTCATATTATTGAAATTTTTTGCATGATGTTATTTAAATTGATTTTTTTAATATTTTTCGCACATATTTAATTAATTACGCCGATTTTTATAATTTGTTTATAATTACTTTCAAGATCGCTTCATGTTTTAAAATTTAAGTATGGTGTTGAAATGTAACGCAGGAAATACATACTAGGTATATTCCATCTTGAAATAAATTTTCATAAGGATTATTAAATATATATATATATATATAGTATCGGCGTACAGTTGAATACAATAAGAGTGATTTATTTCCAATAGGAAAAACTGCAAGTTTACAAATACTCCGAAATACACGATAACACAAACCCTTATACTTTCGAGATTTCTTTTCATACTCTATATCCACCATATAAAACAAAAAATAAAAAGTTCATGGTTTCTCAAAGATAAATTTAAATTTGTTAATATAAAAAAAAAAATCAATAATATACTCTGTAAGGTAAATAAATGGCACTCTTGTCACTAAAAATGAAAATTTGTAAGTAAAATTATATCACTAATATAAAATAAAGGAATTCGCAAGGAAAGAACTTACTTGTGCAAAGTTATATAAAAATTAGCTTCTTTTTAAACTTATACTGAACAATTTTTTAATATGTTGCTCAGATGATACGAGCTATTTAACAATCATTAACAAAATTATAAATATTCTTTTTTAATAGCATGCAGGAAACATTAATTCTATAATTTCAAAACTTCTTTACATCTTACCAAATCTAATTGAAACTGTTGTATTTTTCACGTTATTATTCAAACAATAAATAGATTATTTACTACATGAAACTTTAATTTATAAAGTAAAGATCTAGATGAGAATTAAATATATTTATTAATACTGAAAATCATATGCACTCATTGAAAAGCATCAGAAATAAGCAAACAAATCTTTTCACACAAAACATATTTATTTGATAAAAAAAAAAGACAAAAATATTAAAAATGCAAATTAGACTAATAAGAATAATTTAAATAATAAATAAATAATAATATATATGTAAGAACGTTCTGTGAATTATCATTCCAAACCTGTGGAATACCTTACCTTGGCGTAAATATCCAAAACTGTAACAGCTAATCCAGTTTGAAGGACATATTATTTTACGATATTGAACGCCATTTTAAAAATATATGCATATTCACATTATTATACCACTGTATTTTTATAAATATCTTGCTATTCTTTTGAATATTTGGTGAGTCTTGAATAAAAATTATCGTAGAAATATTGAACATTTTATATTTCCATGAAAAATATAATTCCCAATTGATTTTTTTTTCGATCTCCATTTATAAGCACGTACTGACAAACCATTCCAATAAACCGAATATAAATTTTCGTCTAGTATCTATAAAGTGACGACACAATGATATAAAATACAGACATCGGATCACTATGCTAAAAAAAATTTTCTCTAACGACTAACACACCAACGGATGTAGGTGTAGATATGCATACTATTTCACAAAAGAAAGTAAATGCTGCGTCACTACTTTCTCTTCATTAATGATGATACACTCACTTTCTGACTCATCTTCGATTTACAAGTAAGATAATTCAAAGTTCAAATCTTCAGTCAGTGTAATGTTTTGGAAATAAAGCAGAGACTTTAAATGCGTTATAAGGTTATAACGACGATTGACGATTCCATTTATTATGTGAATAACAAACGTCATTATAGAGATTTCGGATTGAGGAAAAATATATCGTCACACTTTCAAATAATTTATCAAATGTTGATAAATTTAAAAGCAATTTTAACACTTCAGACAAATTTACTGTACTGAGATACTTTAATTCACTTTCGCCAATTCGTTGAGTAAAAACCGTTGCCTGCCAAATCAGCAATAATCAAATCCGGTCGCGTTCTTCTCGCGCACCGTTCATGCTTGCAACAACAAACAAACCTACTCACTTCAGTTCATTTTACTTGGTAAGTGGTTCAAATGGCTGAATTCCTGAAATGTCTAAAATTGCAAGTGTCTTAAATTCAGACATATAATCATAATTCTAACATTTTTTTCAGTTCATTTATGCCATGATCATAATAAGACGTTTATGTGTCTTAAATTTAGACATCTATCACGTCTGAAATTTTATTTTCAGACGTTTAAGTGTCTTAATTGCTTTTTCAGTCACATATCTGTTTGAATTTAAGACGCCTCTATTTGCAGTGATTTCTTTTTGAAAATCTTAAGTTTTATTTGAATTCGAAAAATTTGTCAAAAGTGGTCCAAATCCAGCAACTGGTCGCCTAAGTTGGACCCCCAGTCTCCTAAATTGGACCAATCAATATTAGACTGTTTTAATGGGTAGGAAATATAACTAATTTTATTAAAAGTAAAGTTTTCGATTAATGAAATAATCCGACAAAAAAAAACAGAAATGAAATATAATGAAGTCAAATGTTTGAAAGTAAGATTAATAGTTTTAAATCAAAATGATTCAAAATATAAATCAAAGTTATAAGTAACTAAGAATAGAAATTATGGAACTAATTTCCAGTTACTTGAATATCATGTAAGAATTGATGCAAGGATTACACGTGAATTTCTTTTCTTCATGTTTTATTCCAGTCCACACAATATGGAACCATATTTAGTAATCTGAACACTGAATCGTTTCTGCAGTTTTATTTTTCTTACAAATTAGTCAAAACAATCTTCACTGTCTTTGTTTTTCTTTTTAGATTGGAAATTGTTAGACATTTTTTCCTGTAACAGAAGTTTTTTTTTTTTTTTTACCTATAACTTTATAAATATACCGGGTGATTATAATTAAAGTTACGATTTCAAAAATCGATAATTTTAAAACTACTGATCAGAATGACTTGATATTTGAGCAGAACAATCATGAGGCAATGAAATTTTGTTTGGCGAAGGAAAAATATCAGTTCCAAAATATGCCGATAGATGGCGCTGTCGGGGTTCACATTGTCTGGAGATATGAAAATTACTAATACGTGACATACGCACCGCAGACATAGCTGCCATAAAAATGTAGAGCCTCTTTGCCCGAATGCTTCATCATGACTCTGACTATGAAGGATCGCTCTCTACTCTTGATGTTTTTTTTATAAGAACGATGACTGTGCACTTACAGGTATTAGGAACTTTCGGACATTAAAATCCATAAACAGGGGTCCAATAAGCATAAATGGTCTGTGAAAAATGATTACTAAATTCGAAGAGACCGGTTCATTTAACGTTGAACGGGTAGAGGAAGGAAACCAGTTTCCATTACGGCCATATGGAAGATGTGGCTACAGCATTACAAGAACAGACTCACAGTGAGGCTGGAATCAGCAGTGCACAGAAAATTGGCCGAATACTGGATATGCCGAGCAGCACGGTACGTAAAGTTCTACGGAACATCTTGCGCTGTTATCCGTACAAGATAACTCATGTGCAGGACCCGCTGACCTGGAAGCACGTCAATCTTTTGCACTACAATTTCTTGTCCGGATGGAAGTGGACAACGGATGACCATGGAACATTCTGCGGTCTGACGAAGCCCACTTTCGTTTGCAAAGTTCTGTAAATTCGCAAAATTGCAGCATATGGGCGACCGAGAATCCGTCCCAGCTACAGCCATTACCTCTTCAGTCTGAAAAGGTCACTGTGTGGTGCGGAATAACGGCAGCGTTTATCGTCGGTCCGTTTTTCTTCGAGGAGATCACACCTGTGGGTTCCGTTACCTGCACCGTTACTGGCAAGTGGTGTGAAGCACTTTTGCGTAACCATGTCCTTCCGGCACTTCAGCAGCGTCAATGTGTGGATCGCACAATATTCATGCAAGATGGCTCTCCTCCGTACATTGCTACTCCTGTGAAGCAGCTACTGAGTTCTAATTTCGGAGATGATTGGATCATAAGCCGCCATTTTCCAACAACGTGGCCGCCACGTTCCCCCGACTTAAACCTGTGTGGTTTCTGGCTTTGGAGGTACCTGAAGAGTGTTGTTTACAACGGGCGGATTCAGAATCTAGCCGATTTGAAGGCAAGCCTCACACATCACACCCATTGCATCAGTACAGATACCCTCTGATCTGTTGTGGAGCATGACGTTTAGCGCTTCCAATTTTTAGCGGAACAAGGCGGAGGGCATATCGAACAACTTATGTTTTAATAATCAGTAAGGTGTTTGTTCCATGCAGCTCTTTTTTTTTTTAAATTTTTGCCATTATCGCTGTTGTCGCTGTAAACACGGAGTCTTGTCTTTTCGCTAATAATTTTTTAGTAAACCCCTGAACTCTATTTTTTCTTTTGGCTAACAACATTCCTGTGTTTAACGATTACATTTTGGGTCTTTCCCCCTGACATTACGCTGACAACGCCATCTATCGGCACATTTTGGAACTATTTTTTCCTTTGCCAAACAAAATTTCATTGCCTCACGATTGTTCTGCTAAAATATCAAGTCATTCTGACCAGTAGTTTTAAAATTATCGACTTTTGAAATCGTAACTTTAATTATAATCACCCGGTATATAATTATAATAAGATAGATAATTATGTATTTTAGAGGGGAAAAAATGATCCAGATGTACAAAAAAAAAATTAAAGTATTCAAAAACTTGCATGGAGATAGTAATCTATTATAAAAAATAAATAAATAAATAAATAAATAAATAGTGTCCAAGGCGTACAGCTCTTGAAGTTCATTACGCACTTTTTAAATTTATGATCGTATATCTGGTAAAATTTAAGCAACTCATATTTGTCCAATTAAGGCAACTGCGCCATTTTTTTAAATAGATATTCTCAAGACTGAGAACAAAAACGAAAGCAAACAAATCCGCGTGAAAAATATGCGCAAGAAACATACGAATTTAGGTATGTATATGAAAACATAGCCACTTATCTTAGTTTTGAAGTATTCTCTTACGTTTAGAAGGAAAAACTTAGATCAAAACAGCTAATTTTAGGTTTTGTAAAATTGTCAGAAAACAGCACATGGAAAGCGGTTGCTTCTTGTAATCATAAATTTCGTCATTCTGACGAGTAGGATTTCAGCAGTAGATGGCATCTTTTTCTGTAATTAACGACAGAATTGCACCGGTCCAACTAAAGCGGCAGTCCAAATATGGCTACTCTCCCCTATATGTTAAACTTCAATATATTTGATAATTTCATCAAGATCTCTGATTAGTTTTTAAAAAATTAAAATAGAAATTAAACTGACGGACAAAGCACTAAGTAATAACGGCAGAATCAGAATTCCCAATCGATAGCCGCCAAACAATGAGTGATAAGGTGACCGAGCCAGTAATTGATCAAATAAGATCGGTGCTAAAAGAAGATCTGCCGAAATTAAATAGCAACAAAATTATAAGTAAATGTTTCTTTAATTGCCATTTTCCCAGTAGTTGATGGATCAATCGAAGAAATCAGTCGAAAATTCAAAAATTAATCTTTAAAATATCATGCTTAAGCTGTGATTAACAATAATTCATATAAAACTATTATTTGAAATAAGCAAGATGGAAGTGCATTATTTTAACTTGCCGTAATAGTCTTCAACTAATCGAAAACTAAATTTTTACATTTTCTAATTAAAAAAAAAAAAAAAAAAAAAAAAAAAAAAAAAAAAAATGGCTTTTTTTACAACAGACATCTGACAACAATATGACAACAGCTGCTCAAACATTCAAACAAAAATATTATGTTTAGTGCCACGTGTAAAACTCATTTCCGCCTGAAATGGGAGCAATATTTAAAAAAAAAAATTGATCAACTACTGGAGGGGTATCAACTACTGGCGCGGTCACCATATTTTCATTAAAATTTATCAACTAAATAAGATCAATGTTTTTTCAAAGGTTAAAACTAAGAGGGAAAAGTTCTAGAGGCGTAAGGGGAACCTTTAACTCCTCTAATATAAGTTTTTTTTTTTAATTTCAAGCCTCGATTAGACAAAACATGTCATCTGTACTAATGATAGCCTTTACTACAGCAGACGTCAAAACTTGCTGCATTTTCCTCAATATATTAATCTAATATTAAGTATATGTTTGATTGTAATCTACTTGTCAGATATGGTTGTCAGAAGCAGTGACAAATTCTGAGATTTTTAACGTTATCTGTTAAGACTTGCTGCTGAGCTATCAATCCTTCTCCTTCTTATAACCGAATGGTAGAAATATTATTATAAATAGGTCATCTCATAATAAACCTTTAAAAAATTGGTTAGTTTATTTGTATTAAGGAGCTACTTCACTCACGCGAAACAACCCATTCGCTAATGTTAATTATACTGCAGAGATTTTCTTTAGCTATCTCGTTTGCATTTCCATATGTTTAATTTTTTTTTTTTTTTTTTTTTTTTTTTTTTTTTTTTTCATTGAATAACCGAGGTCAATTTCTACAAAGGCCGTTTTTTACTTATTCGCTTATTTTATTTTATTTTTATTTTTATTTTATGAGAATACTATCACTTTCGAAACCGGTTCTGAAAGTAAAAGTATACGAATAAAAAAAAAAAAAATCTGTAAACAAAATCCAAAAAGTAAAAAATGGCCTTTGTAGAGATAGACCTCACCTATTCAATGCAAAAAGAAAAAACATTTAAAAATACTGAAATGCAAAGGAGATATCTTTAAAAATTTCTTCCATGGATTGACATTATCGAACGGGTATTTTCGCGTGAGTCTCTTAACATAAAATCCAGGTGGCGCACTCTATGCGCCAAGGCATTTCAAAGCCTAAATAGGAACTTTTAATGGCATCTTTGTTTAATGTAATGTTTAGAAGCAGTATAAAAATACAATAAACACCAAATTGTTTTTTTTTTTTTTTTTTTTTTTTTTTAGAGACATACATTATTTTTAGAATTAATTTAAGGTTTGTAATAACGTTAAAAACATAAAAATACGGGCGGCGTACTCATACGCTAGCGCCTTTTAAATCGTAAATATAAAATGTTGACGATATCCTTCTTTAATGCAAGATATAGTAATAATAAAAAAGGTAATAGAAAATCCATTTAAAATTATAGTAATAATTTCATTAAGAAAGAAAATAGAATAAATTACACAAATACTCGTAGATGCATATTTCGTACGCCAGTGTGACTTACACATAAAAGTAACGAAAGACAGTAGAAAAAATTGTCATTCATGACTTTAAACATTGGTTGACCACTAGAGGGTCTTTGGGAAGGGGCATATGAGACGCATATGTTAAGGAGGCTGGTCACTCAGCTTCGGAATTACCTACGTAATGTTAAGTCTATGGACATTTGATGCATTCGTTTATTTTAAATATCTTCTCGGGAAATTCATATTTTTAACATCCTTTTCTGTGTATACTCTTCTTAAAGAAGTCTCTTTTTTTCTAAGTTTTCAAAATATTTCTAATATCTGAATTTAATAATTTCCGAATTTAATATTTTATATGTTAAGCGGGAGAACTGTGAGTAAGATTTTAACACTTCATATAAATTAAGTCTATCATTTAGAAATATTTTGAGAACTAAGAAAAAAGAGACATATTTTAGGAAGTGTACACAAAAAATAGAAGTTAAAAATATTAATTTGCCGAGGAGATATTTAAAATATACGAATGAATCAAATGCCCATATACTTTACATTAGTGAGGGGAAATCGGAATCTGAATGACGAGCCCCCTCAATTACATGATTATTTTGTAACTCGCAACTGCTTTTAGACTGAGTAGCGAACCCAGTATGTCGTCGTGCCTAAGTGTTAAACAAAAACTTAATCATATGACCATTTTTTTTTAAAATCACCATAAATTTACGTTTATGCATTGCATTTTATGCCTATTTTAGCAAGATTCTTCGATGGCAGATGCAGAAGCGATTCAGATTAAACAAAACAAGTAAGAAAAATCATGCGTTAAGCATAGATATGAAACACTTTCCAACACTTCCTGCTTTAGCAAAACTTCGTTATTTAGAGAAATAAGGTATAAAAGGGAACTAAGTAAACATTTTAGAAAACGCATGAAACATTTGAAAAACTGATTTCTGCAGTTACCGTCTATAGCCAAATATGTATTTCAATTCTTTTGAACAGCCCTGTATTTGATCTCTAGGTTGATATATATATACTATATAATGGAAAAATTTAGTTTAGCAAGAAAACGCATAACAGGTTGAAATTTCTCTTTCATCAATTTATACTAATAGATCAAAACATACTTGTATACATTTGTACAGCCCTGTAGTTAATCTAGTACCTTTAATACACACGTCACTATTTAGCTAAAGTTTAATTCAAAGTAAAACACTCTTAAAATTACTGAAATCACATTTCCAGAAATTATCATTTATAGACGGCCATGTATCCAATTCTTTGCGTGACCCTGTATATCCTTTTATCTATGTTCTACAAACATTTCTTAGTAAACCAAATGCAGTTCAGCGTAAAAATGCATAACTCATTTAAGAACCACCTTCGTATTATACATGAAATAAGTTATAGTAAACCTCAGCGACGTATATCAATTTCATTATACATGAAACAATTTAACATAATTAAAATACGCCGTAAACAATTCCCTCCACTCCTATATCGTTCTGTAACGGAATTATTTTGTGTGGCCCTGTAAATGAATAATAACCATTCTTTGCACCGTATGTTCTACAGAATGCATATTTTAGTACACTTGATAAATGAATATCAATTTTATTATGTTTGAAAGCATGTAACATCATTAAAAACCATTTTAAACGATTTTTTCCTCTTAGGCCGCAATGTAACGGAAAACTTTTGACTGTCCCTATAAATGAACTAATCATGCTAGAAACTTTATTTGAAATAGGGATCGTGCTATGGTAGAGGTCACTAACATCCACAAATTTCAGAACGATCCGAGTATATTTACGAGAGTTAGAGCGCGGACAGACGGACAGACGGCCAGACAAACCGAAGTCATAAACACTTTTCAACTTTGTTGGAAAGTGTTAAAAAAAAGGAGAGAGAGAGAGAAAGGGTCTTATATACAAAAGATTGGAGAATCCACTCAACTTAAGGATAAAAGAGGATATTGTAGGTTATTTCCATTTGTACATATGTTCATGAATCACGCCAATCAGGATTTTTTACAATGGCTATATTATTATGATTACGCTTGTTCCTGAAGACGTTTTAGTGTTGTTTGAAGAAGAAGAAAAAAAAGAACATTGTAAAATTATGCTATTACTGATGACGTATACTACAATTTCATCTACTGTATTTATCTTGGCAGAAATCCTAATGGACACCAGATGGTATACGTAGATCCATTAGATTTTGTAAGTGAGTTTAATGTTTATATGGGTTTCACAAATATACTTTTCTCTTACTGTTTGTTCTCTTACAGATTTTTATTTTGAGTTCCGGTGGCAGAAAATGTGAAAATCACTCTTTAATGAGAATTTTGACTACCGTTTCATTTTCTTGTTTAAAGAAATGACACGAAAAGTACTTAAATTTATGTTATGATATGACTGGAAAAATATTTAAATTTATACTACAGCAAAATAATATTGAGTTCATTTAACCAAATAACTATGTTATTTATGTAATCAATTTACTCCAAAATATGTCGCATTTTATTTTTTAACCATTACATTTTTATTTTCAGATTATTTTTTAGGAACAAAAATATCGCTCACCCGCAAGAAAAGTGACACATCTCGCAAAAATTCATTTGCATTTTACTCCACTAATAGGTCAGTTATAAGTACGTCTTGCTGCAAAAAAAATTTCATAAGTGTAGTTACACGGAAAATGACTTACTTACGCTATATGTCCATTTGTGACCACAGTAGAGAGGTGGATTGTGTGGGGAGGTAAAATTACCCAATTCTCCAAACCTCATCCTACATCTTCATTCTTAAGTGTTTTATGCTTTTATGCACGTTTTTATTCCTGCATGCAGAGGTAAGTGCTAAAATTTCATGTTACATTAAAATCCTGCACATTTTCTGTTGCCTCTCTTGTGAAATTTACTTTTGTCGAGTCGAGATGTGTCACTTTTCTTGCGGGTGAGCGGTATGTAAAAAGCAATAATAGAGAAAGGGAACTCTTCTAATACGTTAGTTCATTGTTCCAAATCTTCTGATTTTTTTTTTTTTTTTTTTTTTTTTTTTTTTTTCAAGCCAAATAAACAGATTTTGAACCACAAATTTTACTTAATAATGGAAATGAAATAAGTATTACCATAAAGAATAAGACACATTTTATTGAACAAAATTTCTCTTTCAAAACATCCGATAGAATCAGGGCTTCATTAACCTATGGAAGTTAGGGGTATCTAGGGCCTCTTTTATACGAATATTTTTTTTAATTATTATTCTACGCTAGCTGACCCGACCAGCGTTGCCCGGGGTCCTTTATAATAACCTTAAACAAAGTTTAAGGTTTGTATGATTTCATATCTTTTGAAAATCTTTTAAATGAACATAGTTTCCGGGGTCCCATTGACTTCCGCAGCGTCTAGAGCAGTCATACTCAACCTTTTTTTCTCGCGGGCCGCAAACTTAAGTTCGCAACATTAGGCGGGCCGCAACACATTTAAAAAAGGATAATTAAAATAATAACATAACTACATAACAAAAGTTGTATAAAAAACCAATATAACAAAGTTCATATCATCAGTATGATTCAACGTTTGCGTCGGAAGAAATGTTACAAAAATTTTTTTGCCAAGTTTGCCACGGGTGCCATAGGTTCGCCATCCCTACTTTAGTCTATTACATTCAAATAGAGAGTCATGAGAAAAATTAATGTAGTTTAGAATAAAAGACTAAAGATGATTAAAAACATCTTAACTTTTAAACCTTGCATAATAAAGCAAAATTAGATTTTAAACAATATTTCTCTGTAATATATTAAAGTATATTTCCTAAGAAACCGTTAACAAATTAAAAAAAAAAGAGAGAAAGAGATAAAAACGGCTTTTGTGACACGTCCTGGGAAAAAAGTCCAGAACACGGTGAACAGTTAACTCTTAAGAATCGATCGCTCGCCCTGAGTATGAAAAAAAAAAGTGTAAACCTCAGCTCGGCCCGACTTTGCGGAAATAAAATAAGCCCGGATCAGTCACGATGTAACTGACCTCCCGCAACTGATCCCCGCACTAGACATAAATGCCAAGCTAACATCGACTCGTGCAGCCCATTTATAACTATAACTTATTCTCATCAAAGCCAAGCCACTGAAAATTGTTCATATTTTATTGACGTAGTTCCCTTAACCCTTTTTAACCCTTTAAGTTTTTCATATCGGGCCGGCAGGGGCCGCTCTACTTTTTTTTTTATCAGCACAGCTGACACGTTTAATTTTTTTTATCGGCTTGGTCCAGCCAATTAAAACAAGTGGGTAAGTGTGATCACAGATCGCACAGAGGGTTTCGTTTAATATTTCTTTCAAAACACTTTATCCTTTTGAAAAATCTGTTAGTTCCACATTTCGCAACCAGGGGCGCACTCTATTCTAAACAAACCTCTATCCGAACGAAACTCCGTTTTACATACTATCCGTAGATATATTAGTCGAGAGGATTGGGCCCATAGCACCCGAGATAAGTAGGCGCCCCTGGCGTTAAAAAGTGGAACTAAAATATGTAAGGCTATGGTGCATAATATGAAAGAATGGTCAAAGGGGTGTCGGCAAAAGTTGGAAAGGTGCTCCCCGGTGAAAAGGGCGGAGGTTAGAAAAATTGCTTAAAATACACAAGTTAGAGCGCGGAGGAGTAAATAATATAAGACTTTTTGAAAAGTTTATGATTTGTCGTGCGGTCTGGGGTATTCAGCTATACGTACGAAAAAATTCATGTCTCCAACTTAATTAGGGGCTCTCCTAGAAAGAATTGCTTAAAATACATATGTGGTAGCTCAAAGGGTTAAACGTAAGACTTTTTCAAGATTTTATGATTTGTCGCCTGGCCTCAGGTGTTCTGCTATAAGTATGCAAAATTTCAAATCTCCAATTTAATAAAGGGCTCAGTTAGAAAGAATTGCTTAAAATACGCATGTGGCAGCCCAAAGGGTTAAATGTACGACTTTTTCAAATTTTTATGATTTGTCGAATGATGGTGTTCAGCTATAAATATGCAAAATTTCACGCCTCCAACCTATTTAGGGTCTCACTTAGAAAGAATTTTTTAAAACACACATGTGGGAGCCCAAACGGTTAAATGTATGACTTTTTCAAAATTTTATGGTTTGTCATTTGATGTGAAGTGTTCAGCTATTATGCAAAATTTTACGCCTCCAACCTAAATACGGCCTCACTCAGAAAGAATTGTTTAAAATACACATGTGGGAGCCCAAAGGGTTAAATGTACGACTTTTTGAAAAATTTATGATTTGTCGTTTGATGTGAGTTGTTCAGCTATAAGTATGCAAAATTTCACGCCTCTTACCTAATTAGGGGCTCACTTTGAAAGAATTGTTTAAAATACACATGGGGAGACCAAAGGGTTAAATGTACGACTTTTTCAAAATTTTATGATTTGTCGTTTGATGTGAGGTGTTCAGCTGTAAGTATGCAAAATTTCAGGCCTCCAACCTAATTAGGGGCTCACTTAGAAAGAATTGCTTAAAATACATATGGGTTAGCTCAAAGGGTTAAACGTAAGACTTTTTCAAGATTTTATGATTTGTCGCCTGGCCTCAGGTGTTCTGTTATAAGTATGCAAAATTTCAAACCTCCAATTTAATAAGGGGCTCAGTTAGAAAGAATTGCTTAAAATACGCATGTGGAAGCCCAAAGGGTTAAATGTACGACTTTTTCAAAATTTTATGATTTGTCGCATGATGGTGTTCAGCTATAAGTATGCAAAATTTCATGCCTCCAACCTAATTAGGTGCTCACTTAGAAAGGATTGTTTAAAATACACATGTGCGACCCTAAAGGGTTAAATTTACAACTTTTTCGAAATTTTATCATTTGTCGTTTGATGTGAGGTGTTCAGCTATAAGTATGCAAAATTTCACTCCTCCAACCTAATTAGGGGCTCACTTAGAAGGCATTGTTTAAAATACAAATGTGGGAACCCAAAGGGTTAAATGTACGACTTTTTTAAAATTTTACAGTTTGTCGTTTTATATGAGGTGTTTAGCTATAAGTATGCAAAATTTCACGCGTCCAACCTAATTAGAGGCTTAGATACAAAGAATTGTTTAAAATACACATGTAGGAGCCCAAAGGGTTAAATGTACAACTTTTTCAAAATTTTATGATTTGTCGTTTGATCTGAGATGTCCAGCTATAAGTATGCAAAATTTCAAGTCTCCAATATATATAGTTTCTGAGAACGGGCTCTGTGACAGACAGACAAACAGACGGACGGACAGACAGAGGAGCGAGACGAATAGAGTTTCGTCAGATGAACGAAACCCTAAAAAATGACTTTATTCTGTTGGTCTGGTCCTTGGTCGGCGTCGGGTATGGGCTCGCGCCCGTGCAGACTTTCTATTTGAGACATGTCGTCACAAAATTTTTAATGCTAAAAATGCAATAAAACAAAAATATTTACTATTGCCTGAATTTTCTTTTTTCTCTTTTAATGATAAATTTTGTAAAATTCAATATAAAAATGAACATTATCAAAAACAGTTTTCATTTAATACAGTGATTAATGAAAAGCAACATTAACGCAAACACTTTTTTCCGTAGTATAGTGATTGTACATGGCAATTTTATTGTGATAATAACTGAAAAATAAATATCTTGAAAGACGACAATGGTAATGTTGAAAATTGCCTACTTCTAAAACGTTTAAATTATAGTGGTTTAGCACTTTTTCTTGAAATGGTTATTTTCTAGAATTATACACTTCTACTATTCTCTAGGTTATAAAAAGCAATAAAAAAAGAAAAAGAAATTATTCGATAAGACTGAAATAATTCTCTTCCATTTAAAATAGAAAATAAAAGAATGAAAGTCAGAAAGATTTGCCAAAGACATCTGTGTTTCGTTGTTTCCTTCCTTTTGAACCTATAATTTAAGGGGAACGGTGTATAATTTCGGTCAACAAATTCCAAAAATATGCGACCGACTTTCCAATTACAGAGCTTTGAAATTGGTTAAATTAGTTAAAGTAGGATTTTATAATACACATATTACAAATAACTATATTTTGCAGTTTAGCATCTAATTTTGACACGCTAAAATAAAAAAAGATTACCTTACAGTGAAAGATTTCACTATTTCATCCTTCTAATGGGTTATTTTGAAACAGCAAATTTGGCGCGAGATATACCATTTAAGTTACAATAAAAAAAATTAGGGGAGCAAACAAAAAAGTGAAGAGAACATTGCGAGACAGTCATGCATGGGCATAAAATTGAGAGTAACATATGTATCAAAATGCGCAATACAGAAAATAAGACGCAAAAAAATTGCCTGTGATCTTCATCCTGTGATCAAGAACAACTGTGTTTGCAGCTGAGTAGCATTGCCCGTTCCGTCTCGACGAGCTGTTAACGGGATATGCCGCTCATCAGTTTCTGTGGTAGCACATGGACGACCTTGCCCTTGTGAATGTTTACCATTCCACGTGTCTTGGAACCGATTCCACAGCCTTGCATTGTCATTTCTTGCGACTCCAATAGCGCGCGCTATACTTCGTTGTGTTTCCCCAGATTTAACTGTCCCTATAATACGCCAAGCCATGAATTCCGGCAAATCGCGTTGTTGTTACATTTTCAAGTCACCTTTTCTCAAAACACAAGCTGAGCGATTGAATTTTACAAGCAAGACAGTGAAAGAGACGTTTCTGCAATATCCCGATTTCTGCACTTATCTCCTTTTTCGAGTTTTGGACGTCATAAACTTTGCTTTGCATGTGAAGTCTTCTTCATCTGTTTTCTACCACGCTTTAAATTATGGATGTTTTATTTTTCGTTACTTATCGGTGTAAGTATTTGCGTAATTTCGTTAAAACCATTTGCTCCCCTAATTATTTTGAACAGTGTACTACTATATATAAAAGCAAAGAAATGTGTATTTTTAAAAGCATCTTGCAACTTAAACGGAAAATAGTGATAATTCAAGTTTGTCATATTTTGTTTCACCATTTATGCCATAATTTGTTAAAAATAGAGGTGAAATTTTTGCATGATGAAAATTTCAGTATCCCTTTGAGATGATTCTAGAATGATTTTAAATAACCTTTTCTAGAAATACTATGCTGTCTATTTGTATATTTTGTTTAACTTATATAAAGGATTTCTTTCTTGTGAAAAAGTTGTTGATCAAAGTTGTGGACATATTTTTAATTTATTTTTGAGATTAAATTTCTTGAGATTATTTTAAAAATACCTTTTAGATTTATTTCTTCGCCTGAAGATATTTAGATGTATGACTTAATTTTTAAGCTTACCTGGCAATGCATGTCCTAAAGTCCACTATATGACTTTTCAATAATAATTTACAAAATGTATTATTAGCATAGGTATAACAGGGTGTCCACTCTCAACGGTGTTCAATGGCTAATTTCTAAACCGTTAGGCATAGGCATATAGATCCAATTGTAAAAATGTTTTTATGGGGTGAAGAAGTATTTTAAAAGCGATTTGGGCCAATTAAAACATTTCTTAAAAGAATAGGAAATTTAAACGTTTATACGGTCCCCCGGTCCTATAAGTTATAGGGTAAAGTGAGGACAGATGCAGCAGTTTTACTTTTCTTCTTGTAAAATGTACAATAAATCAAAAAACAGTAAACTAAGTACCAGAAATCATTAATCAAACCCTTTAGAATCTAATTTCTATGTTAAACAAGTTAAAACCCTCTTAATAAAGTAGGCATAATTATTTTCCCAAACGTCATTTTTTAAGATCATTTTTTATGTGCTGGGTAAGATACCGCATGGGCTGTGGGACAGATGCCGCATGGAGAAAAAAGCTGGGCAGTTTATTTCTTTCCAAGTAAATAACATTTTTATTTTCTCAAACTACTTAAAAAGGAAAATAAATAACAGTAAACTTACAAAAATTATATATATCACTAAATTGTGAAAAAAGTTTAACGAAAATGCAAAAGTGTAAGCTCAAAAAATAAAACTTAAGACCAAAAATGAAAATGAAAAGAAAAACATTTGAATATACATGAATGAATAACTAATTATTGGAAACAATAGACAGCATAATTACAAAAAGATATAAATCACTGGTTTACAGCCAGGCGAACATTGCAGTTTGCTCTTAATGTAAGTATTAGTTCTATTCTATTTAAGCCCTAGTCTGTTTATTTTTCGCCTTTCTTCTTATTCTTTGATTTTGTATTTCCATTCGCCAACAATCACATCACACTTCCCGTTGCAAAAGTAAAGTGAGCCTTTTTCATGCAGCTATCGATTGAATTTGATGCACTGAATCCTGTTCGCTTTAGACTTTGTTTCTTGATAAGACTCCAGACACTCAGCACATTCATAGTCATCAAATTCCAATCCAATACTACCGTCAGAATCCATAAGAGGACCAATTTATTCATTGTCAGAAGATGGCTCATATTTTAGTTTCTTCCTCAAGTAAGGTGTTTTCATGTTGATCTTTCCCTTCCTTTTTTTTACACATTTTACATCCGCCAAGCTGTCGTTCTTTGACGCTTTCTAGTTCCTTTTTCTTTTTATTTCCTTCTTCTTTTTTCTTGTTTATAAATTCTGTGCTTGTAATATTTGCATTCTTTTGCTTTCTCTTATTTGGCTGTATAGGTCTTTGACCATTGGGATAGGAGATATTTTGTTTAACAGTTTAGATGGTGAGAATTGTAAACGGACTACGTTTTCCTTATCCACACATTGGGGAACCAACATTGTTCCTGAGAACATTTTGATAAGTTAGTAGAATGCGCTAATATACGTTCATTTAAATGTAAGTTCTACTTAAACCGCAGTGATGAATTTACTGAAACGAAAAACAAAAATATATTTTGCGGTATCTGTCCCTCAACCTCTCTTCGTCATCTGTCCCATACTGGAAGGTAAGATGCCGCGCCGCCATTTTGTGTCTTGTGAGCGACGCGAGAGAAAGACAAGCACATGTCTGTATTCTACGAGGATCTAGTCTACAGTTGCAATCGGTTTTGGGATGAAATCCCTGTTTATTTGGCTTAAAATATGTAACTGAACTTTATTAGAATAATTTTAGCAACTTACTACGCAGGTTCGAACCATAAAAACTAGCATAAATATGCAAATACTGACAATTAAGCGGTGGAAACGGATACAACACAGCACACAGAACAGAGGAACACTACGAATTTCTTAAATTGGTCTAAGGAGCACTAGTGTCGCCCACACAATCTCTGCGGCATCTGTCCCACCGTGGCGTCTCTCCCCACTTTACCCTATTTAGCGAAAATATCCTATTACACTAAGAAGTAAGACAAAAAAGTTCCATTTTTCTACGATTAAAATTGACCGAGTAATAGCTGTTTAAAGTTGAAGTATCTTTTTGGCTGCGAAATAGGGTCATTCACAAATTTACTAGAAATATAAATAATGGTTCAGAGTAAAATTAACATTATAATATAAATTAGATCTCTATTTTCACTCTGACGTATTAAAGAAAAATATACAACTTGTATACTAAAAATATGAGTTAAAAAATAACAGAATTTTTGTTAAATGAAATGGTGAAAAGCAACACTCGCTATTCTTTATAAAATGATACACATTTTAAAAGCATTAGATTATATAATCTAAAACTTAATAAATAAAAATTAAAGTTATCTTGAAACTTGCCCTACGTGACTCCGTTCGGCAGCAATGCCGAGATGTACACGCGAAATTAATACTAATATATTAAGCACTTTGTATACGCTCCCTTGAAACATGGCTAAATTCATCATTGTTCATCAGATTCGAAGACAGCAATTCATCAGATGCAGAAAATTGGTATAAATTATGCAATTCAAAGTTTCATAACTCGACCAATTTCAGTTTTAGATGAACGGGACTTTTTTGTCTTACTTGTTAGTGTAATATGAAATTTTTACTAAATATCACTTGTAGGTGCAGGGGACCATATAAAAATTTTAATTTCGTAACTTTTTAATAAATGTTTTTATTGATTCAAACGACTTTTTAACACTCTCCAACAAAGTTGAAAAGTGTTTATGACTTCGGTTTGTCTGGCCGTCTGTCCGCCCTCTAACTCCCGTAAATATACTCGGATCGTTCTGAAATTTTTGGATGTTAGTAACCTCTACCATAGCACGAACACTATTTCAAATGAAGTTTGTAGCACGTTTAGTTCATTTACAGGGACAGTCAAAAGCTTTCCGTTACATTACGGCCTATGGGAAAAAATCGTTTAAAAAGATTTTTAATGATGTTACATGCTTTCAAACATAGAAAAATTGATATGCATTTATCAAGTGCACTAAAATATGCATTCTATAGAATATGCGGCGCAATGAATAGTTATTATTCATTTACAAGGCCACACAAAAGGATTCCGTTACATAATGATATAGGTGTGCAGGGAATTTTTTCCGGCGTATTTCAATTATGTTAAATTATTAAATATTTTTTTAATTCATTTAAAACATTTTTGTAATTGGAACTATATTTCTGTGACTAAAGGTTTAGAAATTAAACATTGGACACCGTTGAGAATGGACATCCGGTATAATATGTTTGGAAAAGAAGATACTGTTCGTTTTTCTTTGGGGGGGGGGGGGGGGGCACCAAGTGTTGAGAGATTTTTTACCATGTATAGCTTTCATTCTATACTTCCAAAAAAATCAGTGAACGTTTACTTTTGTATATTTTAAGCCGCTAAGTTTTCAAAATAATAATTGGGAAATTGTGTTTTTGTATTAACCCTCTTCCATTAAAAATGCCACCATGCAGCATCTGGTGTGAAAGTAAAAAGAAAAAAAAAATGCTAATACGTAATTGTAATTTCAAATGCTTCAAATATATTACCGTGCTTGAAATTTCTAAATGAGGATTGTACTATGATAAAAGTATTATTCAGAAGGATAAAAAAAATAATATATGCGATAAATTAATTAATAAATGCAATTACATAACTTGATATACACTTGCACGCAAACTTTGACGCATATACGTGTTTCCATTTATTTATATGTGCATGATGCAAATATCCCCACGTTCTCTCACACATATGCACACACGAAATAAAAGTTATATTTATTTTCTAACCTGTTCCTGTTTCCTTTTATGTTCTCTAAAAACGCTGCGATGCGTCGATTTTAAATCCACTTTTAAAAGAGCATATAGAATTTATCGAAGCAAAAGCATCCCTGTCGTATTTTTCTGTTGGAATCCAACCAAAAAATGCAAGTTCCTGTGAGCCCCCTTAGTTCCGCTGCTTGGTTGAGCCTCAAAGGACCCTATAAACTCCAGGTCTCCTCTCCACAAGGCGAAAGTGTTTTTTTCCTCCAGAAATGTGTATACGCATGTATATGTACACAGACATATATCTATACTCGCATTTATATACATTATTTTCCCCTTTTATGCCCCTCCGTCAAAAAGAGAGCTAAGGCCGTCTTTTATCGGCTATGAATAGCGATACACGTCATTGAATCAGAAGCTGAGATTGGCGTCGACTTATTTAGAAAACACTTTCTTGCCATAGAGATGTATGGGCCAAGATACATAAGCTGCTTTCTTAGCAAGTTTTCTTTCGATAACCTCCTTTTCCATTTATTTGATATTACATTCTCCAGTTTTTACGCGGTGTCAGATTTATTTTACTTCTTTGCCTCTCTCTTACGTTTTCTTTTCACGCCACTCGTTGAATGGGTTTTTATCTGTTTATTTTATTTGTACAAGAAATTTGCAAAGGAGAAAAAAGAATATTACCGTTTTCCGCTTTTGAAAATAGTCAAGACAGATTCTGTTTCCCTGTTTATTCTATTTTATTTTCGGCACATTTTCGAAGGCAAATTAAATATATCACTTTTCTTTTTCATGTTATATATAAAACTGAAGCGTATAGGCAGGTTATTTTTAAATCTCTATACAGCAAAAAATATTTTTCAATTATTTAAGAAAAAATATTCCTGAATTTTCGAGGGCGCATTTCATGTTCCTTATGATATGAAAAAGATATTTAATATTTTTAATTTTCAAATAATATGCTTCCTGTACGTACGCACGTTTTCGTTAATTTGGAAAATTGGTAGTTTTCCAGTATAGAAGGCTTGGCATTTTTAAAAAAAAGTTTGGCGCAATTTGGACTTCAGAAAGTGAGATTTGTTGCCAAATGGTATACGAGTAAATAACTATGAAAACAATTCTGAAGAGCTTTTATGCTTGTTTATATATATATATTAATATATATTATTATTGCTTTTTATATACAATTTGGTTCGATCCCAATCGCGACCGTCTTCCTAATCGTTCGGAGTTTTCATGGTTTTCTTATAACCTTGGATTTCCATGCGTAAATACGGGTTAGGTTCCCTTAGAAAGACCCCCACGGTGGGCACTCCCCCATCGGGCTTATATCCCTTGAGTAGATAATCGGCCGTCAAAAATCATCCCTTATATACAATTTACTTCTGTTTGTATATAAAATTAGATGAATGACTTTATAACAACACGTATAATAATCACTTATAATCAAATTAAGCTAAATAATGCTATAAATTAAACGACTTTACATTAAATAAATTGTATAAATATTGAAAAAATTGCTTAAATATATGAAACAGTGAATAGGTTACCAGAAAATATGTTGACAAATTTCCTTCTCTCGCCAAGCCTATTCACGATTTCGCCAAGGACTCTATACTGGAAAAGTACCGGAAATTTTTGTTACAAGGACACGGATCTTTAAAATCTTCGAAAAGTTCAATTTTTCAGAAAGCTGTATGTTACATATGTATGCAAAAGCAATAGTTTCTGGGCATTTTAAAATAAACCACATAAAGAAACTCCTATAAGTACACTATTTATCACTAAAAGTGTCTGAAAACTGGCAGGTGTTCTCTAGCTAAACAATGATTAAAAGGATACTTTAAACGCGATTTTCTTGAAATAATGTTTTTTTTTTTTTTAATAAAGTACCCGAAATATCTCGGCAAAGCATGAGCCAATTTCTTTTAAATGCGAGCTTATATACAGCCTTAGTCCGTGACTGATGCTTATTTAAAAATATTTTATTATTATTTGTTAGTATTTCTTTTTTTTTTTTTAAGAAAACAAAATCAGATATTTTGTTGGAAATTGATACATTAAATTTGTAGCCATTTTTTTTTAAATGCAAGAGCATTTTTAGGAGAAAAAAATAGTCGGCAACGGTCGTAAGTCGGTTTCTGATGACATACGGGCTGACCAGATAGGTATTTGTAATCTCATCGGAAATTCATCAAAAATATCTCGCCTTGAGTAGGACGACATATTGACATCGATAACGATCAATTTATGACTTTTCACGAAATTTCTATACGAAATTTGCATAGATGTTTTGTATAATTACTGATTTAATTTAACCTAATGGGGAAGTGAGCAAGACGTTGTGATTTTTTAAAACTTTCTAAAGACTTAAGGAGGCTGGTCATTCAGCTTCCGATTTCCCCTCACTAATGTAAAGTCTATGGGCATTTGATGCATTCGTATATTTAAAATATCTCCTCGGGAAATTAATATTTTTAACTTCTATTTTTTTTTGTACTCTTCCTAAAAGATGTCTATGTTTTATTAGTTCTCAAAATATTTCTAAAGTATAGACTTAATTTTATATGAAGTGTTAAAATCTTACTCACAGTTTTCCCGCTTTTAACACATAAAATATTAAATTCAGCATAGATTTTAGAAATATTTTGAAAACTAAGAAAAAAAAAGAGATATCCTTTAATAAGAGTACACAGAAAAAAGATGTTAAAAATATGAATTTCCCGAGAAGATATTTTAAATATACGAATGCATCAAAAGTCCATAGACTTAACATTACGGAGGAGAATTCCGAAGCTGAGTGACCAGCCCCCTTAACCTTCCTAGGTTGTTGCAATATAGCATACACCTAAGGGGTTCGGGTCAAAAACGACCCATCGTGGGATATTCGATGTTATGGAATTATATTGACATTTTATTTAATATTAGTAATTAATTTATTAATTCAGTTACCGTTTTTCTTTTCTTTTTTGCATTTCTTTATCATCTATAATTGTCTTGCAGGTAATTTTTCATAACCAAACGAAATTATGAATTTAATACACCTCTCTGTATTTATGGAATAAAATTGCTGTAATTCCATTATTCATCCTGAAAATCACTTTAAACATGCAAGCAATACAACTAAGACATATCTTTCCAATAGTTATTACAATATTTCTACATTTTTACATTCTTTTGATAGAACAAAAAATTATAGAAAACATTCAATTATGTATAATCATTACACATGTGAATGAAATGTGTTTTACAAGTAAACTTACCACATTTACAACACTTTACAGAAATTTTGTTTAGTCTGTGGGCACAAGTGACATTGACATCTTCCCTTTAGCCAGTGCTTGCTACACTTTCGAATACTCACTGCCAATTCTTGGGCAGCCCTTGCTCTTGAAAGATGCTTTCATCTTTCAATATGACGGAAAACCAAAGCCAAGCAAAGTTTTTCAATGAAGATTTTTCTCTTGTGAAATGAATTCATATTCATAAATGAATACATGGAAATGTTAGATTGATCTTCAGGAATACTAAAAATGCATTATGCACAGAAATATCTAGGATATTATAAAAAACTACAGTAGGCCACGTTTGTCTTCCTCCTTCAAGAATAATGAGAGGACAATTTATCTAGCATGTCTTACTTCTCCTTTGATGCTGTTATAATACAGAATAATTTGTGGTTTATTTTGTCTATCTCTGCTATGTTCTGTCATGATGAAGAGTGCTTTGCAAAACTACGCACTTGCCTCTCTTAGGGAAGTACTATGCAAGAGTTGTATCCTTTGTGATTGCAAATGTCGATGTGTACTTTGGAGTCTCTTTTGCAAGCAACTGCGCAGGAATTGTTGATTTTTTTTTCATAAGAATCTGTCTAAGGTCATACGATGTGAAAAAGTTATTACATGTTACGTCATATCCTTTCAAGTCTTGAACGAGATCAATAACAACCATGAGATCTTGGTTTCATTCTGGTGTAAAAACAGGTTGCTTCCCAAGATACAGATGCATGTTCCAGGCATAACTGGTTGTGTTGTCACAAAGTACACAAAATTTTATACCGTACTTGGTTGGTTTGCTGGCATGTAGAGGCGAGTTGGACATTTTCCTCGGGAAGCTACCAGATGATCATGCACAGTAATGTACATTTCAGGATTATGCAACATCGGCAAAATTTCCACCCACTTGTCCCACAATTCTCGACGGCTGGAACTTTGTCAGTTTCCCGTCTCCTTGGTCGTGTCTTTCGGTTAACAAATCAAAGATCCCTCGATATCATTTCGAATATCTCTAAGGACATAGTTGTTCTGAAACTATTCCATCCCACTGTAGCATCCCATATATTCTCTGTTGACTCATTTACGAGATTTATATACCCCAGACAGCAGTAGTAAGCCAATAAATGTTTCCAAGTCAACATTATTCAAATTCTTCCAACTGTCACTGAACACTGCTTTTCCTTCTATGTTACTATTTTTTAGTATGATGCTCATTATTGCTGGAGGAAAAGAAAAATGAATGCAGAGTATACGTCTTCAATTCCAGACGTACCTCGTTGGCCCTGGAGTCACTTTCACAACATTTTTAGACTTACACTTACAACATGAGGCTTGTGGTTCTAATATCCACTCGATTTTACAGTCTTTGCTAAGTAGAGTTGAGTTCAGACTTGTCGGCTGGTTACGGTCAGATTCCACATCTTCTTCGTCATTAGGATGATAGTTTCTCTGCCCGATGATGCTCCCATCAATTCCTCGATTTCTTAATTAGTAAGGTCTGCTTAGGCATATTGTACGTAAACATTGGAAAGTTTATTAAAAAAAAAAAAAAAAACACGTTAGAAAAAATCAATGTGAAAAACCAATATCCCTTTACGCAATCTACGAAAGTGATAAGGAAAAAGGAGAAAGGAAAGAGGTGAATCATGAGGGAAGTACAAAACTTGTAGCACCACCTATTGTGTATATTTGTAAGTAATAGGGAAAAATCATATGCTGTAATGGACAAGAGCACGAATGTGTTATCACCAGTTCTTGATTACCGCACAGGCCAACCAGGCCATGGCCTTGGGCTAACTGCTGATTGGGGCTTAAAATGAGTAAAATAATTTAGAAACAAATTCTTAAAAATGCACTTTTCTGCAATTTGCTTCAAAACTTTTTTTTTAAATGTTATTTTAAATTTTTTGTAATTTTTTAAAATGGAAACTCCATCATAATATCTAATAACTTTCAAATTTTTCCTAAAGAAAATCTAGCTATTATGATTTTGAGGGGCCGTCGAAAAGGTCATGGGCCTTGGGGCCCAAACACTCTTAATCGGGCTCTGGATCACAGCAATAATAATTGAATAATATATTGAAAATTACAGTATTCATATATCCTCTGCACTGAAAATTCCAGTGAATTCAAAAATGACCCGAACGATTTATGTGTTACATTTTTTGTGTAAAAAAATGACCGTTTGAAATAAAAAGTTAAACATAATTGAATATTTACTATGACTATAGAAACAAAGTCGCAAAATATTTTTGAAAAATTTCAAAAAATATAATAGATTTAAAGGAAATAAATTTGATATGGGTAAAAAAAGACCCGAAGCTTGTAATTATATTCCATTATTCAAATTTCGTTACACATTGGTCACCTATTGGACAATTAATTAAATAAAAGATTCATGAGCTCTCCTGAATTTTATTTAGCCATATATAAATATTTCCACACAATTGAAAAATATCTCGGGATGATAACAACGTCAACTGGATATGGATTATTTATCTTCAGCCTTGTTAGAAGAAATTTAAAATCCAGAATCACCATTTGTATTGTCATAATAATTGTTATACAATTTGAAATTTTAAAACTGATAAATCATAGTGAAAATGTAATGCACAATATTATTGAATAAACAAGAACAACGCCACGGGCAAAAATTAAATTTATTGATTTACTGGTTTCGCAGTAACTGAGCAAACTCATTGTGTCCAATATTCACGAATCTGACTCAATTGTGATGAGTTTTGAACCGAATCTGACTCATTTGGTAAATTCTGAGCGCGAAACTAGCTAAATTAATTTTTTCCACGAATTCAGTTTTAATTACAATTATAGGTACCTTCTTACTTTCCATGAAAAGGCGCCACAATCTTTAATAACACTCATCACTTCAAATGGACACGTCACTCTATACTTTAGTAGAGAGTAATGTTTAATAAAACTCTGTACTACAAGACATATTATTATTTACAGGATGGATGTACAATCTTTACATAGTAAAGAACAGCAGAAGAAATCCGCGTGTGAAAACACTGATTCGCAAAACATTTTATTATTTCCCGCCTCTCATAAAATCTCCGGGGGAAATAAAAAGCAAGACAGCCTTCATTTAGCAACCTATACATTGTGCGTCTCAGAACACACTACGAGAAACTTATCGCAAGGGATGATGGGAGAAAACTATTTGGCAGCCGCTATAGTAAGGAACTATCGTATAGTGCTGCCATCTAGTGTAGAAATCTTTAAATATTTGTTATATCCTTCCCCTCTGGTTCCTTAGACGTCTCGGCAAGGGACCAGGAACATTTCTCTTTGGCCTACCACGTTTCCCGAGTGCAATAACTGGTTGGTTGGTAACATTGTTACAACGTTTTAGGGTAAATGTATGGTAAGTTCCTAAGGGAACTTCAGGAACTTGTAAACTCGCAACTTCATAGGAAGTAGGTGAGCGCTGTGTGAGCACTACATAGGGTCCGTTACGTCGAGGACTGAATTTGGCGGTTCTTTTCGGACCAGTCTTGCTAACGGGATGGAGGTTTACCTATACATGGTCACCAGGAGAATACTGAGGTCCTTCTCTCCGCAAACTGTTTTCTTTTGGCTTGGCGTTGTTCGACCAAGTGTTTCACAGTAAATTTCTTTGGTTTAGGGGTTATCTCAATGGAGACTGTACCGATTTCACAGGAGGACGAAGTGGCTTCTCCCCCTGGCTGAAAGATGGTTTCATACCTTTTCAGCAAGTAATTTAATTCTGACTTCTGGCCAGAACATTCAAGAGGCTTTGTAACAGGATCTACAAAACCATACTTTATATGAGGCATATCACCGAAATACCAACGTTTATTCTTAACGTCTGGTGCAAACCCTGACTTGTCAAGAAAGTCTCTTCCTAAAAGGGTTCTGTTTCTAGCTTTAGGTAGCACAATAAAATCTGTACGAAATTTTCTTCCTTCAATTTCTACAGTTACAGTCGTGGTCAAACTGTCTTCTTTTGACAGCTGGCCGTTTGCTAAGGACGTGTTCAGAGAAGTCTTTTGAAACTTTGCACCTTGTTCTTTTAACACAGAATACAATGATTCACTAGCCAGGCTGTGACTAGATCCGGTATCTACGCAGGCTTTGTCATAGATTCCATTAATTTTCAGGTTTACTGTGGTTAAAGGTGTGGTTGAGCATGTGTATATCTGGATTTGCTCAAACTGAGAAGTTTCAGTTTTTATCACAGGATTGCAAGTAGGGCACTTAGCACGAATAAACCCGGGAGCACCACAACCATAACATTTCAAGGCTGGGCGATCTTCAATCAGTGGTGAGGTATTCACCTTTCCGTTATCTGACGGCGCTATCTTCTTTGAGTAGAAGTTTTCATTCGGAAACGTTTTGTTAGAAAAGTTCGAGGGTACGGTCTCTTTCTGTTTTGATCAGTTTTTATTTTTCTAGTGGGTTTCCACTTCTTTGGATTTTACGGGATTTACCCTTAGAACATCGTAAGCTTCTAGCTTCTCGACTAAGGCATTTGGATCATTTAAATCAGTCCAAACGTCCAAGAAATGTTCTCTATGCTGTGGGGAGCACCTTCTCATTATTTTGTCAGATAAAATAAGACTTTTCAGATCTTCGAATGAAGTTATGTTGAGCTCAGATAGCAAACCTTCAAAGTATGTTCTAAGCTCGATAAAATATTCATTCCAGGTACTTTCTGGAATTTTCTTGTGCTGAACGAACATAATTCTAAATTTTGCAGCGGTCAATTTGAATCGTTTCAACAACATCGCCTTGATGTGAAGGTAGTCCTGGGTCTTTTCTTTCGGTTCCCTAGCAGTGAGTCTCACAATATCACTAGGTAAAGAGCTTATGAGGTACATAACCCAATTTTCTTCCGGGACCCCTAGAACCTTTAACTGTCACTCACACAGCACTAAGAAGATGTTCATATCATCTTCGTCTGGGCGAAAACGGGGAATCAATTTTTATAGATCGATTCGCGGTTTTTCGTAAGCGCATCTATTATTTTATACCTCTGAGTTAGATGCCGAAATCGGATGGGCAAGGAGTAATTTTTAGAGTTCGAAAGTCCGTTCGCGCTCTGAATTTTTTTGTTTGAAAGTCCGTTCGCGCTTTTTCTTGTTCGATTTTACGCTGTTCTTGTTCGAAAACACGTTGATTTTCTAAACCTAAGCGCTCTTGTTCAGTTTTTTTATTCTCGACTATAGTTATAAGCAAGTTTTTTGTATAGTCCTCCTCGTAATCAGCGCGCGTAGTAATTAAATTACGTAAATCGACCATTTTCATTTCTTCAGTGGCAGTTAAGCCTAACTCATTGCAAAGGACATGTAGATCCTCTTTTTACACTTCCCCAAAAACGCCATTTTGTTTAAATTTAACAAAACTAATAACCAAAATAATTTTTTTGATTTAAAAATTGCACTTCAAAAACTAGAATTTGAATTTAAAATTTCAAGAACAAAATTTTCAATTTAAAAATCAATTAAAAATTTTCAATTTCAAGAACAAAATTTTAGATTTTTCTACGTAAACCTATCCTTACAGCCAGAGATTTCTTCTTTACAGAAATCATAACACAAAATATATTCAAAATACAATATAAATAAAATTCCATTTACTGTAATATCACTAAAATATAAACTTTTTCTTTATTTCACATATAATTGAAATATAACTCTGTACTTTGGGAGGTAAACGAAAATTAAACTATTTTGGATTTACCGTTACGTCATACGATAGCCCTATACTTATAATAAAACTAAAAAAAAATTCTATAACTTCAATATTACCTCTCAAAATAAAACAAAACTAAATAATAATTGCACAATTCTTAACTTTCAATTTCTTTAAAGAAAAATAAAAGAAAAATAATAATATTATGTTAAGCAAAAATATTTAAAAACTTTCTCCTCAAAAGAACACTTTCTGTTTTTGTTCTAAGAACACAATTATTCAAAATTAATTGAAATTACTTTACTAGCAAAAATAATTCAAAAACGTTCTCAAAAAAACACAATTTACTTTTGTTCTGGAAAACAAAATTCTCTCTCTCTCTCTCTTTTTTTTAAAAAACTTTTTAAAACAAATTAAAATTTAAATGTTTAACATATAAGAAACTTATTCTTATAAAAGTTCTGTTCAGAACTTAATTAGTCCTTTCATAAATCAACGTTATTCGAAACGAAACCCAATTTAAAAAAAAAAAACAAACAAATATATCTACTCTATCGTAAATATCTGTCAAAAGATACCATTTTAATAAAATACAGTTTATTAAATTCAAAACGAAATGTTTTCTCAAATTAAAACACAACATATAATTTTCACATCAGTAAAAAAATACTTTAATAGAACAACTTTGTTCTTAAATTATGCTTTTAATCTAAATTAATCAAAGATTTTTACTTTCAGAATTTAATTCTTACAGAAAACTTTTACGTTATCTAAGATTTCCAACTTCAGAACATTTTTATCTCGTCTGTATGTCAATCACAAAACAGATACAAATTATTTTCTTTAAGAGAAAATTATATACTTTCAAATACTATCTTAAACAATTTTAACATCAAAAGTTTAATAACATAAAATAAACAATATGAGAATGCAATAAACAAAAGTTTACTAAAATAAAATTACAAACTTATCTTCTTATAACTGCTATATACGTATCCATATTTTTATCTTGAAGAACTATAAAACTTTTAGAATGTATAATATATTCTTTCTCTTTGTTGCGAAGTCGACGTTTGGTAACAAGAGTAATAGAACACTTTCACACCACTACTTGTCACCTATACATAAAGCTCATGTAGAACAACAATCGTTCGTAGAACATATTTTCCTTCAAGATTTTAGGAAACGAACGGCATCTTTTAATTTGCCTTGGCTGAAATCAGAAGCGACATCTGAATAGCAGATGCTAAACACTTTTCTAAACACCAGCACCCTTTCTTAAATTTGTAGAGCACGACACTGTGGATACAACACCAGCATCTTTTAAAAACACCATCTTTCTACGATGAAGCACCAGCATTTTTAAAACTCGAAGAGCACAAGCATTTTTCTTTACTCGGTTGGACGTGATTCTAGCCCGAAGTTGAGGAAGCCATTTATAGCTACCTTCTTACTTTCCATGAAAAGGCGCCACAATCTTTAATAATATTCGTCACTTCAAATGGACACGTCACTCCATACTTCAGCAGAAAATAATGTTTAATAAAACTCTGTACTACAAGTCATAGTATTATTTACAGGATGACTGTACAATATTTACATAGTAAAGAACAGCAGAAGAAATCCGCGTCTGAAAACAGTGATTCGCAAAACATTTTATCATTTCCCCCCTCTCATAAAATCTCCGGGGGGAATTAAAAAGCAAGACAGCCTGCATTTCGCAACCTATACATTGTGCGTCTCAGAACACTCTACGAGAAACTTATCGCAAGGGATGATGGGAGAAAACTATTTGGCAGCAGCTATAATAAGGAACTATCGTCTAGTGCTGCCTTCTAGTGTAGGAATCTTTAAATATTTGTTACACAATTGAAATTCAGATTCATTTGTCTTTTTTCTGTCGGAAAATATTTTCATTTTTAAAAGTGTTTTTAATATTTTAGAAGCGCTCATTCGAAGTACTTTCATAGAATAGTGCACTGAGAGACGTGGAGAGGGGCGCCTTTTGGGATAGGCAGGGAAGCAGTTGACCCCCCCCCTGCCCCTTCCCCTGATGAGTTTTATTTTCCAGAATGTACCAGTCTTCAGAAGTTAGACTCAAAATTAAAATTTCAAAAATTAAATAAAAGCTAAAATCACTTCGCAGATTTGACAAAGTTAAAAACATTATCATTAAAAAAACATTTTAAGGGGAGGTTATATTTTTTCAGTCAAATTTTTCGATTATTTTTTCTATTCCTCAAGTGTATAGATTGTTGTCCTTAAGCGATTTCATGATATTCTAATTCCTTACTGTTTTTTCGTTGAACGTAATGCTATTGTAAAACTTTAAACTTTTTTTTTTTCTCGAAGCCATGTTCTTCAAACTGGGCGACCATTCTTCACGAGAACTATTTGACCGATTTCCTTCATTTAAAGCTTACTAAAATTATGAAAGGTTATTTTTATTAATTTTGTATAATAATTACTTATATTATGTAAGTATGTATATTACTTATGTATGTATATTACTTATATTACTGTGTAATAATTACTTATATAATTATTACCTTATAAAATTGAAAATTTTGTAAAATATTGATTTTTGTCTGAAAAGTTTTCACATTTTTAAATTGTCTTATTATTTTATAAATATTAGCTTTTTTAATATTTTCTAATCGTTTTCTCGAGAACTATTTGACCGAATTCCCTAATTTAAAGTTTACTAAAATTATGAAAGGTTATTTTTATTAATTTTAATAAGTCCTTAGAAAATTGAAAATTTTGTTAAATATTGATTTTCGTCTCAAAATGTTTCATAGTTTTAAATTTTCTTATTATTTTTTAAATATTAGCATATTTAATATTTCCTAATCAAAAACATTAATTTTTTTTTATACATGCTACGAATACAGGAAAAATAGTCTTTTCATTTTTATTTTTTCCGTTGAAATCACATTTTATGATAAAGCAATAAGGGGGGAGGGGAAGGCACGTAATTCGAAATAATGCTCTCTGGACACTGCGAATTTTTCACTGGCTTTACAAATATGTACATTTATAGATTATTGTTGTAAGAAATAGTACTAGTAAAATACATTTCGTACAGTCAGGTTAGGAATCGAACTTTTAATTTTATGAATACAGTAACAATCGAAATTCTAAACTTTTCCAGTTACTTGGGGCCTATTGACTCTTACCTGTTACCTAAGCAAAAAATATTCTAATTCGTGTTTTTCTTATTTTATTTGATTATGAATTTAAAAAAAATATTACTTGTGATAAAATTAAATTAAAAAAAATTAAAACCCAGATTCATATTAGCCTCACCGAATGTGTCTAATATGAGACGGCCATGCTCTAAAGATAGACATCACTTCTCTTTAACCACTTAATTCTCGCTCCCGTGATATTCACGGCCTATGTTTTTTATTTAGATTCTTTGATTCCCACCAGTTTTATAAAATAGTATAATTGGCTTTATTCAGGTATCATTTTACCTGCCATTAAATAAGGGGAATATGTCTTTTTCAAAAAAGTCGTGGCAATAAGCAATCTGAAATTTTAAACCGTAATTGAATGCGACCATCAAGGGGTTAAGAAGCTACTTCACTCACGTAAAAACACCTGCTTGCTAATGTTAATCCTATTTTTTTAAGTACCCCATTTTAATTTTTAAACTATTAAATGATTACAAAGATTTTTTTAACTTTTTCGATTTTGTCTGCAAGTTTTATTATTATTATTATTATTATTATTATTATTTTTAGAGAATACTTTCCCTTTCGGAACAGGTTTCGAAAGTGAAAATATTCTCATAAAAATTCCGAGGAACAAATTCAAAAGGATAACGGAATTCTTTTGACTGATCCTGTAAATTAACCGCATAGTAAACCGCAATAACATATATAAATTTCCTTGCAATCTGACTATATTTCCGTGATTTTTAGAGCATGAGCAGATGTAAGGACAGACAGTCAAACAAACCGAATTCATAAACACTTTTTAACTATGTTGGAAAGTGTTAAAAGGAGTTTATTGATATGGATTATTTGTAAATGGTTGAATAAAAATATTTAACTGATTATTTGGGGGTATTCACATTCAACAGTACACTGTAAAAGAAATCTGTAATTCTACAGATGTAAAGTTACAGAAATCTGTAATTCTACAGATATAAAGTTACAGAAATCTGTATGCTTACTAAAATTTTATCTCTAAACTGTACAAAAAAAGATGCAAATCTACAAAAATAGTTTTTTAAAGCTAAAGAAATCTGTAGCTTTACAAAATAATCTGCTAAAATTACGGTAATCTTACTAAAATTTTAACTGCAACCCTGGTTGCAGTTACATAAAAAGTTTTAGGAATTCCAGTTTCCTAAAAAATTCTTAGTAACCTCACAGATTTTTTGATTTTCAGTGCAAAAGTGTATCTGTTACATGAATTTTTGTTATTGCCTTTACGCCGTAAAAAAAATCTGTAAAGTTACTAAAGTTTTTCTAAGAAACTGGGATTCCTAGAACTTTTTATGCACCGACAACAGCAAAAATTCATGTGTAACAGATACACTTTTGTACTGTAAATCAAAAAATCTGTAACGTTACTAAGAATTTTTTAGGAAACTGGTATGCCTATAACTATGTACTAGACACTATGTACTACTAGAACTTATGCAACTGCAACCCGGGTTACAAATAAAATTTTAGTAAGATTTCTGTAATTTTAGTAGATTCTTTTGAAAATTTACAGAAATCTGTACCTTTATAAAAGCTAGTTTTGTTAATTTACATCTTTTCTTGTGCAGTGTACAGAATTTTTTTTAACAAGGATACAGATTTCTGCAATTTTACATCTGTAAACATACATCTTTTTTACAGCGTACATAAATAGTTCTAGGAATTCCAGTTTCCAAGAAAAAATTTAGTAACCTCACAGATTTTTTTTTACAGTGTATAATCAAACAGCAAACAATGCTCTTTTCATTAACAATGTAGAATACTAGCAACGCAAAATAACAAACTAAACTATTCCGTATGTATGAGCGCTGGCAGAAAGAAGTCGAAGGACGGGCATAATTTTAGAATAAATGTACAGTCGTGGGGGGAAAAAAAAGTAAACACCCCCTACTAACTCCTCAACAAATTAACGTAGGAGAAATTTACTGGTACCGTACGATTGGAAATAAAGTCTACTTTTAAATGATGTATACATTTGCTTAGGGGGGGGGGGGGGGGGGGCATCTACATATTAAAACGAACCATAACTTTGTTTTTTTCTTTTCAGTAGCAGTACACAAATCTGACAGCATAAATGAACTCTACACCCTTCAATTAGCCTAAAAACAAATTTTTATGCAATTCGTACTATAAGTTTCTGAGAAAATAATTATTTTAAAACGAGTGTATCTTAAGGGTATATAAGTGTATTTTTAACCCAAATTGAAGTTCCGTACTCGATTGTTAACAGAGAGAGCCCCCTTCTTGATCAAAGCACCTTAAGTGCCACTCAAGGAGTCAATGAAGCCTGTTAGATTAAAGGACAGCAGAATAAATTTCAAAATATCTACTCACTTCGGCCCCATAGACCATCATTTTGCAGCTTTTTAAGCACAATTTAAAAACTACTTGGAATAAAAATGCGAAATTTTGGAAAATTGCAAATTCAGCGCATTTATGTTTGGGTATATTAGTATTATTGCTACAAAAAAAATTAGCACATTAGGAGCATAATTTCAGGAGATATAAATAAAAATATGAAAATGTAATTTAACATTAGAAGCACTAAATTTTGAATGTTTATAATTCAAAAACTTATCATTCACATGACTTGAAATTTGGTGTCTAGGCATAGTTTGAACCGAAGATTTGAAATATCTCGTTAAAATTGGGTATTGCCATTTAAAATTGAAGTTTGGATTCATTTTAATATGTAGATGTCCCCCTAAGAAAATTTTATATACACCATTTAAAAGTAGACTTTATTTCCAGTCGTTTGGTGCCAGTAACTTTCGTCTACGACAATTTGTTGAGAAGTTACTTAGTTAGTAGTAGGGGGTGTTTACCTTTTTTACCCACGACTGTACCTGTTGTAGTTCGCAACGGAAGCCGAGGGTTTTCTTTCTTTCTTTTTTTTTTTTTTTTTTGTATTCTCATAGTGAACATAAACATGAGATAAACTAACCAAATAATTTCTTTAGAACTCTTCGTGCAAGACAATTTTAAACATACGAACACAAAACAATAATTCAGAAATTTTAACGATTAAGAAATATTCAATATTCAAAAATGAGTTTCTATCGGCATTTTTCAAAAAGGAAAATTGAAACAGCTCATTTTTTTTTAAATTTGTCCCACCGATTAAGGTAAATTTGAAACGCGTGAACGTAAAAAGAAAAAAATAACAATTACAAATTGTCTTCCATGAAGATGGGGCAGGTTATAAGATATATTTGTGAAAATTTCTTAGTTTTCCTTTCTCTTAGTGTTTTATTATTTTAAGTCACTGAAGAATAAATTTTAATTTTTTTTCCCGAAATCATCAGAGGTAAATAAAAATTAATCAACTAAATTTCAAAATACAAGGGCGGCCCTTACCCTCTCGTGACGGTATCTATACCTGTATGTATCAAGTATCAAATAATCAATAGATACTTAAATTATAGTTCTAATTAGTTCACTATCACCATTTTGTTTATTTGAGAATGTATAAGAAATAAAATGATAGGAATAATATTTACTACCATTGAACATAAACTTCTTATACTCTTTTGAAATAATTCATTTTTTTTTCTTTATATATCTAAATATTTCATTAAAAATCATAAATCTTTAAAGATACATTAAAAATACTTTAGATAACCAAAAGATTAGTTCAGCATACTTTTCAAATTTGGAAAATAAAAATTCTACCATACATTGTTTTTTTTTTTTTTTTTTTTTTTTTTTTTTTTGACAAAAATTTTCCAGTCGTTTGGTGCCAGTAACTTTCGTCTACGACAATTTGTTGAGAAGTTACTTAGTTAGTAGTAGGGGGTGTTTACTTTTTTTACCCACGACTGTACCTGTTGTATTTCGCAACGGAAGCCGAGGGTTTTCTTTCTTTCTTTTTTTTTTTTTTTTTTTTTTTTTTTTTTTGTATTCTCATAGTGAACATAAACATGAGATAAACTAACCAAATAATTTCTTTAGAACTCTTCGTGCAAGACAATTTTAAACATACGAACACAAAACAGTAATTCAGAAATTTTAACGATTAAGAAATATTCAATATTCAAAAATGAGTTTCTATCGGCATTTTTCAAAAAGGAAAATTGAAACAGCTCATTTTTTTTTTAATTTGTCCCACCGATTAAGGTAAATTTGAAACGCGTGAACGTAAAAAGAAAAAAAAAAACAATTACAAATTGTCTTCCATGAAGATGGGGCAGGTTATAAGATATATTTGTGAAAATTTCTTAGTTTTCCTTTCTCTTAGTGTTTTATTATTTTAAGTCACTGAAGAATAAATTTTAATTTTTTTTCCCGAAATCATCAGAGGTAAATAAAAATTAATCAACTAAATTTCAAAAGACAAGGGCGGCCCTTACCCTCTCGTGACGGTATCTATACCTGTATGTATCAAGTATCAAATAATCAATAGATACTTAAATTATAGTTCTAATTAGTTCACTATCACCATTTTGTTTATTTGAGAATGTATAAGAAATAAAATGATAGGAATAATATTTACTACCATTGAACATAAACTTCTTATACTCTTTTGAAATAATTCATTTTTTTTTCTTTATATATCTAAATATTTCATTAAAAATCATAAATCTTTAAAGATACGTTAAAAATACTTTAGATAACCAAAAGATTAGTTCAGCATACTTTTCAAATTTGGAAAATAAAAATTCTACCATACATTGTTTTTTTTTTTTGTTTTTTTTTTTTTTTTTGACAAAAATTTTCCAGTCGTTTGGTGCCAGTAACTTTCGTCTACGACAATTTGTTGAGAAGTTACTTAGTTAGTAGTAGGGGGTGTTTACTTTTTTTACCCACGACTGTACCTGTTGTATTTCGCAACGGAAGCCGAGGGTTTTCTTTCTTTTTTTTTTTTTTTTTTTTTTTTTTTTTTTGTATTCTCATAGTGAACATAAACATGAGATAAACTAACCAAATAATTTCTTTAGAACTCTTCGTGCAAGACAATTTTAAACATACGAACACAAAACAGTAATTCAGAAATTTTAACGATTAAGAAATATTCAATATTCAAAAATGAGTTTCTATCGGCATTTTTCAAAAAGGAAAATTGAAACAGCTCATTTTTTTTTTTTAATTTGTCCCACCGATTAAGGTAAATTTGAAACGCGTGAACGTAAAAAGAAAAAAAAAACAATTACAAATTGTCTTCCATGAAGATGGGGCAGGTTATAAGATATATTTGTGAAAATTTCTTAGTTTTCCTTTCTCTTAGTGTTTTATTATTTTAAGTCACTGAAGAATAAATTTTAATTTTTTTTCCCGAAATCATCAGAGGTAAATAAAAATTAATCAACTAAATTTCAAAATACAAGGGCGGCCCTTACCCTCTCGTGACGGTATCTATACCTGTATGTATCAAGTATCAAATAATCAATAGATACTTAAATTATAGTTCTAATTAGTTCACTATCACCATTTTGTTTATTTGAGAATGTATAAGAAATAAAATGATAGGAATAATATTTACTACCATTGAACATAAACTTCTTATACTCTTTTGAAATAATTCAATTTTTTTTCTTTATATATCTAAATATTTCATTAAAAATCATAAATCTTTAAAGATACATTAAAAATACTTTAGATAGCCAAAAGATTAGTTCAGCATACTTTTCAAATTTGGAAAATAAAAATTCTACCAAACATTGTTTTTTTTTTTTTTTTTTTTTTTTTTTTTTTTGACAAAAATTTTCCAGTCGTTTGGTGCCAGTAACTTTCGTCTACGACAATTTGTTGAGAAGTTACTTAGTTAGTAGTAGGGGTGTTTACTTTTTTTACCCACGACTGTACCTGTTGTAGTTCGCAACGGAAGCCGAGGGTTTTCTTTCTTTCTTTTTTTTTTTTTTTTTTTTTTTTTTGTATTCTCATAGTGAACATAAACATGAGATAAACTAACCAAATAATTTCTTTAGAACTCTTCGTGCAAGACAATTTTAAACATACGAACACAAAACAGTAATTCAGAAATTTTAACGATTAAGAAATATTCAATATTCAAAAATGAGTTTCTATCGGCATTTTTCAAAAAGGAAAATTGAAACAGCTCATTTTTTTTTTAATTTGTCCCACCGATTAAGGTAAATTTGAAACGCGTGAACGTAAAAAGAAAAAAAAAAAACAATTACAAATTGTCTTCCATGAAGATGGGGCAGGTTATAAGATATATTTGTGAAAATTTCTTAGTTTTCCTTTCTCTTAGTGTTTTATTATTTTAAGTCACTGAAGAATAAATTTTAATTTTTTTTCCCGAAATCATCAGAGGTAAATAAAAATTAATCAACTAAATTTCAAAATACAAGGGCGGCCCTTACCCTCTCGTGACGGTATCTATACCTGTATGTATCAAGTATCAAATAATCAATAGATACTTAAATTATAGTTCTAATTAGTTCACTATCACCATTTTGTTTATTTGAGAATGTATAAGAAATAAAATGATAGGAATAATATTTACTACCATTGAACATAAACTTCTTATACTCTTTTGAAATAATTCAATTTTTTTTCTTTATATATCTAAATATTTCATTAAAAATCATAAATCTTTAAAGATACATTAAAAATACTTTAGATAACCAAAAGATTAGTTCAGCATACTTTTCAAATTTGGAAAATAAAAATTCTACCATACATTTTTTTTTTTTTTTTTTGACAAAAATTTATCTGTAGCGAGTTTTGCTAATTTTTGAAAATAGAATTCAGAGGATTCATTTTATAAATTTTGAATTTGAGCACAAACTTAACCATTGTTCAGAGCATAAATTTGAGCTTGAATTAGTTCTTTTTTCTTCCCTGTGATCTTGCCCAACATTGATTATTATTATTATTATTATTATTATTATTATTACTATTATTATTATCATTATTATTATTAAGTATTCTTCGTACAAAAATAGCTATAAGAAGAAATATATTGGTAAATATGAGTGGTAAAAATTGTGTTTTAATTGGATTCACATGTACAAGCATGTGCACTGCAAATAGACACGTCTTAAATTTAGACACATATGTGACTGAAAAAGAATTTTAGACACTTAAGTGTCTTAATCTGAAAATTAAGACATTATAGATGTCTTAATTTAAGATACATAAGTGTCTTAGTATGATCATGGTGTAAATGAACTGAGAATAGTGTCTAAAATATCCGCAAACATCTTATTTTAAGACACTTTGTTGCTTCAAACGTGTCTTAATTTAAGACGTTTTGATTCTCTCATTCTTCCTACGCAATAACCACCAGGGGGAACTCTCAGCTGAGCATGCGTTTTAGATGTCTTTTGTTTGAAATTGTACGTTGCAATTCAAGTTTTTTTTTTTATGTACGCGTATATTTTAATTCGTTTTTTGCGAAATCTGAAGTTCTGTGATTTTAATTCGTTATTCACTTAGTTTATTTATGTCTTGAATACGTACGTCTGACTTGTGTGCTTGACATCCACTGTCTCTTATAAGCTGTCGAAGATATAAAGGCGGGATAGACGCAGAATCAGACAACACTTGAAGATTACATTCGGGAATTCTACAAAGCGTGTGCATTGGACTTAGAGTTAATTTGTATTAATTTATACCAATAATATTTTGTTATTCGTCTTCGTCCTATCAAAGCTGGTAAAAAAAGAAACTTTTGTCTGGCGGGTCATGTTTTGAGGATGAGAGATTCCATTCTTTAAATATGGCTAGCCGGATATATTAAGGGATTTCCTTCTAATATGATGCAAGACTTTCTCACTGTGGTAGTTTTTAAAATTTCAAATCGAGGAATTTTTCTGACCTCTTGCAACATCGATTGAAGTAAGTGTCATAATTTCTTTATAGTACTGAAATTAGTGTCTTTTATGATTTTATTTATAGTATAAACAAAATCTTGCATGAAATTCAATTAGTTTTGAATCTGTTTGCGAAAAAAAACCATTAATTCTAGAAGTATATATTTTTAAACTTATGACGTTGTCTTTTATTACAAGTTATATATTCTGAATTTTCATCTTTTTTTCCCAAATTTAAAGTAATAATATTACTAAAAGAGAGACATTTTAAGTTGAATATTCATTCTCTTGTTTTCAATCGCAGTTTCGTTTCAATCGTTAATTCTTATCTCACAGTAACGACCACAATGACCTCCTTAATTTTAAAACTGCCAGTAAAAATATACATATGTATTTGATTTGAAATCAAGTCTAATATTGATTTTTTGATTATTTTTAGTAGAAAAGTAATTTGAAATTTATAATGGGAAAAAGTAAAAAGCTATAACTAGATTTTGTACTTAATATTGTGATTTTTGTAACTGTATTTATATGTACTTATACGAAAATTACAAGAATGACAATTAGATGTTAAGATATATATTTAAAACAAATGAAGCTTGGAAACTATAAGTTATTTTTTCTTCTTGTTATTAATGTATGATATTTATTTATTTATTTTTATTGATAGTTGAATAGCTTTTGTGATTACCCTGTGATCTACATAAAAACTTGCCGAAGTGGCATGTGGCAATACATTTTTTTTTTAAATCTAATTTTTAACTGATAAGAATTTAATTTTTTTTCGGGAAAGGAGGGGGGGGGGGTTGTATTCAATTTTCGTAAAGCTGATATCATAAATCCTTTTCGATATTGCACTGATTATAATGAAAGTTTTGAACTTTTAGAGTAGGACAAGATTAAAAACGCAAAATATATTTAACAAAATACCAATGTAATTTTTTTCTTAATGTTATTAAAGTGGAATATTTATTATTTATTTTTTTTTACTCATAGTTAAATAGCTATTGTGATTATCATCTGATACATATGTAAAATTGCCTATGTGTCAATATAAATTTTTTTAAAATCTAATTTTTAATTTTGTGAATTTCCCCTTTTTTGGGGAGGGGGGGGGGGATTTTATTTGCAATTTTCGTACATCTGATATTTTAAATCTCTTTCGACATTCAACCGAGTATAATAAATATTTTAAACTTTTAGAATAGGACAAGATTATAAAAATATATATATTTATCCATGTACATTAAAAGCCTTTAATAGCGGACACTTCGGGATCGCAGAATTTGTCTGATGATCGGAGATGCCTGCTTTTGTGAGGTAAAAATATACAAATATGTATGCGTATGCTTTGCGAATTAAAAAAGTATTCGCTAAATAGAGGTGTCCGCTATTCGTGCATGTCCATTAACCTCCACAATGGATACTCCCGAGTACCGGACATCTCTATTTAGATAACCATAATGTAGGGTTGCATTTTTTGCAAAATAACTTCTTGATTAAAGCATGGGTATTAAAGCAGTGCCCCGTCCCCCTACGATTTAAGTGCCACCAAATTTAATGTGCAATATTTGTAAAGCTTATTTTAAATCCGTTTCGAAATTGTACTGAATATAATCAATGTTTTGAACTTTTAAAGTAAAATAAGATTTATAAAAATCATATTCAACATCATATTTATCATCAAAACAAATATTTAGATAAATATTTTTTGCTTTTAATCTTGTTCTATTCCTGAAGTTCAAAATATTGATTATAATCAGTAAAATGTCGTAAAAGATTTAAATAAACAGCTTAACGAAAATTGCATACCAAAATTAGAAGCACCAAAAAAAATCAGGCTGTAGGGGGAGGGGGGGGCGTGTGGAGGGGACAGGACCCCAGCCAAATCTTTTTCCAGTATTCAACGTGGTCAAACATGGCTACGTATGATGCTTACAAAAAAAAAAAAAAATGGATGCTATTAAGACGTTTGAAGTGTCTCAAATTCAGACGCAAAAAGTATCTGAAAAAATTCAGACATTTTAAAATGTCAGAAAATTGAACACTCCGTTTCAGACACTTAAGTGTTTGATTTTCAGACATTTTAATTTACAGTGCGATATAAACTTATAAAACTTTCTTAATTTTATGATGAATTGGTGCTTTTGGAGTATATAATATTTTCTTATGACTGCCATCAATCCATTGGGATCTTTCACCTTTCGAAAATGCTTTTCGCAAAAAAGTATTATTAAACATTATTGACCTTGTTTGTCTTACCAAAGAAAAAAAAAATCTATATATTCCTAATAAACAAATTATACATATTATTCTTTATTACAAAAATTGAAACCCTTCATCAATATCTCCCATCTCTTCCGGGTGTATTTTATGAATTGTTACCAAATACATTAGGTTCTGTTTCTGCGTTTAAGATAAAGCATATTTTAAATTATAGGTGTGTTTAAATAACATGGAAGTGACTATTATCACAAAGAAAAAGATGGAAATCTTAGTGTCTGTCATTGAGATTGTTTATTGGCTAGGATCACTTATTCATTTGTCTGCATTTATTTTCCATTCTTATTATCCTCTGAGAGTTGTTTCGGGAACCAATTTGAAAAAAGAAAATTATTTCCTGTCTATTCTTTTATCGTTGAAGATAACATGCTCAGGATCAATCACGTGACAGTATTAGTAAATTCAGCGTTTAAAATGAAATAAACAAATTATTAAAAAATCAAAACCTTACCGAAGAAAAATGATTAATATCACAATGTAACAAAAAAATATTTTTCTTTTTCTTGTCCTTGGGTAACAACTGTAAGCTTCTGTTACTGTATGCAGTGTTGCCAGTGGGCTACTTTTTTTAAAACTTCAGATTTCTTCATTGACACCACATTTTTGAAATGGTAAAATTCCTCTTGTTTTCTCCTTAATTAATATATGATTAAAAAAGGCAAATTTACAATTTCAAAAAAGTGGTGCCAATCAACAAATCTTAGTTAAAAAAAAAAAGTAGCCACTGGCAATACTGACTGCATGTCTTACAAGTTAAAAAATGACTTATGTTTTCCAACAAACTTGGTTTCCATTCCCAGGATATCGATATGTTGATATGTTGATAAATGTTATAGTAAATATGCCAAACTCATATCAAACTCCTGTTTACAAAAGCAAACTTTGTTAACAATAATTGCCATTTTATCCATGTTTGAGACATAAGCAATAAAAAAAAAAACTCTTACCCGCCAAGGACAAAAGACCCACCAGTGGCCGAGAGGTTCTGCTCTCGAAGCTGGTAGACGGGAGGTGCTGGGTTCGATCCCAATCACGCCCGTCGGCCTAATCGTTCGGAGTTTTCGTGGTTTTCTTCAAACCTTGGTTCTCCAAGCGTTAATACGGGTTACGTTCACTTAGAAAGACCTCCACGGAAGGCACTCCCCCTTTTAGGGCCTATATCCCACGTGCTGATAATTGGCCAACATAAATACAACCAACCAAGGACAAAAATTGTGTTACATAGTGTAATGAACCAAAACAATGTATACATTGATCCCATGTCCTGTTTTTAAAGCGTTCTTTAAAAAAATTAAAGATGGTCTGAATGCCATTATATATTCTTCAAAACTGCTGATTTCAATGTATTGTCAAATGTAATAATATAAACCTGACTTGATTTGGAGATAAACTATATTGTAAAGGATAAACGTATCCGTGGATAACGCTGACAACAGTAGACGACTAAATTTAACTTTCATTAACTTTTATTGCAATTTTTTAAACTTCTAAATATCGCACATTTTTAATTTTTACACCGTCAAATAGAGAAAAAAAAAAAATTTGCAAATGTAATTTGTTTAAAAATTATATCACAATTTATTTGAAAACTGTATGGCCATTTACTTCAATTTTCATTGTTTTTAGCTCACAGGCTATCAAAGCCTGAGAGCTAATGTGCCCGCCCGTTCTGTATGTATGTACGTAACGCGATAACTCTCGATAGAAATGTCCGATTTGCTTCATTTTTTTTTAGGTCATTCTGATAAGGCGCTTCTCTGATTAGTTTTGGAGGTTCATTAGTTAAGTATAAAGGGGGAAACGGAAGGCTAACACCCCCCCCCCCCTAACTTAGATAAATGGGTTTTTCATGCAGAATTATCAGATTTTCTTCAAATTTATAATAACGGTTAATTCTGATAAAGCAATTCCCTGATTAGATTTGAAGGTTCATTGTTTAAGTCTAAAGGGGGAACGGAGGGCTAATACCCCCTTAATTTAGATAAATAGGTTTCCTACCCGATTTGCTTCAAATTTGGTATACCGGTTTATTCTGATAAGGCGCTTCCCTGACTAGATTTGGAAGTTCATTGGTTAAATACAAAGGAGGGAAAGGGGGCTAATACCCCCTTAATTTAGATAAATTGTTTTTTCTATCCGATTTGCTTCCAATTTGGTATACCGGTTTATTTCGATAAGGCGCTTCCCTGATGACATTTGGAGGCTCATTGGCTAAGTATAAAGAGGGGAAACGGGGGGCAATTCCCCCTTAAATTTATTTTTCGAGATGCATTATTCTTTGAAATAACAGTATAATATACAATTAGTGTGAATAGCCTGTGAGCTCAATGCCATCAGTTTAATTGGGCACTTTTCTTTTTTATTAAATTTATTTTCAAGCATATTTTTTTTTTCAAATCTATTTCGCGTGCAGACGATTACAAAAGGCAAATCCGTTTGTATTTAAATTAATATAAATAGCTCATCATTTTATTCCTGCTTACATCCCATAAAGAAATTACAACATTCATCAATCAATAAATAAAACAATAAAATATAAATAAAACACAAATTTAAGGCATAGAATCGAATTTCACATTTATCCACTGAAATGAACAGAATCAAAAAGTCTGATTGTAAATAGCGATTTCGGGAAATTTCTTCGACTGTTAACTCGTCACGCGATGCCAATATAAAAATATCGCTTTTAATACCTTTCAAAACTTTATTTCAACGCACTTTCAGCTATATTCTGTAAGCCGGGAAACTCCTTGTTTACGATAAAATCACAACAAATGTGACTTTAGACCCGGAATAATATATATATATATATATATATATATATATATATATATATATATATATATATATATATTCATAATACAAATGAAATATTTGAAATAGGTGCTGTCTCACGCATTTAAAATTACACAAACTTTGATTTTTAAATGGCAACATCCACTTTTCACACATCATACTTGAATTCCTTGGATTAAGGCAGCCCAGAAAAGGTATATTTTTTATTAAATTTTTATTAGAATTATAAAAGAAAATACATTTAAAGAATATCTAAAAATTTAGAAAAATGAAATTAAGATCTCATAGGAAAACATCCAGAAACACACCAATAAAACTTTAAAGGAAGTCTATATTTAAACTAAAAGAACATCTCGTGTCTCCAAAATTGATTTAAAAGAACCTTTCAAATTAATTTTTTGGTGGCTGTTTTTGATTCTCTTATATGTGATTCAACGGTAGCAGAATACAGTCCCTTTAGATGTTCGAAAAGAAAAATTTTGCTATATCTCGAAAAATAATTATTGGAATGAACTGTAAACTTACATTATTTACACCGCTGTGTTTCACATGTTGCCCATTTTGTTTATGCAAGAATTAATGTAACGTGATAATTCATATTTTTTAAATATTAATTTATTAACAATTTTCAATCTTAAAATTATGCTTTTGATTTAAAAACTGCCTGGAATATGTCTGGATCTATTCAATATATAACCCCGAAGACAAACTTTTTAAATAGAATGCTTTTTTGGAAAGACATATATAAAAGTTTGTCCCGTGAATTCACTGAAAAATTTTGGTGAAAAATTAACAAACTCAAATTTTGACTTCTTCTAAAGCCATGAAAATTTAACAAAAATACACAATCTATATGCTTTTCCAGGCTGATTTTCTCTATAAGGAAATCAAATAATATGTCAAAAGTGGGTGTTACCATTTGAAAAATTGATGTTCGTTAGACGATTCCTATTTCACAATTGCATTCATTTACTTGAAAGAAGGCAAAATTCCGAGAGTAATGACACCTTTGGTATGA
>OZ010795.1:356989971-357035301 GCA_963932465.1 Maratus speciosus
ATCCAAAGTTACATTTTTATTCTTTCCTGCACGAATAGAACTTTTGGAAAAGGTTAAAAAATATCAATTACCAGATTATTTAAGTGTTTAACCCGCCAACGCCCGTTGTCACCTCCAGATGACATGTCTTTGAAATGATCTTTAGGCATAGATTTTAAGAGAAAAAGAGTTTACCAAGTCATAGAAAAAGTCCCATATATCTGGGATTTTTTGATATGATACTATAACCTTCCAAATATTTTTTACCTCCTCCAAACAAACAAGGTCTTGAATTGGTCTTCTCTTTAGGGATAAAAATGTCAAAAAAGCAGTAAGTCTCTAAAACAAAATTTTTCCTTTTTCTTTACCTGAATGTTAAAGTTAACTTACTATTGAAATGATATGTGTCTGATTTCGAATTTTTATTAATGTTTGTTGCTGTGTTGCGATCTTGAATTTGTGTGCCACCCATATAGTGTCATAGGTTTTATGCACTTTTTGATATTGTATTATTATTATTATTATTATTTATTTATTTATTTATTTTTTTTATTAATTTTTTTTGTGAAAACATCACAACAAATATATCTACTTATACACATAACAAATCAATTAAGAAAGAACCCGAGGTGAATAAACCATAGGAAATTACGATTGTTTGTGAAACATTTAATATAAAAATCATTCATCAGATTTCAAGGATTTTTTCCAATAGCGTATTTGAACATTCGATAAACTGTTTGAACTATATTCATTAATTAACATTAAAAGTAATAAATTAATCTTAATTGCCCTATTGCAGGTAAAATATGTAACATCCTGTCAAATTAAAGAAAATGTGTTATTATGCGATTTATCTTTATCCTAGACTTTCAGTACGAGCGAAGCACTAATATTATGCTGCTAGTGTAGGGGAGGATAGTACACAGTGAGACGAAAATTATTATTAGGGTAACTCTGGGAGAATCGCCGCATACGGGATAGATGTCGCACCCCTTGTATTTTTTGTAATTATCGATAGATAGTCGTCAAACGCACAGTATAGGTGCGCAATGGGATTATTTTAACCAGTGTATAGCGTGAGCGTGAATCCCATTTCGATGTTTACTTGTAGAAATACAATCCTTAATTTGAGGTAAGTGCAAGATTTCACTGTCCAAACTTTAAAACATGTTATGTTTAAATACTTTTCATACACTAATTACTAAATGCATGCATGATTTCGAAGTCAAAACTAAGTGTAGCGTTTGTATAGAGTACTGTATGTGTTACGGTTACGCCATTCCTCTTAGCGATGTCAGGTAACTGTGAAGGCCGACGTCTGCACCATGCAAAATGAGATACATGCAGCACTTCTATTCCGGTATACATGCCGCAGTTTCTTTTGTATGGGATGATTAAGTGTTATTAACTTTTCCTTTTCTTTTTGCACAGACTAACCATATTAGGCATGTTATCAAGTTTACTAAAGCCAAAGGAGAAAAAGGGGAAAATAAAAAGTAAGAAGGGCAAGAAAGATGCAAGTCAAGATGATAATAATGAAAAATTAGATTACGCAACGCAGACGTTCTTTGCAAGGAATGTTTAGAAAACTACTCCAAAAAAGAAGAAGTGTAATTGGCTTCGTTGCATCATGTGTCAAATGTAGTTACATAAAGACTGTACTTTTTGGACACTTTTTCTGTAGATTGTAGCTGAAAAAACAGGTCTCTTAACCCATTCGGGACCATAGGTGCATATAAGCACCTTCATAAACAGCTTACAAAATTTGTTTCTGGCACCAGTAAAAAAGAAAAGTAATATTTGGTTTATTTAATTAGAGCATTTTCATGATTATTTAAGTAAAGGTAACTTCTTTTAAAAAAGTGGTACCAACCGAATAAAATTTGTGTAAAAGCCAACGGTTCCGATTGGGTTAACAAATAAATTATGTAAACACAATTTTACTTTTTTTTCACTTTCTAATACGTTGATGTTACGTTTTTGCTGAAATAACAATTAAAATTTAATGGAAAAAAAGTCGATAATTTTAATAGTGAAAGTAGGCAACAGTTATTAATTTGAATCTACTAATACGTTTCATTGTACTCATTTAGTTTCATTTTGTTATTACATCGTTAATTATAGTCCAGATATGAATATTTTTTTAAATATTTTTATTTATAATTTCATTCTGTTCTTATTACAAGCGCGGCATAACTACCGCACAAGTGCGGCGTCTCAGCCTGAATGTACGGGTGACGCGCCGCAGTGTAATGTTTTAGAAAAAAATTGTTAAAAAATATTAATAATTTGTTTTGAAATTTTTTATCGCAATACATGCGTTGTATATTTAACATTAAATAGCACAGCATGATTTTTTTTTATTTTATGTCTACCATTCGACTTTATACACAAACTCAAAAAAATGTGCGGCATAAATCCCGGAATTACCCTACTTAACGAATGGCGACGATTTTTATTCTTTTGAAAAAAAATTTGCTACATAATTCAGCTACACAAATACGCACACATTAATGTATAAATAATTTTTTAAAAGTTTTTTATAAAAGCACAGAAGCAGCATAATGGAGTATCGGAAATTGTCTCACTGTGTACCACTTGTGGTACACAATGTATATATTTTCCTAAAAATCACGCATTTTTACACTCTATCAATAATTTTCTGCAATTCATGATTTCTAATTAATATTTCTAGATTTTAAAATATTAAAAATATGAGCCTCGGGTGGACATTGGCAGACCTTGGGCTACCTTCATGCGAATTTTCAGCCTTTCACGTTTAGTAGATTTCCCTAGCCATCGCACGCCCAGACACACAGAGAGAAAGAGAGAGAGAGAGAGAGAGAGAGAACACCTTCTTTTATTAATAAATAACTTTTATAACATCAGAACCACATAGTAGGTACACAGTGAGACACGTCTCACTGTGCACCAGAACTGTGTGTCTCACTGTGTACTTTCATTACGTTGCAACAAAATGGATGCCACATCTGTTACATCAATTTCATCGCTTTAAAAAGTTTATGCCATTTTGCCAAAATAGTCTATTATTATATATAGGTAGGTTTGGTTAATTAAACATATGTCATACTGAAGGAAATAAACTCTAAAATAGACGTTTATGTAACTTTAACCATTATAAAATAAAGAATTATTTACTATTTTATTAGTATAGATTTTGTCGGACGAGTAACTGAAGTGCCGAAACTACATCCACGTGTTGCATAAGATGAGGTCGTTATGTGTGTGTGCCAGCTTGGAGAAAAAGTCACAACTATATGTCAAAGTGGCTGTTGTCTCACTGTGTACTACTCTCCCCTATATATTCCAAAATTAAATGCTTTTTTTTTCCATATAAAGAAGCACTTAATATGTCTATCTAACCCACACAGTTTTACATAATGTTCAAACATACCCTGGTGTTTACATTTGATCATAATAATAGGGATACATCCTTCCAGTTAGTGTGAGTACACCAAAAGGATATCAGATTAACACTGGATAATCTTGGATTAAAAAAGGTAAACGATTTTTAACTTACTTATAATTTGTTGTCAATAAATAAATTAATTAATTAAATATCGAGGAACGGCGAACTTGCGCTAATATTTTTGTTGGTTGATTTAAGATATTTCAGGGTTCGTACGGGTACCGTTATTTTCAAGGCCAAATATCAGTATTTTTTAAATAGAAAAATAAATCTAGTTTAAACGGACGAAATTTCAGCTTATTAAAGGAGATATGTTCCATAAGAAAATACTGGTACCGAAGAATTTCTTAGTCTGGAAATTGAAGGACCAGTACGAACCCTGTATTTCCAACAAAAAGTTCATACGAATTTCATACAACATACTTTTGTGTTAATTTGTGTTTAATTAAGAAACAAACAGCAACAATAAAAGTTGCACCTTTCTTGTGGGTTTTACGTGCGAAAATAAAACATGAAGCTGAGGAAGACTTTTGCTATATTCATATGATAATAATATTAATAATAAATCCGATTTAAAATTTTATAAGCGATCACAAAATTTAAAGAAAATGAGTAACAATATTTTTTTCCCTCGGAAAAACACTTTTACCGCGAGTTGAAAGAAAAAACTTTGGTGCTTAATAAATAAAGAAAAAAAGGAAAGCAAAAATGTTTTTCTGTTTTGACTTCGCAACTAATTTTCACGATGTTCGGTTTCCTTTATCTTGTCTTTCTTCTTTTTCCAATTACAAAAATTAACAAAGCTTGAAATATCCGAATTTGCATAATTTTCCATTTCAGAAGGTCGGTAAACCGCTTAACATAGTGAATCGTTTTTCATCACTGTAGAAATTTCACCAAGTTCCCTTCGTTACGTCTTGTGTGGCCATTCATCAAATAGTAATTGCGGGAATTTTGTGAGATTTTATGGTTCAAAGTAGCCTCAAATGAGATGGCAAAGATAAATAATGGCTCTAAAGCGGTGACAGTAATGAATTTCAGGACATACATTTTGTGTGAGGTAGACAACATACCACCCTTCGCAATGAATTATAAGCATCATATTTTCAGTCTTTCGAGAAAAAAAAATTGAATAAGCAAATGCGAAAATCTTAAATTTTCGTCTCGTAACTTCACGCGTCATCTAAACAATGGAAAATGACGTATTGGTGGCTGGTGGTTGATAGTTTTAAATAACAGAGTGCCGAAGCATGATGAGAATTTACGATTGTGTAAGTTTGGCAATTCACAAAAATCAGTAAATTTGACAAAAAAAAAAAAAAAAAAAAAAAAAAAAAAAAGAAAGAAAGAAAGAAAGAAAAAAGAAAGAAAGAAAAAGAAAAAAAACGTAGGAGGAGCAGAAAAAGATTTGCAGCGTTTAACATAACTTAAAGCCGCTATGCATTTTACATACGTTTATTTAACTTCGTTTCTTGTCTGTCTGAATGTCTGCCTGGGGCAGTCTTGCAATCGATTTTTGACCCATTTCCATCGAATGAGTTTTCCACAAATGTTGCACACTGGTTCATGGTCAATGGCGATGCAATATTCATTAATTTTTAGGATCGTACCTCATTATGAGTAGGGTTTACGGGCATAATATTCTTTTACGTTTTTTAATGAAATCACGTATCTAACGAACTTATTTTGCTCAAATTAAACACAAGTTTACTGTCGATAGCAATACAGTATTCATGTAGTTTGACAACTTTTACTTCATCACTGGTAAAAATATACTTTTATATTTCTGATGGAAATCATATATCTCACAAACTTACACTGTAAATGGAAATGTCTGAAATTCAGACACTTAAATGTCTAAAACGGAGTGTTCAATTTTCAGACATTATAAAGTGTCTTAATTTTTTCAGACACTTCAAACGTCTGAATCACGGTCATTTTTTTTTTATTATTATTTTGTAAACATACAGCCATGCTTGACCGACCACGTTGAATGCTGAAAAAATATATGGTCATAGTCCTGCACCCCCGCCACACACAGACAGCCTGATTTTAGGGGAACCAAAATTTGGTATGCAATTTTTATAAAGCTGATAATTGAAATCTTTTTAGACCTTGTATACTGATTATATTCAATATTTTGAATATCTAGAGTAGAATAAGATTAAAAACAAGAAATATTTGTCTTAATACACAGTAAAACCTCTCAATAGCGGGCACCTCGGAACCGTGGAATTTGTCCGCCATTCGAAGGTGTCTGCTTTTCTGAGGTAAAAGTATATAAAAAATATGTATGTTGTTAATAAAAAAATGTGTTTCTTAAATAGTGGTGTCCTCTATTTAGGAGTGTCCGTTATGGAGATTTTACTACAAAACCTTCGTGCGGACAACTTTGTTTTCCGAACACTTACCTTTTTCAGAATAAATATATATAATTACCTCAGAAAAGTTAACAACTTCGAATAGAAGACAAATTCAGCATTTCCGAGGTGCCCGCGATTGAGATGTTTCACTGTATTTAGATTATTTTTTAGTTATTTTTTAATGTTATTCTACTTTAAAAGATCAAAATATTGCTTATAATCAGTACGATGTCGAAACAGATTTAAAATATAATTCTTACAACAATTGCTTACCTAATTTGGGGTTCCTAAAATCATAGGGGGGAGGTAGAGTACACTGCCCAATTTGCCCATGCTTTAATAAATTCCTTCTGCAAAAAATTTAAACCTGCATTCTGGTTCTCTAAATAGAAGTGTCTGATATTCGGTAATGTCAGTTATGATGGAGGTTAATGGACATTCTATAATATGAGAGACTTTTTTTTAATGCGCAATGCATGCACTTGGTAAGAAGAAATAATGTATTGCTGGAAAAGAAATAATGTATGCAAAATTTGTATAAGCTCATTTGTGATTATCTGTGAATCTCAGTCATTAAATTCACTAAGAGAAAATAACCTTTCTTAAAGGGAAAAAAAAAAAAAAGTAAGTGATAAACATTTGAACGTAACTTTCTTTTTTTAGGCAGCCATTTTCTGCTCTGCTCAAAAGTAGGTCATATTAGCGAACATGTGTTATCAGATCATTAGTAATTTATCAGGATCACTTGCAATTTATCTGTTTACAAATAATGAATCGGTAAAGGAAATGCCTAAATCGCTCACATTGTATTATACTATTTAATCCCGCAACAGCATACATATTTGTTTAGTTTTATGAAAAGTATTTAAATAACGTTATAAAAACCGCAATTTTAAGTGCAAAATCTAGTTATGAAGTAAATATATAAAATTCTAGCTTTTTACTGATATTCATTTTTAGGTGCGTTCGTAATTATATAAATATACGTAGCACCTAGTCGTCGTTCGGTCCCTCTGTCTTTCTGTATGTCTGTCCGTCCGTCCGCATATAGCAGAGCAAAAACTACCCAACCGAATGGTCTGAAATTTTAAATATGTAGTGCAGCAAAATTTTGTCGAGTCGTTTCAAATTTTATGAAAACCGGATGTATAGTTTAATTACCGGGACAGTCAAAAGTTTTCCGTTACATTACGGCCAGTGGGAAAAAATTATTTCAAGCGCATTTTATTGATGTTATAACCTTTCGAACAGAATGAAATTGATATGCACTTATGAAGTGCACTTAAGATTTACATTCAGTACAATATGCGGTGCAGAAAATATTTATAAAACTAGTTAGTACGAGGAGTTATAGCACATTTGCCAAGTTTGACGTGCAATTTCCATCTTGTTATTTTCAAATTACTTTTTTACTAAAAATAATTTTAAAAAATCAATGTTAGAATTGACTTCAAATTAAATTTCTATGAATGTAAAATAGAACATTTAAACAAAAACTTACTTGAAATGCTTCGCAGACGGTAAGGAAAATTCCTGGTTTTGAAATTTTAAAAACTCACAGTGAGCGAGAACGACTTGCATCTTTTAAAAAGGAAATCCCTTCATATATCCGGCTAGCTATATAAAGAGAATTTTTTTCATCCTCAAAATAGAACCCGACAGACAAAAGTCTTTTTTTTTTCTTTTACCAGATTTGACAAGGCGAAGACGAATAAAACAGTATTATTGATGTAAATTAATACAAATAACATTAAATTCGCAGCACACTGTGTTTGTGGAGTTCCCAGATGTAATCTTCAAGTTTTGTTACTTCCTTGTGTCTATCCCGCCTTTATATCGACGACGGCATATGAGCGATATTTGGAGTCAAGCACACAAGTCACATGTATGTATGTAATAAATACATAAACTAAGTAGATGCGTATTAAAATCACAGAAGTTTACATTCCGCAAAAAAATGAAACAAGTCAAAGTAAATAAATTAATTAAAATCTACGCGTACATAAAAACAAACATCCATTTGAATTACAAACGACTATCACGTTCGAACGAAACAAATCTAAAACGCATGCGCAACTGAGAGTGCCCCCTTGTGCCTAATGCGAACAGCAGTTAAGAAAACGTCTTAAAATAAGATGCCTGGAGATTTTTTAGACACTTTTTTAGTTAATTTATTCCATGATCATAGTAAGACACTTATGTGTCTTAAATTAAGACATCTATCAAGTCTTAATTTTCTGATTCAGTGACTTAAGTGTCTGAAATTCTTTTTCAGTCACATATGTATCTAAATTTAAGATGCCTCTATTTCCAGTGTATTTTACATACGATTTTATTGTGGATGACAAAGCAATATTCTTATAGTTTGAAGGCAGCATACCTCATCAGGAGAAATAACATTTAACAGGTTTCTGAAGTGACATGCTTAATGTAAATTAAGTTTTAACTAATTTTATTTTATTTGTGTATTGTATTTATCTGTATAATTTTATCTGCGTACTTGAGTTATGGATAAATTTCCTTATCTACGAGATTAAAATGAATAAAATTCACGAAAGGAAATTCCAGAAGAGGGGTTATTTCCTACTGGAATGTGGATAGCACTATAGGAAGATATGTATATGGGAGAGTTGATGAACAAAATATAATCTTGTGTGATGACCCGACACTGGACGAGCGGTCAACAACTACACGTAAGGTTGGCGATGAAAATAGAGGGGAGACCCCCGTAGATTTGAACGAAGAAGGCAAGGAGAGAGTAAAAATCAGTTAAGAGTTGTAGGAGAAGGGTGTTAGTCGTGCTGTGGGCTTAGCGCGTTTTCTTTGATAAGCATCTCGTAGGAGAAGCCTACGTATGTGCCGAGAATTCGGATTTCGGATAGAACCGTGCGATCGTTAGTATTGCCTTGCTGAATACGGTCAAGAGAGACAGGAATAGTGTAGTTATTGTGTTATAACTTAGTACGTAGAAAATGTCTCAAAGTCTAATTTAACGTAGGGCAGGGTCTTCTATATCCTTGCCTACACTGTAAAAAAAAAAAAAAAAAAAAAAAAAAAAAAACTCTCAAATCGACGAAAAAAAAATGTCAATTTTGGCTTCACAATTTTGGCTCAACGTCGAAAAACGTTTAATTTACAGTAAATATCTGTAATTATTTTTCAGAAAAGAGTTTTTCATATAAAAAATACAGATTTTTTTCTGTAAAAATTTCAAAATCCATATTTGTTACAGAAAAAAAACAGTTTTTACTTTAAAAGTGTTTTGTTCTACAAACAGTGCATTTTTTTCGCCTGTAAAAATTACAGTTTTTTTTTGTTGTTTTTTTTTTACAGTGTATAAACGGACATATTATGTTTTGTTGTAAATGTTTAAATGCATTGCCAGTAAATCTTCAATTTAATATTTATTTCAAATGCCCTTTTGAAGTAATTTTTGAACTTACATCGTGCCCGATATCACCCATCTATGCCGGTGTAAGGCTACCAATTAATAGTATAAAAGATATAAATATATTTATGTGTGTCGCATTAAAATTATAGTAGTATATACCACAATGGTGGCAGCGGTGGGATGAAAACACCTCATACCAGTGTCCATAAAGCGGAAAATAATGTGCATTGATGGCTGAAAAATTTTGAACATACTGCGAAACTTTACAGTGTGAGTATCAATTTTTTTTTTCATTTTAACATTCAGTAGTGAATTGACAGTATGCGACATCGTAGTCAACAGTGAAAAACTCCAACGAAAGGATCTGTTAAGGCCGAGAGAGACTCAACCTATGAGTCGGATCAAGCTAAGAAGATATAAGGTAAGGTAAGGTGTTTTGTTAATTTTTATCATGAATGCATAGTCGTGCATGATTTTTAAGATGATCGTTGAATGTTTATACAAAAAAAGTGTTTTAAAAATACTATTTTTTCTTTAACACTTATCTCTATTTTTTTTTTTTTTTTTTTTTTTTAATCATCGTAAATTTTGAATTAAAAAGGATATATAATTGAACATATGTGCTGCTGAAATATTATTTATAAAGCGTAATAAAGCAATACTTTTACTGAGAAAACTTAATAAGGCGCTATTCAACACATTAAAATATTATAATATGCAGGTTCCGATTTTGCATGCATGGATTAGTGGAACATTTGCACACGGCTCCCATAATTTGGTGGCTCCAAAAATTTTTAGTAGTAGTAAGAGTTACAGCAGCAGTTTTTTCCCTTTTACATCATTCGACAAGCATCCAAATTCAAAAAATAATCCCATGTATCTATTATTAATTTTGTCTTAGTCAGTATTGAGTATTGAACATAAAATAGCTCTAAAACAGGTTTTGATGATGTAATCGATGTTTTTTTTTTTTTTTTTTTTTTCAGCAAGATAGTAAAAAGAAAAAGAAAAAAAAATTAAATATTTTATCAGTTTTTTTTCTATTACTGCTACAATCTCGGTGAGAGTTATACTACGCAATCTGTTTTTAATCCCTCATCTTTCATTTTTAAAAAGTTATTTTAAAAGTAATTTCTAACATTAAAGTTGCTTTAATCGTGTTTACCATAAGATATTAGTAATGCTAATCATGTACTGGTATCTGTTTCAGGCAGAAAAAAGTAAAAAATTGGATTTTGATGATGTAAATCTATCATTTTGTCTACATGATAATGCAAAGTAAAATAATAATATTAACAACAAGAACGACAACAACAACAACAGCAACAACAGTAATAATAATAATAATTTTACTATTAATCACTGCAAATTGATACATCTGAAATTCAGACACATATGTGACTGAAAAAGTAATTCAGATACTTAACACGTTCACGTCGGCGCGGTGGGTCACACTCGACTGTCTCAGAGCTTACAAATCTTCAGCTTTTTGGATACCAGTATTTTAATACAGAAAATGTTGTTTTATTTAATTAGAACAATTGGGCGATTTAAAGGAACAACATTTTTTCTAAAATAATAGCGGTGTGCAAAAAGTCGGAGACTTTACAACTCTGAGACAGTCGAGTGTGACCCACGCGTCGGCGTGAACGTGTTAAGTATCTGAATATGAAATTTATGACATTTCGTATGTCTTAAATTCGACTCATACAAGTTTCATAATACTGAATACTATGTTCCAGACACATAAGTGTCTGAATTTTTGTTTACAGTGATAATAATAACATATTTGAGCTTGTAATGCAATAACTCCATTCTCCTGTGGATAAATCGAAGCATGGACCTTCGAAGTTCCCAGGGAGTAAGTCCAAAATAGCGGCGTGCCAAAAGAAAGAAGAACAAAGAATAGATAGGCTATCTATGCCCATGGTGGCTGCAGAGTTATGTAGTCGCTGAGCCCCCAGAAAAAACACAAAAAATTGATATGTTGTTCCTGCCATTGATGGCTGCAGAGGTATGCAGTGAAGGAAACCCGTTGCAGATGTAGAAAAGAAATCTTAGCGCCGCCGGTCTAAAATCATCAGGAAACGAGTTTAAAAGGGTCAAGCACCGGACCCCTAAAAACGGTAGGATTAGGTGGAAAAGTTTTTTACCCTAAGAAGAGAAGTGAAAAATTAGAGAAAAATATTCAGAAAATGGAAAAGAAATGACGATTTTGATCATATTTTGAAAGGAACAAACATTTTCTCAAAAATAGATCTTTTTAAAGCGTATTATCAAATAATCATTGCAGAAGAGGATAAATGTAAAACAACTATTATCACTTATTTCGGATTATATGCGTTTAACATCAAGCGTTTCGGATTTAAAAATGCCCTAGCAACCTTCCAAAGATTTACTCACGAAGTCTTAAGTGATATTTTATTTGTTTTTCCTTATTTGGATGACATACTAGTAGCTTCTGCTAATAAAAATCAACACGAAAATCATCTTAATTCAGTTTTTGAAAGATTACATAAATATGACCTCAGAATCCATATTTACAAACCCGTATTTGCAGTTCGAGAAATAGAATTTTTAGATTATCGTATTACACCCGAAGGTTCACGGCCCTTACCAGAAAAAGTCCAAGCTATTTTAAATTACAAATTACCGGAAACCATTCATGATTTAATAACTTCTCTTGGCATGATTAATTTGCACCGGCTTTACTTAAAAGATGCTGCTGAAAACGAAACAATATTAGATGAATAGTTGAAAGGTTCCAAGAAAAAAAGTTAAAAAAGAAAAATTGACTGGACCGAGGAAGCAAGAAAGCAATTTGAGATATGCAAACAAGATCTAGCAAATACAGCTTTATTAGCCTTCCCAAATCCGGATTTACCTCTAGGTTTGTTTATAGAAGCATCAGATTTGGCCATAGATGCTGTCCTGCAACAATATGCAAATAATTCTTGGAAACCTATTGCATTTTTATTCGAAAAGTTAAACATCACTCAAAAAAATTATAGCACACACGACCGTGAATTATTAGGTATTTACTTAACGATGAAATATTTTAAAGTTTTACTAGAAGGAAGAAGCTTTGCGATTTATACTGATCATAAAGAGTTAGTATATGCCTTTTTGCAAATGTTTAACAAAGCATCTCCCTGACAGTGCAGACACAATTGCAGTATATTTCCGAATTTAGTACAAGTATAAAACACATCAAAGGTGAAAATAATATTGTAGTGGATTCATTATCAAGGCTTGAAGAAATTACAATAATCGATAATGATGAAATAGCAAAAGAACAATCTCAAGAGGAACAATTAAAGAATTTACAAAAGTCCAACAGCTTAAAGTTTAAACACTTCCTTCTGCACAGAATCTGTGGTGTGACGTTTGTACAGTCCAACACCTTAAAGCGTAAACTCTTCCTCCTGGTCAAAATCAGTGATATGGCGTTTCTACGTGCAATATCCGTCTTTATATACCCTTACTTACCAAATGAAGATATTTCAGAAAATCCACTGATTATCCCATCCGGAAGTAAAATCAACAGTTAGGCTAATAAATTCAAATTTCATTTGGCCTAACATTAACAAAGATGTCAAAGAATGGGCAAGATCATGCATTTCATGCCAAAGTGTAAAAATAACTCGTCATACAAAACCAACTATTGGTAAATTTCCAGAGTCACCAGAGAAATTTCGTGTAGTACAAATTGATCTTGTTGGTGCAATACCACCATAAACGGCATCATCTCTTATTTATCCCACATAGACAGATACACTATTGGATTGTTCAAATTGCAAATTAAAAAACCATTCCACTAAAGAAGGCTGGCATAATGATAATTATATTTAAAAAAAAAAATCCTTCGTATAATACAAATTACAAACAAAACTACATGAAAAATTTTCTCTTGTTTTCCAAAAGGATGATAAAAATATTAGAAATGATTATGTATCAAATTCGGATAAAAAAGCCGATTGTAATGAATATGAAAGTCATCAAGGTAATAAACACACTGCGTTTATAATAAAACCGCGCAATAACAAAGCGTGGATAGTTGACCGTGGCAGTTCCAGTCACATAACAAATGATAAACATTTATTTACAGAAATTAAATCAAATGAAAAAACTAATGTTGTTATAGCAAATGGAAACAAATTAGTTTCTTATGGATCAGGAAATACACTAATAAAAACAATAACTTCAGACGGTGAAACACACAACATAACATTTAAAGATGTTTTATTTGTTCCTGATATTGAATCAAACCTATTTTCCGTTGGTAAAGCTACAGAAAATGGAGGCGAGATTTTATTAAAAAATGATAAATGTAACTTAACGTTTAACGGAATAACCCACCTGGAAGCGGTAAAGAAAAATAACTTATATGAAATTCAATTAGCAAATGAAAGCCCAAACATAAACCATGTAAATAAAACTTACATATGTAAGGATAATAATTGCATAGAACTATGGCACAGAAGGTTCGTCCATAAAAATTTTGCATATATCAAACAAATCGAAGAAAAACACCTAGCGAAAGGAATACAAATAAATAAATGTAAATATGACACAACTTGTGAAACTTGCATCAAAACAAAGCTTACAGATGCGCCTTACCCAAAATTAGCAGATTATAGAGCCACTAAACGATTGGCGTTGATACACTCTGACGTATGTGGGCCTTTCCAGACACCAACCATAGGGGGACAAACATACTTCTTAACATTTGTAGATGATTACTCTAGATTTACCATTCTGTATTTATTATCAAAGAAATGAGAAGTTTATGAAAAACTTAAGGAATTTGTTGCCTTAGTTAGTAATAAATTTGGCGAAAAGCAGAAAAATATAAGAACAGACAATGGAGGGGAATTTAACAATGATTTAGTTGACAATTATCTTAGAAAAAATAGCATAAAGCACCAACACACTGTTCCGTACTCTCCGAGCCAAAATGGTGTAGCTGAACATAGAAACAGAACTTTAATTGAAATGACGAGAGCTTTGCTTAGCGAAGCAAACTTGCCTCAAAAATTCTGGGGTGAAGCTATCTGTACGACGAATCACTTACAAAACCGATTGCCTACAAAAACTAATGAAAAGTCCCCGTTTGAGCTTTGGAATGAACGACCACCAAATTTACATTACCTTGGAGTGTTTGGCTGTAAAGACTTTGCTTATGTCAACGAAAATAAACGACAAAAACTAGATGATAAGGCAATTGAAGATATTTTTGTCGGCTATGACAATTACTCCAAAGGGTACCGTATTTACACAAGTGGTAAAGAAATAATAATCGCCAGAACAGTAAAGTTTCTAGAAAACAAAAAATATACACGAGAAGGTAGAAACACAATTAAATTTGAGAGAAAAACCATCTGATGAAAATGACAAATCACAGAATAAAAACTTCGTAGAAATTAAACTCACAAACACTGAAGACACATCAAGTAAGTCTAAACAATTAACACAAGAGCCAAGACGGCCAGATAGATCAAATAAAGGAGTCCCTCCAGACCGATTCATTTACATGACAACTCACGAAAATTTTCATGACATAATGAATATTGAAAATCGAGAAGAAAAACAACATTGGTTAAGAGTGTATTCCGATCCAAACTGCTTATTTTCTGATTCATTTTAAAATTCATTTTTGCTCTCAAACGCATCAAACGCATCAAACTCGGAAATTCTCTTATTTAGAAACTATATAATGTGCCGTGCTTCTTAATTTTTTGATAAATGCAGAAAATACTGTAAAAAACGCTGTCAAATTTGGCATTTTGAACCGAATTTTCCGAAGCGGGCGATCTGGGAATGAAAAAAATGGTCATATTGAGAAAATAATTGTTTAAAAATCAAATTCTAATTAATTGAGCTGAAAATGAAATCACACGGCATGTTAAACATGTCTTCAGAAATCACCCCAGCAAGTTTCATGTTTTTACTTTTAAAAATGAGTCTGAAAATGTCTCAGAAAATTTCGAGCTGTTGAGGGTGGAAAAATATTTTTTTCGAATACACCCTTAAATGCGACACCAGAAGAGATAAATTGTCTTAATAAAAACAAAACATGGACACTAGTTGATCCCCCATAAGGTAAAAAAGTAATTGGATTCAGATGGATTTTTAAAACTAAATATGATGATCAAGGAAGAACACAGGAATATAAAGCGAGATTCGTGGCAAAAGGATATTATCAAAATATGGCATGGACTACGAAGAAACTTTTGCCCGTGTTGTTTCATATACGACACTTAGATGTTTTATAGCAGCAGCAGCTTACCACAAATTAAAAATTAATCACGTAGACATAAAAACGGTTTTCCTGTATGGTAATTTAGATGAAGAAATTTACATAACTCAGCCAGAAGGCTATATTATTCCAAATCAGGAAAACAAAGTCTGCCGATTGAATAAATCCATTTACAGATTGATAACAAGCAGCCAGGGCATGGCACACTAAAGTAACAAAATCATTAAATGATTTAAAATTTAAACAGTCTAATTCAGACACATGTTTATACATTTGAAATGAAGGAGAAAGCAAAACGTATATTATCGTTTATGTCGATGATATCCTGATAGCAGGAAAAGATGACGAAATTAAAGACACAATAGAAAAACTTAAGCGAGAATATGAATTAAAAAATCTAGAAGAACTAAGTTATTATTTAGGAATCAAAATAGAGAAAACAGCAGAAGGTTACGAATTAAATCAAAAAGCTAAAATAGAAGAACTAGTAAAAAAGTTTAAAGTAGAGGAAGCTAAGCCAGTCGGTACACCGATGGAACCTAATTTTAATAGATTAGAAGATAATGACAATTTATTGCCAAATAATGTTAAATACAGACAGGCGATAGGTTCATTGCTTTATATCGCATCTGTCTGTCAGTAGGCCTGACATTTCTGCTGCAGTGAATATTTTAAGCAGAAGAAACGAATCCCCGCGTGAAAGAGACTGGATGGCAGTTAGAAGGGTAATACTATATTTAAACTGCACAAAACAAATGAACTTGCACATAGATACTAAAGCTGAACCGATTTTAAAGGCTTTTGCGGATGCCGACTGGGCAGGTGATACTAGCACAAGAAAAGCAGCCAGCGGCAATCTTTTTACTTTAGGTAATAATGCAATTCAATGGATTACAAAAAGGCAATCATGTATTGCTCTTTCATCAGCAGAAGCTGAATATGTTTCAACCGCAAGTGCAGGGCGCAAGAAATTATATATTTATTGACACTCCTGGAAGATTCAGATTTAGCACAGACAAAACCTATTAGTTTATATGAAGACAACCAAAGCTGCATCAAAATGATTGAAAATGAGAAGTTTTCAAAAAGAAGTAAACACATCGACATTTGTTTTCATGCTATAAAACAACTCAAAGAAGATGGAATAATTGAATTAAAGTACTGTCCATCGAAATATATGATTGCTGATGCACTCACAAAATCCATTCCCAAACCTGAATTAGTGAATCACAGAAATTCAATGAACTTGTTTGCCTCATCAATCTGAAAAGATTAAGGGGAGCATGTTGGAAATACTAATCTCTTTCAGAATTAGATAAACTCCTTATAAATCAAGATAAACTGTTTTTCAAAAAACACTTAATGTCTGTCATAAACAAGACTTGATTACTTTTCAGCGATCATGTCAGGAAAATAGAAAATGACTTCCTTGTTTATCTAATGTGTCAATCAAAAACTGCATAAACATTTAGATTAAAAAGCTGCAATTTTGACAGCTGAAAGAACTATATTATTAATTTAATGACTTTAAATTACAATAAGTGTTTTATTAATATATATAATCTAGACTTTTTATTTATGTAATTAATCAAGCATCAGTAATGTTTTTGTATATTATACTTTTTTAGTGTGTGTGAAGTAATGTAACTAGATAGGAGAAAAAATGTACGCTCCAGTTTTGTATTTTAATATATATAAAAATAGTAATTTAAACCAAAATATTCTGCAAAATTCATGGGATACATATGAGTAAAAAATACACACAATAATAAAAAAAAATCAAAAGTTCTTATGGGTGCAGCTACGCAGGATATTTCAGGTTTATAATGAATTGAACCAACTCTTTTTTATTGGATATACAGAAAATTACTGTGTTAACGTGGACGACCATGAAGCAAAAGGTAAGCACATTTACCTTATCTTTATTTTATGATTTAATGTGATTATTATTATAACACGTTGTCTCATCTTTTATCATCCAACACTAATTTTATAGCATAATGCTAGAATGTTCTTGAAATTAGATTGAAATAGTTCTTTTCTACTGTAAAGTACGTTATTTCTTATATATGTTGTGATCATAAATTGCATGAGAACTCATTTAGTTTTTTCTCCTTAATGAGAATTTACTGAAGTGGGTTTACAGAGCTTTAATGTATCGCTCTTAATTACTTGTAACTCATTGATTCTTTTGCTAATTTAAAGATAATGAAATCACTTTATTTATAATAATTTCTAACAGCTATTATATACTACAACATACCACCCGCAGTGCAATGGCAAAGTAGAACGGTTCTATAGATCAATTGCCTTAAAAGCGCACAATCGAATAAATCGGAATTAAACTTTACCAACAGTTTTCTTGTGCCGTCGCACGATCATTCGAGCAGATACTTGCTATACCATTGCAGAAATGTTTTATGGGGGAAAAACTTCATTTGCTAGGTGATTTTTTTACAAGAGAGTTCATTGCAAATCTCACCAGGGAGTTTTATACATAGATTACAAGAACAAATTCACCTAACTGAACCACAAAAAAATTCAACCTAAAATTATTCCAAAAATATTTGTTCGTAAGGATTTAAAATCAAGCACACACGTTTTCCTGAGAATAGATGGAGTACGCAAACAACTAACCCCCATATGAATGCCGTTAATAAGTAATTAATAGCTGTTCAAAATATTTTACTATAAAAATTAAAGGCAGTGTATCTATAGATAGATTGAAACCAGTATATATTTCTCAGGTGATCCTAAAATATTTTGTCATCCTGGACAAGCAACTCAGCTGCAGTTGACGCATTTATCAACACCAAATAATGAAAACAGTAAAACCAATCAACCTGAATATACACTTGAAAAGTCTGTACCTGCTTTAAAACCAACTCGAGCTGGAAAAACAATTAAATTTCCTGTTAGATTTAGAGACTAGAGAATTTAATGAAATATTTTATAATAATTTTGTATGTGTAAGTATTTTGAATAACTGTAAAATTTTATTTATTTTGTATATATATTTTATTATTTATATATGTGTGTGTGTTTTATGCTTTCATATTTTTTATACATATTATTCGTTACTTGTACGGAAGTAAATGTAGTGGGTCGATTACACAGTTTAGACACAACTAAAAGTAAATTCTAAATTATTTTATAATGTACTTTTTTCCGACTCCAAACTGTAAAACCTACTTGTTATTTTAACAGATCTTCTACAGTATTTTAACAGAATATCTCCATTTTATGAAAAGTACAGATTTCCTCTGTTATCCAAAAGGAACATCGTTTCGCCCTCTTTTAATGAATTTTTTCACCTACCTGGCAGCTTTTTCACACAGTCAGTGACTGAGTCAGTCTTGAAGGTGAAAACTCAACGCTAGCATTTTCATGCGTCATCGAAAGCATGGGGTAAAATAGTGGTAAGTCTGTTCTCACTTTATTATGCTTATTAATTTTGTTTTATTAACCCTTAAATGCCTGAGTTGTGAAAAATCATTTAAAAAATGTTTTTCGGCTTTCTTTTTTTAAATAAATCATGGGAAAAATACTTTTAAAAATCATATTTTGTTTTAAGTATGGTTTACGGCTAAAACACTGTTTGTTACTAATCGGCAATACTGGTGTTTAAATGAAAAAACAATTTTCCTTGATAAAATTCTATAATATTAAACACACAAGAATTTTGAGAACTATGATAAGAAAAAATTTTACTTGCTCCCTGCAGAACAAAATAGGGTATTTCGCAAGCTTCCAAACAAAACAAAAAGAACATGTATCAACAATTGAAAAAATGAATCTATCTTTATTCTTAAATTGCACAAGTGTTGCCATCTAAATGTTGAAAATCGATTTAATAATATTTTCAGAATTTATTTTATTGGCAACATTAAGCATTATAGCTTCACCATTATTCTAATAGTATTTATAAGCCTAAATTGGGTATGTTGCCGATCGGCAACACCCGGCATTTAAGTGTTAAGTCTGAAGTAACCTTCACTAAGTATATTATTTTTTGTATAGAATTTATTTCGTAAAGGTTTATTTTATACTGAGGACGGAATTTCCGAATGTATTTTTTGTTAGTTCTTGAATGAAATTAGAAAAAAATCTGCAGTTTTCATTTATGCTTAAATTATTTAAGCTTTATAATACATTGCATTTTTGAGCGAATTCTTTCTAATAAATGAGAGAATGGTATTTTATTAATATTTGTTTACAACTCTTATCCATTTGATGCTTCATAATTTTAAAATGCCCATGTTTATAATTCATGTGTTTAAAAGATCGTCAAAAATTTCAATTGTTTCATAATAATAATTTGTTTTATATAGTGCTTGAGTTTTAATTTATTCAAACTTTCTAATTTATTTATTTGATTATTTAAAAGAATTTTTTGTACAAATTGCCTTATTTTTCAAGTAATTATTATTATGAAACTTGTTTAATGCTTTTCATTGATATGAAATTTTAAAGTAAATGAATTTTGATTAAATCAATTTAAATATTTGAAATTTTCCATGTACACTATAACATTAATATGAGATTGTGAAAATGTAGATTTATAGTTGAAAAAAAGATTTAGAAAAAAATTAAGAGGGAAAAAATATAAATAAATTTAGCTTACTTAAATAGAATTGAAATTGTGAAGCCTCAATTTAGATACTATTATGCAAGATACAGATTATTCTGAAAAACAACTGCCTTCAGTATAAATAAAAATCATTTATTTTAAGAATTTATTAATACTAAAAATAATCAAAAATGCAACATGTAGATCATGTAAAATATTTTAAAATAAAGTTACAAAAAATGAATTTTCTAATTTTGTTCAGGAATTATATAAACTCTAATTTTTTTCATATACTTCTTAAATGGATCTTTATGAAATTAAATTATGCAATAATATTTAACTTATTTTAGATTTCTATGGATTTAATAAAACTTAAACAATTGAGCATAATATATAACAGACTTAATATTTTAAGAATTTAAAAAAAAAAGAGTTTCATACAATTAAACAATTTTCACCGATGGCACCCTTTCTGAAACCATGAAATTCAATCACTCTACACTTTCTTTAACAAAGAAATTCAAACAGTATTTTTTTACCTCTCTTAAAAGTTAGTACTGTTAACAGAATGAAATATGTTCATTTTATAAATATGCGCCCAAACTCACAATAACACATTCTTAATTAGTAGATTTCTGAGAAACTTCATTTTAACGTATACTCATAAACTAGTTGGATGTGCCAATCCCGAAGCTTTCTTCTATCTCACGTCAATATTTCATTTTAATTAGTTTTATTAGTATTTTTATTAGAATTAAGTATAACTTCATACACTTTTCGATGGTACAATATTGAAAATTGCAAAAAAAAGTCGCTATTACAACGCCTCCTTCCGGTGGAATTTTTCCAAATTCAGGGAGGACTTTCTTGCCATGGCCAAAAACATACACAAAAAATTTGGTTCAATTCTATACATAATTTCATACCTTTTCGATGATTACAATATTCAAAATGCACAAAAATCTCACAAAAATCTCACAAAAATCGTTATTACAGCACCCTCTACGTGCGGATTTTTCCCAAATTCAGGGAGGACCTTCTTGCAATGGCCAAAAACATACACAAAAAAATTGGTTCAATTCCATGCATAACTTCATAAACTTTTCGATGGTACAATATTCAAAATGCACAAAAATCGCACAAAAATTGCTATTACAGCGCCCCCTACGGCAGATTTTTTCCCAAATTAATGGAGGACCTGCTTGCCATAGCCAAAAACTTAAAATAAAAATTTGGTTCAATTCTATGCATAACTGCATACAAGTTTTGATGGTACAATGGCGACACACGGACATACGGCCACACGGACAGACGGACAAACAGACATTTTATATATATATGTTTTTTGTGATCTCTGACCCCTAAAACGTGTAAATCCGTCGAAAACCGGAAGTCGAAAAAAATTTCGATTACAATACTTTCTTCTATTGAAGATAGAAGAAAGTAAAAATAGTCTTGCTTAATAAATAACTGTGTAATTACTTATAATGGGAGTGGGGATGTTTTTCTTATTGTCGATAAGGTCATCAGATAAATAATTCTGCAAAATTTATTATTCCTTTACACTAAATAATTAAAAAAAATTTATAGGATTTTCTAGATACAGAAAAATAATAAACAGAACAAAATAGCTTTATTTCATTAAACAAATTGTCCTAAGTAACACAAACAGAAATTTCTGTTTAGAAATTTCGTTGAATACAGAGAAAGTCTACCAATCTGCCAATTCAACAGGATTCCCCGATACTACGGGGAAAAAATAGTTGCATACAGGGAAAGGTCTGTGTCGGATAACAGGTTTTCTCTGTCTATACTACGGAGAAATTCTGTTGCATACGGAAAAAGTCTGTACCAATTTAACAGATTTTCTCTGCAGAAACTACATGGGTTATCTGGTAGCATAGCTGACAGATTTTTTTCGTTAAATCAACAGGTTTTTTTTTTTTTTTTTTTTTTATAGTAATGTTTTATTTATTCTATTTTACATTTGCTGTGAAAATTGTCAGCACGAATTTTTATTGGAATCTGGCAACTTTCCAGTTTCGTTATTGGTTCGTGAATGAAACAATAGAAATGTTTTGTCGTTGATATTGTAATTATTGTGTTGTTAATAAGTGATATGATGATTAAATTCTGAATTATGGAAATAGCTTATTAATTTTCAGAAGCATCTTAAGAACTTTAACAATAAAATAATTGTATTTTAAATGAAATGATTCCAATGCGAATGATGGTGATGGCAACTATACTTGGCGGTTTATCGTCTGCGCGTCAAAAAAAAAAAAAAAAAAAAAAAAAAAGTTTGAAAAGAAAATGAAATGTAAATGCAATAATATGAACAGCAAAATTACCCATGGCGAAAATGAAATTATTGTTAGCGGAAACAGATATTTTCATTCATAAAAATTAAAAGAATAATTAACTATACTGGCTGAAAAAAAATAATTAACGAGTGTTAATTCTTAAACTGTTCTTCTTATTTTTTAAAAGATAGTTGCATTTTTGTTTATGAAACTTAAAGATTCGACATGATTCCCCAAAATAACACCATTTTTCCTCTGCCAGTAAAGAAATGACGCCTCAAAGGCTTGAAGTATGTTGGTACAAATGGAACAAGTTTGTAAATCATTGTTTGGCGTCCTGATTTTAATTCCACATTTATAGCTTTAAAAGAGAAATATGTTGTCATTTTTAAAAACAGTATTTTTAACTGCTTTTTCATAGAGGCTTATAAGATGCACTGTAGCAAATACGATACAAATTTCACACTAAATGCCACATAAAATACACTGCTGTAGTAAGAATTCTTCGAGTGATTTTTTTTTTTTTTTTTTTTTTTTTTTTTTTTAAGAACAGAGATTTATCAATATCCACGATTTTACTTGGCTCTCTCTCTCTTTTTTTTCCATTGGTTGCAGTTACATTTTAGCGATTGTTATATATTATTTGGTACTAAATTTTGACTGAGTTATGTCATGGCCCCTATGTAATAAATACTGTATTTATCAGAAATATTAATCTCTTCAGAAAACGCATCATAAATCGAAATGTACTTAAGGCTGTTCTCAAATCCAAGAGGACAACGTTATGATATAAGTTTTAATTTATTTTTGTTCGGAAATGCATGAAACTAGCAGGTGTTCAGAAACTATGCGATTGAGCTGTTTTTTTTTTTTTTTTCGTTTTTTCGCAAACGCAATAGATCTTTCTGAAAATAGTGTCAAAGTGTACGTTTTGAACCGAATTTCCGTGCGAAAGTAGAATAGTCACTCAAGAAAGGGCAAAAACGTGTTTGTCACGTGATCAAAATCGCTTATAACTCAATAGGTAATTTATTGATCAAAAATGGAAAACGCAGTTTGATTCCAAATCGCTTCCATGGTCAGGCTTTCCAATTTTATATCTCTCCGTTAAAAAATGAATTTATAAATGTGTCAAAACATTTTGCGTTTGTTGAGCAGAGCAGTTGAGCCTTAATTAATTGTCATAACATCTAATGTTTACAACGTGCAGTATGTTTCAACATCTCATTCATTCCTAAAACACCATAGAACATTATTTTTGGGTTTAACTCAATAAACTGTCAATCAAAAGAAAATAAACTGTTTTCATATTTACCATTGCATCACAAGACTGTGCAGCTTGATTATATTGTGAACTCAGTGAAATATTTGTTGACTTTGCAAGAAAAGGACTATTTATGACTGTAAAAGAAACAATAATTATATTTATGCGTGTTTTATATCAACAATATATATTTTTAGATTCACTCTCTTATAAAATGCAATTCAGAAATGTGTGCTCTAAAATTACATGTATCATTTATTTATAAATTATATATATTTAATAGAAAAACAAAACTGGAATAGTAATTTGAAAATATTCAAAAATATATATACTGATAATGATTTTCTTCTAGAACATATGAACTTTATAGGACATACAATAAATGTGCCAATAGATTAACAGATCGACTTATTATGGATAAATATCGTGGACAAATATGAAGAAGAAGGTAAGATCAATTTTCTTACATTTACTCTATTTTTCAATGCTACTGTATTTGCGCTCAGTCACTTATTATAATTTCTAAAAGTATTAAATAAAACATGATAAAGAGTTTCTAAATTATATATCTTTTTGATTATCGGAGGGGGGGGGGAGGGGGTGAATTGTTTTGCTTAATTAATGCCTTTATCTTTCTTTTCATGTTACGTGAACGACGGTACGAGAAACAGTTAGTTTTAAATATATAAGATTAACAGACAACAACAACAACAACAAAAAAAAAAAAAAAAAAAAAAAAAAAGAAAGAAAGACAGAAAAAAAAGAAAAAGTAAAAAAAGAAAGAAAGAAAAGGAAGGAATGAAATAGTAATTAAACATGGAAAACACCATTTTATATTTCCTACACGAATCCCCACTACAACACGTGTAATTGGTGACAAAATCATCTAAAAGGATTATTCCCCAGAGACCCTATTAAGGGAGTGGGAATGTTGCTCTTTTTTCAAAGGCAATCGTGCAATAAATTTTGTACTCGCTAATCTTAACGCGGACACAAAAGTTATGTTACTCCCAAGAGTGCTATTTTCTTCAATTTTGTATAAAACATGTTCAACAATAAAGTGAGCACAGAGCGTGAGCACTGTGAGCACTGATAGATATATGCAGTAAGACTTCTCATGGAAAATTCCTCATAATTAAGATTGTTTTCTCCGTATGTCTGTGGATTCACACGACTTGAAAACGTTTTTGTTTGAAATCGCAATAGTATTAGGATAACCAGCAAAGTTTGGATATTATCTGTAATAAGTCAACCATATGGATCTACATTACCTTGTTAAGTGGATTCATGGATTATATTTCATTAAAATAGGTTTTTTGAAAGTTGTCAAACACAATATTTAAAATAACATTATCTGCTTACGAAAGACTTAAAACCATTTGTGATTACAACAGTACAACTGCTAATAAGATTAGTAAATTTCTTTGCACCAATTATTCAATATTTCAGCTGTATTTTAACCAATAAACACTCACCCAACATAACCCCAGTTTTGAAAGTATTTGTGATTCATAAACTGGGGTTTTAAATAAAAAACTGGATAGCGCCGTGAAAACTTGATGGTAAGCAATTTAAAAATTCCATTAAAAAAAGGTTCGTAATATCATTAAAATGTCATAATTTCTTTACAGAATATTTATGAACAGTAGTTAGAAGAAATAAAAATTAGTTTGCTATAATCCAGTACCGTTCTCGTAAAAACCGAACGCCGGCAAATTTTTGTTTTCTTAATATTTTCAATTAGTCAATTAATTTATTGTTGCGTATATTTTTAAGAAGCAAACATTAAGACAAATTTAATTTTATAAATTCGTCTTATTTTAATTCATACATTTTTCGCTAGTCTTACTTAATTTAATTTAATATGCAAGTTAAAAAATAATTTACCCAGAAAATTTCCCAGATATTTTTTAAAGAATATGCGTCTATCAGCTGGATTCTCTCCTAACAATAATGATAATTAGAGCTTAGAATGACGGTAGCCCTGGGCTTAAACTGATGAAGCCTGGGTTTAAACTTTAATTATATACTATTAATATATGAGGACCCTAGAGGCCAAGGGATACAAGTGACAAAATTTAGATTTCGAGTAAATTGAGTTCAAAGGTGAACATCAATAGTAATTAACTGAATTGAAATATGAAACTGTTGCTGATTTCTTAGTGGTCTATGAACTCTTATTTCAATAACTGTGAAAAGAAAAGTGGAGTACAATTTTTTTTTTAATTTATAACTAAGCAACCTTTATAATCATTCGGTACTTGTACCCTTTGGCTTCCAAGCGGTACACAAGAAATGAAAAATTATGAAAGGAAAAAATGAATTTATAAAAGTTTAAGAACAATGTTGATACAAATGAATTAAAGAACAAAATCATGTTTTAATATAAGTTTTTTAAAAAAAATTATGAAATAAAAAAAAAAGAATTGATGAAAAATTTAAGGACAATGTTAATACAAATGAATGAGAGGACAAAATTTTGTCCTAATATAAGTTTCAAAGTTTTATTATAAGTTTTGAAACATTGAAATTTTTTAATTTTTTAACCGTTAAAATGCATTTATTTAATGTATAAGAAAGAAATTCTAAAAATAAAAAAAGACACGAAACAGTTTTAAAATATGGAACAATACTCTTCTAGTGATAACATGGGGACAACACATCTACATTATCTCATCCTCATCTGCTTTATAAGCACGAGAGGCTCATCAGCCTGATCTTCAGAAGCATGCGGATTTTCAGTCTGTCCTGGTGCCACTTGGTGAGGAAGATCTCGGTAGAAAAAGTGGTACACTCGAGGTACAAACTACAATAATTTAATGAGATTTTTAAAATAAAGTTACTTGGTTTTCGGCTTTTCTTGTGCTATGGGAAGCTCAGGCAGAACTGTAGAGCATCTTCCGGCACGGCAGGACTTCACCTTTAGCTCGTGGAAAGGTTCTAATTCACCACCAGCAGTTTCTTTGTAGAAAAATGTGAAGGGTTTTTTTTTCTCAAAATGCAGCCACTGTGTATTTCGAGATACGTTTCACTGACTTTATAAAGAATGGTGCACGTGACTCGATTAATAAAATGTTCATCTTTTAGCACTTCTTTAGTGAAGTTTTAGCTAGAATCACTTACAAGTTCAGCCCAGCGCTCTGGAACATACAGATCCCTTTTATTCCTCTTCTTTCTGATTTCTATAAGCTCAAAGTCTTGGTCACATTCATTGTAGGAGTGTCCTGAAATCAAAAAGTGGTGATCGACTGTTTCTATGTGTGTATTTTTTATGATGTACAGCCAGAACTGCACAATCAAGTGGCTTTTATTCTGTCCTCTACAATTGTCACTAAAAGTTGTAATATACCTGACTTGAGAGGAAGAGTCTTTATAAATTTCAAAAGACAGAATGCGATCTCTTCATCCGCGAAAAGCCTGGCCTTCATTCCACATGTACGTGTGGGCAGTTCCGCTTTTAAGGTTATGAATGTTCAAGTTGTACGTCCAAAGTTGACGTAGGTAATAACCTTAGCGTTTTTTACATGTGGAGTTGGCATGATCTTTTTCAAGTCAAAGCATATCGCGACCTTTGAATCATCCTTTAAATTTTTGAATGTGTCTTTGGCTAATCTGGCAGCTTCTGCTTTGCGGAGATGTAGTTCCTTTTGAGTTTCTGCTTATTGTTTCTCATCTGCATTTCCATGGTCTATTTTCAATTGTAGCTTGTTACACATAACACATATATCAGTCTCCGGTCGGTGAAAACTGAGATTAAAATGGATGTTAAAAATGTGTCTATAGAAACTTTCCTTGACCGGCTGTACGCGCTTTTCTTCTAGGTAAATGTGAACACAGAGTTTGTACATCTCCTTTAAATTGAGTTTTGGATTCAGGTATTTACGGTTGGGGGTCTTTTCTCTAGTGTAATGGCTTGTGTATCGAGGAAACTTGTTTATGTGTTCTTTGGTGACATCAATACGGTCTTGTGGGAATTTTATTCGATGGTCCTTTTCTTCCTCTTTCATCGCGAGAAGGTGCGGCAGAAACTGTCCCTTCCTTTTTGTTTACTATGTTCTGCAACCGTTTGTTAGAAACATCTTCGTCTTTTTGTGCCAATCGCCGTTTAAAGATGATTAAATTCGTGTGGCGTTTTAACAGCCATGAACTGGCCTTGTATGTCGTTAGTCTCGATTCAGCTATGTGGATGTCACCGGATACAAGTGCACTTATACCCCTTGGCCTCCACGTGTTTCACCGTTTCGAGAAAGAGGTTAAGTAATTGACCCTTAGAACGCAGCGAATAATTAAAAAATCACTTATATCCCTTTACCTACAAACAAATAGACATATTCCCAGATAGCCTGTGCACTTAACTCATTTTTTTTAATTTTGTCACTTATACCTCTTGGCTTCTGGGGTCCTCATATATACTAGTATACTTTTCAATTAAAAAAATAACTTACAAGTTCGTATAACAAAATTGACCGAATTTATTATTTAAAAATGGCATGTAATTATATTTTGTATTAATTGTCATATAGTAAATAAATATATATATAGAGAGAGATAGACAGAAAGAAAAGTTATTAATAAATAAAATCTAGTAGGAAATCTGAATATATTTTGAATTATCACACACACATATATTTTTGCAATTAATATTATTAAATCACAGATATATATTTAATAATATATTTATAGGCAGTTATCACTCGATCTCATACAGCAATAAACCTGCAATAATGTACTTTTAATATTGTATCTGAATGTATTTTACAATAAATACTTCTGATGCAATCAGCAGTAATCATCTTGTGTTACGTTGAGAAGGAGCAAGGGGTTGCTGGAAGGCAATCTCTTCTGCTGAGATAGTCAGTTTTGGAGCGTAACGCGCAAAGTGGACGTGTGTTCCTGGGGAGAGCTCTGAGAGATAGAACGTAGGGTTCAGTTGGGACCGAGAGCGCCAAGCGCAAGGTTAGTTGCTGTGTATAGCTCTTAGAGATAGAGTGTATGGTTGAGTGAGGCTCGGAGAGCTTAGGCTTAGAGTACCTATGTGCTGGGAGATCGAAATTGATCTCCGGAAAAGCTAATTTAAAGTGTGTAGAGTGAGAGTGATTTAACGTAGTTTAACAGTACACAGCCAGCATTTGCTGTATTCAATTTAATGTTGAACCGGGTCATCTATATCCGAGTTTGTAAGTGTAAATAGCCTTTTGTTGTTGTGTAAATAGTGTGTAAATAAACTGTTAATTTAGTTAATTGAAAGCGTTGGTTTTCATTTAAACAATCTTCTCAGTGCGTGACCGATATCACGTAATCATATCGGTGGTGGCAGCATATAAATAACAAGGATTTTCTTCGAAGTTGTGCGGACTAAGAGGAAACTCCGACAGGGCCGTTTCGGTATTAAATTTAATTTAGTGACATATGCGACCGAATTTTAGGTATTACTTAAAAATTTTAGCTTAAAATATGAATGAGGCCACATGTCAATTTTTTGTCATTTAGCGTTACAATTTATTTCTGCGTATTTTAAAATGGCACTAGTGATTTTGCATAATTTACATAATAAACTTAAGATTTTTTTTTTTTTTTTTTTTTTTTACTAAATCTGGGGTAATTTTTTCTCGGTTCTCTGCATAAATAGAAATACGTGTTATGAAACTGGTAACATATTTTAGGATCTCGGTTATGGTACTAGATTTGCTACGAAATTTTAAGGCTTGTATCGGTTAAATTTTATAATACTTTTAGATTATGTTAATTAGATTAATCAATTTAAAAATTAACATGTTTTTGAAAAAATACAGAGTGCCCTTCGAAATTGGTATATGAAATTTAACACACACCCACTCCCAATCACCTTTTCCCTTAAGGGTGTCTTCGAAAAAATATTTTTCCACCCTCAACAGTTCGAAATTTTCTGAGACATTTTCAGACTCATTTTTAAAAGTAAAAACATGAAACTTGCTCGGGTGATTTCTGAAGACATGTTTAACATGCCGTGTGATTTCATTTTCAGCTCAATTAATTAGAATTTGATTTTTAAACAATTATTTTCTCAGTATGACCATTTTTTTTCATTCCCAGATCGCCCGCTTCGGAAAATTCGGTTCAAAACGCCAACTTTGACAGCGTTTTTTACAGTATTTTCTGCATTTATCAAAAACTTAAGAAGCACGGCACATTATATAGTTTCTAAATAAGAGAATTTTCCAGTTTGATGCGTTTGAGAGCAAAAATGAATTTTAAAATGAATCAGAAAATAAGCAGTTTGGATCGGAATACACCCTTAAAGGAATGAGAAAAGTTTTGCTCAAAATCAAGCTTATTTAAAAAAATTAATTAATTAATTAAAATAAAATAAAATATTGTGCTCTCTCAATAATGTTTATTTTCCTTGCTACATTCTGAAAAGGTAGATTATTAAAAATAAAAATAAAAATAAAAATAAAAAATAAAAATTAATATTTTACTTTAACTAAATGGTTAGATTATAGATTTCAAATGGAAAACAAAATACTTTAAGTTAATTATAAACGTACTAGTATTTTTACTTTTAGACAAGCGAATATCCCTTCTTTTAGAAAGTACTTTTCTGGTTAAATTTATAATTATTTTTCAAATATAACTTTTAAAAACTATTCTCAACTGTGAAAACTAGAGATTTGTTTTTTTGACAATTTTATTTGAATTTAACGATTTTTAAAAATTTAAGATATGTTACACATTTAGAAGTATATTTTATCAAAATAAATTCAAAATATTTATATATATTTTACTACAAAAACGCTTTTTGAAAAAGCGTTTGTGCCTCTACTTAAAGCTATATTGCCCGCATCTGAACATGTTATCAACTCTACTGCAGATCTAGTTAAGATACTAAAAGATTATAAATTAGAAGATAGCAGCATACTAGTAAGTTTGATATAAAATCTTTATATCCTTCCATTAATGTTCACGAGGTTAAAATTGTCATTGAAGATTTCATTTCAAATAACCCATTATATAACGACGATATTAAAAATACGCTTATTTCAAGCTTAAATTTAATTACAAACAATAATGTCTTCCTTGTTAATGAAAAGTATTACAAGCAAACAGAAGGGGCCCCAAAGGGCTCACCAATCTCTGGACTATTGGCCGAACTTATACGACCTCTTGAAAATCATATCATTTCTTCCTCTACCCTCAAACCCGCATTATGGATTAGGTATGTTGATGACATTCTGATAATTTGGAATCACGGAATCTCTACATTAACTGAGTTTTTGAATCATATGCTAACAGTATAGATAACAATATAAAGTTTACTTGTGAAATAGAAGAAAATTGTTCGTTACCTTTTTTAGATGTAGAACTGGTTAAAAACATTTCAACAAAAAGCATCGATATGAAAGTCTATAGAAAACCTTGCAGGTCAAACAATACAATATTCTATGGCAGTAATGTTCCATTCAACTACAAAACTGCTGCATATCGTTTTTATGTTAAAAGAGCTTTTCAGGTTTGTTCGGATGTTTACCTAAGTGATGAACAGTGGTGTAGTCGTAAAAAAAACAGAGGGTATACGCTCTAAGCAGAGGGTATACGCTCAAGGCAGAGGGTATACCCTAGTGTATATATACTATAGCTTTCTTGAGAAACAGAGGGTATACGGTGTTCCTTAAAAAAATCCAGAGGGTATACGGCGTATACCCCCGTATACCCTCCACTACATCCCTGGTGATGAATTGATTAAAATTAAAGAGATTGCTTGTGAAAATGGGTTTTCGATCAAATTTATCAACAAATTAATTTATAAATATAATAATAGTAACAAAATATCTACAAGCGTTAGTAAACATAAAGAAAAACCTACTAAATTTTGCAGTATGGAACATATTCCACATCTTTTTAAGCGGATTAAGTATGCTTTGAAGAAATATAATGTAATTCTTATTGCTAAATCACCAACAAAGTTAAAGTATCTGGTACACAGAAAGATCGATCCTATAGATAATTATGATAAATCTGGAGTTTATATTGTCCCTTTTTGGATTAGTAGCAGTTCAAAAACGTATACTTATGTAGGAATGACCACTCGCAAATTATTTGAAAGGATTAAAGAGCATATGACAGATATAAAAAAGGGTAAACTATCCACAGCTCTATCCCGGTTAAGGCCCTACTTCAGTCACGCGAAAAGACCCATTCGCTAATGCTATTCCAATGGAAGAAATTTATAAAGATATCTCGGTCGCATTTCAATATTTTTAAATGATTTCTTTTGCATTGAATAGTTGAGATCGATCTGTATGCAGGCCGTTGTTTACTTTTTCGATTTTGATTGTAGATATTTTTTATGAGGATGCTTTTACTTTCAAAACCGGCTCCGAAAATGAAAGTGTCCTCATAAGAAATACCTGTAAACAAAATCGAAAAAGTAAAAAACGGCCTGCGTACAGATCGATCTCAACCATTCAATGCAAAAGAAATCATTTAAAAATATTGAAATGTAACCGAGATATCTTTATAAATTTCTTCCATAGGATTAACATTAGCGAACGGGTCTTTCCATTATACTGAAGTAGCCTCTTAAGTCAAGTTGAAGATATTGATATCCTATTTAAAGAAGTCAAAATCATTGCACATGCATCACATTATAATATTTGTATTATCAGAGAGTCGTTGGAAATTTTGACAAGAGGAAAGCGTGCCTGTAATGACGTTCTATCCTATAATATACTAATGAATCTGGTTTAAAATACTAGGATAAACTGGTGAATTTTGTTTTGATTAACTATTTCCCTCCTCTCTGTCCCACCCTTCCCCCCTCTCTTTTTCAGGTTAGCTACTCCTCTATTTCCTTCTTTTCACCCTCCTGTTTGTGGTTCGTTGGTTTCGCCCTTTGGTATTTAACCAGCAGTTGTCTTTCATCCAGCAGTGATTTCCCTGATGACGACTGATGGTTCAGTCGAAAGCGCTCGGATTTTAAACATCATATGACTCCAATGTTTTAACATCTTCATTGTTAGTAGTATGTAGAGCCGGGTGTGGGACAAAAAGGGGCGGGGTCGTTTGATGGACAGGTGGGCGTGTCCGATGGCGAACTATAAGACGGGTGTGGGACAAAAAGGGGCGGGGTCGTTGGATGGACAGGTGGGCGTGTCCGAGCACGAAGTATAAGACGAGGGGTAAATTTTTTCAACGGTTCGAGGCAAGGGTTGTTTTTTAGTTGGATGGACAGGTGGGTAAGGGACAAAACGGAGTGTTCCCATTTTTGATTGACAGGTGGGCGTGTCCGAACACATGCTCTAAGACGAGGGGTGATTTTTTTGACGACGGTTGGCAGGAAGTTTCGAATGGATTCTTCTGCTATAAGAGGGATTAATAATGTTTTTTAAACAAAGGATTTCAATTTAATTTCATTGAATGAAATAACTAAAACTTAATTATTTTATGAATGGATTATAAGCGAGTTTATGTTTTATTTTAATTTAAACGAATTTAATGGATGATTAGTTCAGAATTTTTAACCGGTTTCAAAGCTATTTTTGTTTTTTAATTGATTATTTTTAATTGGGAACCTTTTTACTGAATGCATTATTTTCATAATGACGTAATCGGCGATTCGAATTTATTTAATTGCATGAATTAATTAAAATAAAAAAATTTTAAGCTGATTATTTTTAAATTGATTTTAAGCTTTTTGAATTGAATTTTAACGGAAGTTTTTTAATTAGAACTTTTTAAGAAATTGATTATTTTTTAATTTCTGATACTTTTCAAACAAGGTATATATTAAAGGTTTTATCATAATACTTTTCATTTTAAGTAAAACATTGATGCGATAAACATCGTTTTGTATTTGTAGCTGAAAAAATATAAATGAATGTTAACTTTCGTTTAGATCATAATCATTGTTGTAATGGAAGCTTTGAATCAGATGTATCGGGATCCGGAGCTACCAGCGAGTTTCGGTGGTATCAGTGCTTTGCAACGTGCCTTAAAAGGCCGCGTAAAAACACAACAGATAAAGAAATGGCTTCAGACGAAAGATTCATATACCTTACACAAGCCTTTGCGACACAAATTCCCCCGAAATCGCGTTATAGTAGGAGGCATAAACGAGCAGTTTCAATCTGATTTAGTAGACATGCAATCCCTGTCTTCTTTGAATGATGGATATAGGTATTTACTGACATGTATTGATATTTTGTCTAAGTATGCATGGGCCATACCGTTAAAAGATAAAAAAGCTTCAGGTATTAAACGAGCTTTCGAAAAAATATTTTCGGAACGTAAGCCGCAAACCCTGCAGTGTGACGATGGGAAGGAGTACACAAATAAGCTTGTACAGGATTTCTTAAAAAGGCAGAAGGTTCACTTTTTCACAACTAATAACTCCACAAAAGCTTCAGTAGTAGAACGCTTTAATCGTACACTTAAAACGAAAATGTGGAAATATTTTACTGAAAAGAATACAAAGAGATATATTGATGTAATCGATAAATTAGTACACAGTTATAACCACACATGGCATCGTAGTATTAAAATGGAGCCAGCATCAGTAAACTTCGATAACCAAAGTCAGGTTTGGAAAACATTGTATGCAAACGACAAAATTTCTCCAATGAAATCTGACTTGAGTGTCGGCGATACCGTTCGTATAAGTAAAGAGAAACTACGTTTTGAGAAAGGATACGAACAAAATTGGACGAGAGAAATTTTTACTATTCATAAAATCATACACCGAGTGCCTGTTGTCTATAAATTAAAAGATTTAGCAGGAGAAATCATAAAAGGAACATTTTACAAACAAGAACTACAAAAAGTTTCGGATTCTGGTTTTTATCCTGTGGAGAAAGTTTTGAAGAAAAAGAAACGTAATGGAAAAGTTCAATATTTTGTGAAGTTTCAAGGCTATCCGGAAAAATTCAATGCATGGGTTAAAGATATTCGAATGATATAAATAGAGTATACATCATACTTACCGTTCATTTCATCAAGAGATGTCGTTCTATATCACACTCATCAGTGACAGCTCTATGAGCTTTTTCCCAAATAATAAAATATCGCAATTTACAACTCAACTGCCCACCCCCATAAATTTAAAAGGTGAATGGGAAATGGCTTTGGTCGATTTTATTTATCCGCATACATGGTATAACGTTAGAAATGATAATAATTTGTTTGGTTTTGACTTGGGGGATGGAAAATTGGAAGGTAGGAGAGTTCCTTCTGGATGTTATGAAACCATACAGGATCTCATTAAAAGTATGACGATACCGTCGCATAAAAATAAGATTGAATTTCATTTTCACCCAGTTACGAAAAGAGTTACAATCAAGACAGATAAAAAATCGAAAGTAGTTCTTTATGAAGGTGTAGCTGAACTTTTAGGGTTTGAACCAGGAGAATATACAGGATTGCAACAAAGTCCTTTTGTGGCTGACCCAAAGTCATCGTTTCCCGTGATGTATGTGTATTGTGATCTCGTGGAGCCTCAAATCGTAGGTGATGTACAAGCCCCTCTTCTAAAAATTGTGTCTGTTGAAGGAAGCGATGGCGAAATTATTAATGCTCATTATTCAAGACCATTGTACGTACCAGTTATTCGTCAGCATTTCCAAACGGTACAAATTGATATCAGACTGCATTCTGGAGATTTAGTGCCTTTTGAAAGAGGTAAAGTTTTTGTAACCTTGCATTTCCGTTTACGACAGATCATATAAAAGAGCATTACGTTTAAATTAATCTCATTTTCCTTCTTGATTGCGATAAAGAAAGATCGGCAAAATGTTGGTGCCTTATACATGTTGTACACAAAAGTTCGAACATTATTATACAGGACAGACAGGAAATGGTTTACCTTACTATAGAGGAACGGTTTTACAGAGAGGATACGGTATAGGCGGATTTTTTGCTAAACTGTTTCGCAGTGCGATGCCATTTTTGATAAGTGGTGCCAAAACAATTGGAAAAGAAGCATTACGAACAGGGACTATGGTTGCAAATGATGTGTTATCAGGTGAAAATTTTAAATCGTCTCTTAAAACACGATCAAAAGAAGTCGGAAAAAAATTAGCTAGAAAAGCAGTTGAAAAAGCAGATGAAATGATTGGCCATGGAAAGCTTAAAAGGAAGCGGAGACCTGCGAAACACATCATTTCATCGAAAGCACGGAAGGTGCAAAGACGTGACATTTTTGACTGTTAATATACGCATTATACTATGGCTTTTCTTTTAAAGGACTCTCCCGAATGTGCTAAATCGGAATTAGAATTATTTCATCTCCCTCCTACTCAAACAGTTATTGAAAGAGGCCAATGGGTTGAATTTCACCCGCTTTCCAATGTTTCTGATGGAGGACCTGTAGAATTTAATGTTTCTGGAAGCGGAGAAGATTATCTTGATTTATCTCAAACTCAGTTATATGTCAAAGTAAAGATTTTAAAAAAGGACGGCAAACCCATTCCGGATAAATGTAAAGTTGGACCCGTCAATCTTTTTCTGCATTCCATGTTTTCCCAAGTTGATATTAGCCTGAACGATAGACTCGTTTCTTCAAGTAATAATGCCTATCCATACAGAGCCATGATAGAGAAATTACTGAATCACGGGTATGATGAAAAAACTTCTCAACTTTCCTCAGAATTATTTTTTAAAGATACTGCTGGTCGTATGAATGTTGTAGATCCTGCAGATGCAAATCCCAACGAAGGATTTAGTAAACGTGCAGAAATGACTAAACACAGTGCTTCAGTGGATATGATTGGTCGATTGCATCTGGATATGTTTCATCAAGAAAGACTCCTCCTAAACATGGTTGATGTGAAAATTAAACTGATTCGTAGTAAACCAGAGTTTTGTTTATTGGCGGGTGAAGGGGAGTTTAAAGTTTCCCTGGAACATGCTTCCTTATTTGTTCGTAAAGTACGCGTAAGTCCTGGCGTTGTCTTAGGACATGCTAAAAGCTTAGAAAAAACAACAGCCAAATACCCTATTAACAGAGTGATTTGCAAAACATATTCCATTCCTAGAGGCAATATGAGTTTTGTTCAGGATAATATTTTTACAGGGCAGATGCCCAATCGCATCGTGATCGCCTGTGTGGACAATGACTCATATAACGGCGACTATAAAAAGTCCCCTTTTGAGTTCAAACATTACAATATTAATTTCATTGGTGTCTATGTGGACGGTCAGCCCGTTCCTCACAATCCACTACAACCTGACTTTGAAAACAATTTATTTATTCGAGCTTATGAGAATTTATTTACGAATGCAGAAAACAAAGGCTTGTACCTTTCGAGATCAGAATTTTCACAGGGGTATTCATTATTTTGTTTTGAGCTGTCACCTGATTTATGTGATGGTTCACATCTTAATCTCATTCGTCACAGTAATTTAAGATTAGAAATTAAGTTCGGAACAACTTTGGCGCAAACAGTCTCTTTGCTAGTGTATGCTGAATTTGAAAATTTAATCGAAATCAACAAATCTCGCAATATTCTGTATGATTTTGGAAACTAATGAATTCATCGCAAATTCGTAGAATTTTATCTCGTGATCCTGTTTCGGCGAGATATTTTGCAGGCGTTTTCCCTTCCGACAAAATACCTGATATTCGAAACTTTCCCTGTGCATTAGTGATCAATACCGATAAACATGACGAAAAAGGATCCCATTGGCTAGCAATGTACGTTCAAGATAAGAAAACTCTGGACTTTTTTGATTCTTACGGACTTCCTCCCGAAACCTATGGAGAAGACATAACAAGATTTGTGAAGAAGTATCCCCGAATTCGTTGGAACAAGGCAATGCTTCAAAGTTTTACGTCCAATGTCTGTGGACAATATTGTATTTTCTTTCTTGTAAAACGATGTCAAGGACTTTGTATGAATTCTATTACCAATGTATTATCCAGAAAGAAGAATGATTTTCGAATGTATCAATTTGTCAAAAAAAGATATGGTGTAAACATGGTTTTTAAAAAATAAAAATATATTTCTCTTATTTTATGTGTGTGTGTTTATTTATTTATTTATTTATTTATTTAATTTCATCATGGATAGTGGATTAGATAAAAAAAAATCATTTGTTTTTAGAAAAAAAAATGCATACATAAAATTTTTTCCTAACAAGATCATACAAGTTATTGTGTTATTTCTGTGTAAAAAAATTAATTTGCCGAAATAGTCGAGAAACTATAAAATCTGAAGCTTTCATTCATTCTTGTCATTTAAATCATGGAATTACTCAAGTTAGTACATCCTTCTACTGTCCTTATCAGCGGGCCGACAGGTTCGGGTAAAAGCTTTTTTGTTAAAAAATTAATTGATTACAAATATTTTCATCCTATGCCCACAAGTATAATATACTGTTACGGAAGCTATCAACCCCTTTTCAATTCCATGAACGATGTACAATTTGAAGAAGGTTTACCCTCTAATCTTACTTCCCTAAAAAATGCTTTAATTATCATTGATGATTTGATGTCAGAATTAGCTTCTGATGTACGATTGAGCAAACTTTTCACAAAAGGCAGTCATCACCGAAATCTTTCCGTTATCTTTATAACTCAAAACTTGTTTCATCATGGCAAAGAAATGAGAAATATTAATTTAAATTCTCATTACATGGTACTATTCAAAAATCCTCGAGATAAAAGCCAGATAATGCATTTATCCAGGCAAATGTTTCCTGGTAAATCCAAGGCTTTTCAAGAAATTTTTAATGATGCTACTGCATTACCTTTTAACTACTTATTCATTGATTTAAGACCCGATTCTTGTGAAAGCTTGCGCATGCGCACTAAAATTTTTCCTGGTGATAAACATTATGTGTATGAACTTCGATAAATCATTTGCTCAGGGAACGGCATCAGGTGAACATGAACTCTGCTGTCATTGAATTTGAAGGTTTTCAGTTAAGCACGTACGATTTTGTTATTAAAGAACTCGCTTTTTATGCGGTTGATTCTGGATATCACTGCCGTTGGAATTTCCTCTCCCCACATTCTTGGGAGCAATTACCTCTCCTAAAAAGAAAGACATTTGCATGGTTGACTCATTACCGCCATGGTTTGCAATGGAATAGTGGTGATTTACCTTATTCAGCATTAGAACCTATACTTTCATCATTGTTTATATCTTATAAGAATGTTTACATCAAAGGACTAGAAAAAGCAAAGTTTCTAGAAAGGTTGTCTGGACGAAAGATTTTGAATCTGAATGATTTTAACTGTCCCAAGATTAATTTATTAAATATTTCAGAGGTAAACTGCCCAAGTCACAAACCCTATTTTAAACATTGTGCTTTAACGAAAGCTTTTACTTACGGTAAGCATATAAAAGAGAGATTAAGCTCATCGACCATCATTTGAACTCAGGATGTCGACCGTTGAACATCTGAAATTGTTAAGCAAGACAAAGCAAAAAGCAGCCTTTCTTAAAAAGTGTCCGAATAGCATTATAAAAGGTGTCTGTGAATGCGCCTTAAATCTTTTAAAGGGTAACATACCTGTCTCTAAACGTCAGAAAAATAGATTAATAGCTTATAAAAGAACATTGCGACGTCTGGGAGATAAGAAAGTACCTCTGTTTAAGAAAAGACGACTTCTCATTCAAAAAGGAGAAGGGTTTTTGTCTATACTTATTCCTGCTGCAGTATCAGTGCTCAGTACGTTGATCAATGGAGTTCGCTCGTAAATTCAGACTTGTTCCTGCTGACAGAGATCAAGAGTTTGCGGATGAGCATTTGAGTGATTTAGATAGACAGATTCAGACTATTTTGAAAAGAAAACTGGAGGATGATGAAAAAGCGAAGCTTTACACACAGATTTTGCAAAAGTTTGTATCATTCCCAGATATGAATACGGTCAAACCCCCTGAAGAACAACTCCCCCAGAAGCACTCTGAGAAGTCTTCTGATATAGAAAATGAAATTCTAAGTTCTATTCCTGAAAAACAAAAGAAAACTGCTGTTAAAATTATGGATTTTTTTAAACAAAATAAAGTTTCCTGTACAGAAAACAAAGAATTGAAAATAGATGATACTGTAATTAATGGATCAGATGTTGTTCAACTAGTCGTTTTTTTGCTGAGAGATAGAAGTCAAAAACCTATTGCTTTTGATCAGTTTCAAGAACTTTTAAATAAAATAAACTTTCCTCAAGATTTTATAAAAAACAAGTATTTGAAGAATGATCATAAAACTATTTATGCAAGACCTGAACCCTATCATAGAAAACGAAGATCATCTAATCACGTCCTTTTACCAATATCACCAGTACCATGGTTGAAAATGTAAAAAAATTACGTTTTGCAAATATAATGTATTTTATGAAACGAATAAAAAATGCTTATTTCAAAAATATTTATGTGTGTGATTGTGTTTTTTTCCTCATATTGCAAAAAAAAAAAAAATGTAATCGTTAAGATTGCTTTTTCCAGATTTATCTTGAGAAAAGAATTTTTTTGGAAATAATGTTTCAACGAAACAAAAAGAATATGTTCAGAAAATAAAAAAATATGTTTAGGAAAAAAATGTTTTGTGTTTGGAAAAAATCTTTCGTGTTTAGGAAAATAGATTTGTGTTTGAAAAAATGGTTTGTGTTTGGAATAAAATGTTTTGTGTTTGGAAAAAGTTTTATGTTTGGAATAAAATGTTTTGTGTTTGGAAAAAAGTTTTGTGTTAGGAAAAAATGTTTGTGTTTAGAAAAAAATGTTTTATGTTTAGGAAAAAAATGTTTTGTATTTCGAAAAAAAATATTTGTGTTTGGAAAAAGTTTTATGTTTGGAATAAAATGTTTTGTGTTTAGGAAAATAGATTTGTGTTTGAAAAAAATGGTTTGTGTTTGGAAAAAAAGATTTGTGTTTGGAAAAAGTTTTATGTTTGGAATAAAATGTTTTGTGTTTGGAAAAAGTTTTGTGTTAGGAAAAAATGTTTGTGTTTAGAAAAAAATGTTTTATGTTTAGGAAAAAAATGTTTTGTATTTCGAAAAAAATATTTCGTGTTTAGAAAAAAATGTTTTGTATTTCGAAAAAAATATTTCGTGTTTAGAAAAAAATATGTATGTTTGGAAAAAGTGATTTATGATTTAGGAAAAAATGTTTTGTGTTTGGAAAAATGATTTATGATTGGGAAACAAATGTTTAGGAAATTATTTTAAGTACAGTGAAAAGTATGGTGAGTAAAAAAAGTTTCGAGTACAGAAAAAATTATGTTTGAAAAAGTTTAGGAAAATTATTTTAAGTAAAAAAAGTTTTGAGTACAGTAAAATTATGTTTGGAAAAAGTTTTATGTTTTTAAAAAAAGTTTTGTGTTAGGAAAAAAATGTTTTATATTTAGGGATAAAAATGTTTTGTGTTTGGAAAAAATTTTATATTTAGGAAAATTATTTTTTGTGTTGAGGAAAAAAGTAATGTATTGTAAAAAAAAAATCAGTTCGATAAAAAAATGCACTAGAAAAAAATCTGTTCGATAAAAAATATGTATGTTTGGAAAAAGTGATTTATGATTTAGGAAAAAATGTTTTGTGTTTGGAAAAAATGATTTATGATTGGGAAACAAATGTTTAGGAAATTATTTTAAGTACAGTGAAAAGTATGGTGAGTAAAAAAAGTTTCGAGTACAGAAAAAATTATGTTTGAAAAAGTTTAGGAAAATTATTTTAAGTAAAAAAGTTTTGAGTACAGTAAAATTATGTTTGGAAAAAGTTTTGTGTTAGGAAAAAAATGTTTTATATTTAGGGATAAAAATGTTTTGTGTTTGGAAAAAATTTTATATTTAGGAAAATTATTTTTTGTGTTGAGGAAAAAGTAATGTATTGTAAAAAAAAAATCAGTTCGATAAAAAAATGCACTAGAAAAAAATCTGTTCGATAAAAAATATGCACTGGAAAAAGATTTAAGTTCAGTAAAAATATTAAAAGGATTAAGGTATAAAAAAATATTTTTTTATTTTCTGAACACAAACTTATTATTTTTAAAGAAAAGTTTTTGTAAAGTCCAACAATTTCTTTTTTATGCAAACCTGAAACATTCTTATTAATTTGATAAAAAACAAGACTAAGAAAACAGACAAAAGATATTATGTAAATATACATTTATTCAGATCTAAAATTTACAATGATAATTGTAAGAAATCATTTTCTTCTTGTGATTGTTGGTCTTCTCCAACATACATTTTTTGTACAGATTCTAATATTTTTGGGATAATTAATGAATCAAAAAATTCTTCTTGACCAAGTACATATTTAAAGTCAACAGTTAAGTTTTTTTTAACAATGTCTTTTGCAACATCACGCATGTTGATGGAATATAGTGCACTGTCAGAGAACTTTAACCATTTTTCAGTTCGAGTTTTTGTTACACAGTCATGCATAAAAGGTGCTTGATAAGACTCACGACATCCGAAACAGTTTATCAGTTCCGTAATTTTGATAGTAATGGCAGCAACCAAACACTTAGTCAGGGAATCAACAAGTTCTAAAAACGCGTCGGGGTTATCTGTTGGGTTAAACTGGAAATTGGCGTTGTCCAGTTCTTCATAAATATAGTAAGATATTGAGTATGTGATTAGTCCTTCTTTCAAACGATCCGTGATATTGCACATGTTATCAACTACCTTTTCAAACTCAGCAAGTGTTAGTACAACATGTTCAGATACGAATTGCATACTCATATTTTTTCTTTGGAAAAGTCTTTGGAGAACGTAAAGTTCCACACCATCCTTTACTTGTTTTGAAATGCACAAATCTGATTCAATAATTGTCATCTTTTCTGAAAATTTAGGATTTAATATAGTCTTGATTTCACGACACAAGGATTGCCAGACTTTGGGAGTTAGAGATACACCATCTTTAGTAGGCTGTAATTCACCGTCGGGATCAACAATATATCGTCTAATGTGAACACGGGTTTGCCCCAGAAAATAATTCACGGAAAGAAAGTTCTCTCCACCTAGGTATTTCATATCCTTCGAATTATGCCATTTAACCTTTTCTACAAATGATTGAACCTAAAAGAGAGAGAGCCAAAATAAGTAAAAATAATTAAAATTTATTAGTATGAATTGAAAAAAGTATTAATTTTAAAAAATCAATTAAAAAACTTACCGTAGTTTGATAATTCTTCGTTTTCTTGTTGCTTTCTTTAATTTCAACAAGTTTACGCTTGCTTTTGTTGATGTTAAGTCCGTCTTCCATGACGAAAAACAATAAAAATAACTAAAATAAAAGCGAAGAAAATTCACAAGACAACAAACGATACAACACTGAGCATGAAAATCCAAGCAACTGATCCATACAACTGTTGTCAGATGCTGTATGAGAAACTTTTTTCATTACCGGTTACAGTTAATCGTAATCCACACAACTCAACTTCACACATGGTTACAGTTAAACACCATCTAGATCCGAAAAACAACTCAACTCTACAAATAGTCCTCTTATTTGCTCGTCTAGGGTGAAATCAATACATGACGTCACATTCATGTTCGAACATAAACCATCTTGTCTAAATCACGTGTTGCAGAAATTAAAAAATAATCAGTTTCTTAAAAAGTTCTAATTAAAAAACTTCCGTTAAAATTCAATTCAAAAAGCTTAAAATCAATTTAAAAATAATCAGCTTAAAATTTTTTTATTTTAATTAATTCATGCAATTAAATAAATTCGAATCGCCGATTACGTCATTATGAAAATAATGCATTCAGTAAAAAGGTTCCCAATTAAAAATAATCAATTAAAAAACAAAAATAGCTTTGAAACCGGTTAAAAATTCTGAACTAATCATCCATTAAATTCGTTTAAATTAAAATAAAACATAAACTCGCTTATAATCCATTCATAAAATAATTAAGTTTTAGTTATTTCATTCAATGAAATTAAATTGAAATCCTTTGTTTAAAAAACATTATTAATCCCTCTTATAGCAGAAGAATCCATTCGAAACTTCCTGCCAACCGTCGTCAAAAAAATCACCCCTCGTCTTAGAGCATGTGTTCGGACACGCCCACCTGTCAATCAAAAATGGGAACACTCCGTTTTGTCCCTTACCCACCTGTCCATCCAACTAAAAAACAACCCTTGCCTCGAACCGTTGAAAAAATTTACCCCTCGTCTTATACTTCGTGCTCGGACACGCCCACCTGTCCATCCAACGACCCCGCCCCTTTTTGTCCCACACCCGTCTTATAGTTCGCCATCGGACACGCCCACCTGTCCATCAAACGACCCCGCCCCTTTTTGTCCCACACCCGGCTCTACATACTACTATTGTTTTAAAAATGTTTTAACACTTGTATTTTAGCACCTATTAAGTAAACATATATATTGTGATTTTGATATTCATAGTTCTCATTTACAGTTCGCATGATAAATATAACTCACTTTACGTAAGGGATTTTTTGTTAACACAGTGAGGAATAGGGACCCAGCAAAGAAAGAAACAGTGGGCCATCAGCTGGAAAAAAGATGGCAGCCAGCAGTGCCATCAGCGGTAAAGTGCAAGGGTGCCATTACTTAAACATGTCGAAAAGTGTCCGAGCCGAATGCAGCTGGCCTATCGATGATGGCCAGCAGACCAGCATTGGTATGAGATCACATTACTGGTACTTTTCCTGCAATGCTAGCACCTATCCCACTGCTATTCCTTTGCTGGCCCAGCACTTTCCCTTACAAAAATTTCTTATAGAATTCTATAAAAAAAACAAAGTATTATATAATTATGGCTCTTTTTTCTATAAGCTAGTTTCACCAAAGAGCTATAGAAATGCCTATAGAAATATTTGAACTGCATGTGGTCATCCTCCCAAGTACTAACCGCGCTCGATGCTGCTTGGTTTTCGTGATCGGACATGAACAAGTGCTTTCAGCGTACGCTACGACTGCTCTTAGTTTTCAAGCTCTCATTATACTATTTTAAGTTTGTTTCTTTTGTGATTTACGTTCCCAATCATTAAACTGGTATAGAAATCATATTTACTTTATGCGCTTTTTTTATTATTGATTCTGAACTGCGTAAATTATGAAAACCGAAATCCTTTGTAACCTAGTAAAACCAGATTTAAGGAGAAAAAAAAAAGTGCGTTGAAATAAAGAATTTATTTATTCATTTACTTATTTATTTTGTTGGTGGCAGTGGTGCTATATTTTTTACAGTTTCAAAAAAAAAAAAAAAATTAGCTTCACAGCTTAAGGGTGTATTCGAAAAAATATTTTTTCACCCTCAACGGCTCAAAATTTTCTGAAACATTTTCAGACTCATTTTTAAAAGTAAAAACATGAAACTTGCTGGTGTGATTTCTGAAGACATGTTTAACATGCCGTGTGATTTCATTTTCAGCTCAATTCATTAGAATTTGATTTTTAAACAGTTATTTTCTCAGTATGACCATTTTTTCATTCCCAAATCGTCCGCTTCGGAAAATTCGGTTCAAAACGCCAACTTTGACAGCGTTTTTTACAGTATTTTCTGCATTTATCAAAAAATTAAGAAGCACGGCACATTATATAGTTTCTAAATAAGAGAATTTCCCAGTTTGATGCGTTTGAGAGCAAAAATGAATTTTAAAATGAATCAGAAAATAAGCAGTTTGGATCGGAATACACCCTTAAATTGTGTTAAGATATTCATTTCAGATTTGTGTTCAAATACTCAATGTCTTCGATATTCGCTAGCCACCTAGCGTAAGGGTTCCCAGCAATAATACTGCAAAAGTTCGTGGACTTCCATGTAGTGGTGGGCCAGCGCATGAGATAAAATGGATGCCCACCAGAATTTTATCTGATGATTT
>OZ010795.1:358333343-358428343 GCA_963932465.1 Maratus speciosus
GTGGTTAAGGCGATGGACAGCTAATCGTTTGGGCTCTGCCCGCGTGGGTTTGAGTCCCACACTCGTCGAAAGGTTATTTTTTACATTTATTTTTAAAAATGTATATGTATTTAGAAGTACAATTTTCCTTTTTAACCCTTAAATGCCTGATTTTTCAAAAATCATTGTAATAATGTTTTTCGGCTTTCATTTTTTAAATAAATCATGGGAAAAATACTTAAAGAAACCCTATTTTGTTTTAAGTATGGTTTACGGCTAAAAAACAGTTTGTTACTAATCGGCAATACTGGTCTTTAATTGAAAAAATAATTTTCCTTGATAAAATTCTATAATGTTAAACACAGAAGAATTTTAGGAACTATAATAAGAAATAAATTTTACTTGCTCACTGCAGAACAAAATAGGGTATTTCGAAAGCTTCCAAACAAAACACAAAGAGCAAGTAGCAACAATTGAAAAAATTAATCTATCTTTATTCTTAAACAGCACAAGTGTTGCCATATACATGCTGAAAATCGATTTTTTAATATTTTCAGAATGTATTTTATTGGCAACATTAGGCGTTATATCTTCAATATTATTCTAATAGTATTTTAGAGCCTAAATTTGGTATGTTGCCGAAAAGCAACACCCGGCATTTAAGGGTTAAAGTGAATTGTATCTCTCTATTTTTCTTTTCTTTCTTTTTTGTTCTTTCCTTTTTTCCAAGATAAAGAAACTTTTTCTTTTTCTTCTTTCAACCAGTAAATTAATGCGTGTAAAAACATTGCCATTCTCACCAGCAACGGTGCATTCTCTTGATAGTTCATATTTTTTTATCATTCACGTATCTACACTATTTGCATAAGTGCACTTGTTCTCTTTTTCATTTATATAACAGTAAATAATAAACCTTGGAAAGACAAGGTGGCCGAGTGGTTAAGGCGATGGACTGCTAATCCCGCGTGGATTCCAATCCCATCCTCGTCGAAAATTTCTTTTTTTACATTTATTTTTTTAAATGAATATCTATTTAGAAGCAAGAATCCCCTTTTTAAATGAATTGTATCTCTCTATTTTGTTTTCTTTCTTTTTTGTTCTTTTCTTTTTTCCAAGATATCAATCAAATCATTAAACTTCTTCTTCTTTTTCTTCTTTCAATCAGTAAATCAATGCAAATGTAAAAATATTGCCATTTTCACTAGCAAACGATGCATGCACTTGCTAGTTCATATTTTTTTTTTTTATCATTCTCGTATCTACACTATTTGCATAAATGCACGTGTTCTATATTTTATTTAAATAACAGCAGATAAGACATTTCTGAAAGACGAGTTGGCTGAGTGGATAAGGTGACGACATGATAATCCATTGGGCTCGTCCCGCGTGGGTTCGAATCCCATCCTCAACGAAATGTTATTTGTTTTAGGTAGCTTCACTCTAAATCGAAATGTCTTAAATTCAGACACTTAAGTGTCTGAAACGGAGTGTTCAATTTTCAGACATTTTAAAATGTCTGAATTTTTTCAGACACTTTTTGCGTCTGAATTTTAGACACTTCAAACGTCTGAATCGCAGCCATTTTTTTAAAGCATTATGCGTAGCCATGTTTTACCACTTTGATCCTGGAAAAATATATGGCCATTATTCTGCCCCCCTCCCCCCCCCCCCCCACACACACAGCCTGATTTTAGAGGCTCCAAAATATGGTATGCAATTTTCATAAAGCTGATAATTGAAATCTTTTTCGACATTGTACTGATTATAATCAATATTTTGAATTTATAGAGTAGAATAAGATTAAAAATTAAAATATTTGTCGCAATACAGCAAAACCTCTCAATAGTAGGCACCTTAGAACCGTGGAATTTGTTCGCCATTCGGAGGTGTATGTTTTTCTGAGGTAAAAAAATATAAAATATGTGCATGTTGTTAATAAAAAATGTGCTTCTTAAATAGTTGTGTCCTCTATGTAGGAGTGTCCGTTATGGAGATTTTACAACAGAACTTTCATAGGACAATTTTCTTCAGCGAACACTGACCTTTTTCAAGATAAATACATTTTTTTTACCTCATAAAAGCGAACACAATCGAATAGCAGGCAAATTCAACGTTTCAAAACGCGTTCAATTCGCGAAGTGGCCGCGATTGAGAGTTTTTACTGTATTTATTTTTTTATTTAGTTTTTAATCTAATTCTACTTTTAAAGTTCAAAATGCTGATTATCATCAATACAATGTTGAAACACATTTAAAATATAAACTTTAAAAAAAATCCATATCGAATTTGGAGCACGTAAAATCGTAGGGGGGGGGGGGGAGGGGTCTTCCCCTGCTTTAATCAGGCCCTCCTTCTGGAAAAAGTCCAACCCTGTATTATGATTCGATAAATGTACGTGTCAGTTTTAAGTTCAAAATCTAGCTATATGCAAATAAATATTTTATAAAATTCTACCTCTTTACTTTGTATTCATTTTTAATTTCAAATTACTTTTTTACTAAAAATAATCAAAAAATCAATATTATATAATTATTTCAAATGAAATATATCTGTATATTTTTACCGCATTCTTAAAGTTACGTTAACGGTACATGATTACATGAATTTAAGAATCTAAAAATAATCATTAAAATTTAACAAAGTGACTAGAGATAATGATTTAGAAAAAGGATCTCGCCTTAAGTAAGATTTGTTGACATCAACAAATTTTATTCTGCTTCAACGTCTACATAGTGACCGCAATTTCCATTCAAACAATCAAATCGTGAAGCTGTGGTTTTGACTTTGAATCATTGATGTTGAAAATTAAGAAAGATTATATGTTGACTATTTTCAGTATGGCAAATGGGATATTTCTAAAATATTCGGAAACACTAAAATTATAGCAAAGGGAAATCCTTTAATTAGAATGACCGGATTTAATGAGTTTTATCAGTCAAAACATTTTAAAATAAATAAATGAACACAAGTAATTCGCTGTATTAAATATATGGGGGAATCAATGAATGGAAGGATGTGCTAACTATATTCTTTTTTAAAATGTATGATGTACACACTATGAGGGAGAAGAAAGCTTCATTAGACAAGAAAAGCATAAATAATAAATAAAAGCAGCTATTAATAGGAATGTTTACTATAAATGCTTTTGAATTCCAGTACATAACACATAATAAATCTATCAGAAATGTAAAAATCGATGTAAACATTACAAATGCAGCCGCATTAAATGCTTATAAAAATATTGTATACATAAATAAATGATTAAAAAGGGTACTTCAGAGTCATAATTACACCAAAAAAATACTATTAAGGTAGTCTTGATGGTAATTAAGAAATATGAGCCAATCAACAGGCGATGTCACTGCGATTTTTAAAGTAATGGCTACACAAGAAAAGGCTTAGGAAGGTGTAAAATTAATAAATTCAGTAACCCCTAATATACACCATGCAGACACACCAAAATTTATTTTAAAGATAACATGGGATAGAAAATAATACAGAAATATGATTGCAGATGATTTGAAGAGTAGAAATTTAAATATTAGCAAAATAAAATTTTAACATGGAAATACCATAGACAAAATGCTTTGAACATATTTTGGCATAACTCAGGAACTAATAAAGCTATAGACTCGTGTGAGGTCTCCATTTAAAGAGAAAACATTCACAGAGAGTTTTAAATACATAGTTAAGACCCCACTTACCTGGGAAAAGGTCTGATTATTCCAAAAGCACATTCGCCCAGAGGACGTCCGGATTGGAGGCTACGTTAGTATCCGTTAGTTAGGCAGACTTTGATATTTAAAACATAAAATCCCCTTGCACATCCGGCTAGCTCTGTTAAAAGGATGGAAAATTTCCATCCTGAAAACATAGCCCGCCAGACAACAGTTCTCTTTACAAATTTGACGAGATGAAGAACACTATATTAGTGTTAAAGATAAATATTAATACGGAGTACCACTATGTCGATAGAAATTAAATCCCGTAACTTCACATTCCGCAAAAAACAATCAAGTCAAAATAAATTATTAGTTAAAATGTACGCGCACATAAAAACAAACATTCAGTTTGAATTACAAACGAACATCGAGTTCGAAAGTAAGACGCATGCGCAACTGACAGTGCTCCCTGGTGAATACGGAGCGGAGTTACAAAGTGTCTTAAAATTAGACACTTGCAGATTTTTTAGACAATTTTATCAGTTCGTGTACACTATGATCATAGTAAGACACTTAGGTGTTTTAAATTAAGACATCTATTGTGACTGAATTTTCAGATTCAGACACTTAAGTGTCTGAAATTCTTTTTCAGTCACATATGTGTCTTAATTTAAGACGCCTCTATTTGCAGTGTTTCTTTACAAAAAAGCTACCTATTGCAGCCATTCGGAGGAAAGCGATTTCAAAAAATTTTGGTATATTTTCATCGATCATGACCCCAGACCCCGAAACCACCCTCCGTTAAATTGATAGATATATATATATATATATATATATATATATATATATATATCTGACCTATGTCACACTGTAACTCCCGTAATTATGAACCGATTTCGATGTAATTCGGTGTGTACATAGTACATACCAATGTCTCGACCGAGTTCGTTGGCCAGCTTCATCCGCCGTTTTGTTTCAAAATGGCAGCCATTTAAAAATTTTAAAAAATTTTAAAACTTGAAATGTGGTACCAAAAAATTAAAAATGGAAAAATATTTTTTTCTTATGTATTTGATCTTTATACAAAGATTCCGGAGCAGTTTTTGTTTCGTCTATATCTTAAAAAATGGCTGAGTTATAGCATTTTGAATATCTAGCGTGGCTGACATTTTGAAACGTCCGGAAATTTGTCACGCGATAAAAGGCGTATTTATGAACCGATTTGGATGTAATTCGGTGTGTACATAGTACATACCAATCTCTCGACTGAGTTCGTTGGCCAGCTTCATCCGCCGTTTTGTTTCAAAATGGCGGCCATTTAAAATTTTTAAAAAATTTTAAAACTTGAAATATGGTACCAAAAAATTAAAAATGGAAAAATATTTTTTTCTTATGTATTTGACCTTTATACAAAGATTCCGGAGCAGTTTTTGTTTCGTCTATATCTTAAAAAATGGCTGAGTTATAGCATTTTGAATTTCTAGCGTGGCTGACATTTTGAAACGTCCTGAATTTTGTCACGCGATAAAAGGCGTATTTATGAACCGATTTGGATATAACTTCGTTTATACATAGTACATACCAATCTCTCGACCGAGTTCGTTGGCCAGCTTCATCCGCCGTTTTGTTTCAAAATGGCGGCCATTTAAAATTTTTTTTTTAATTTAAAATTTGAAATGTGGTACCAAAAAATTGAAAATGGAAAAATATTTTTTCTTATGTATTTGACCTTTATACAAAGATTTCGGAGCAGTTTTTGTTTCGTCTATATCTTAAAAAATGGCTGAGTTATAGCATTTTGAATTTCTAGCGTGGCTGACATTTTGAAACGTCCTGAATTTTGTCACGCGATAAAAGGCGTATTTATGAACCGATTTGGATATAGCTTCGTTTATACATAGTACATACCAATGTCTCGACCGGGTTCGTTGGTCAGCTTCATCCGCCTTCTTGTTTAAAAATGGTGGTCATTTAAATTTTTAAGAAAAATTTAAATTTGAAATGTGGTACCAAAAAATTGAAAACGGGAAAATATTTTTTCTTATGTATTTGACCTTGATAAAAAGATTCGGGAGCAGTTTTTGTTTCGTCTATATCTTAAGAAATGGCAGAGTTATAGCATTTTGAATTTCTCTTGTGGCTGACATTTTAAAACGACCTGATTTTTGTCACGCAATAACAGGCGTAATTATGAACCTATTTGGATGTAACTTGGTCTGTACATAGTACATACCAATGTCTCGACCGAGTTCGTTGGCCAGCTTCATTCGCCATCTTGTTTCAAAAGGGTTGCCATTAAAAAAAAATTAATTTTAAAATTCAAAATGAGGTATTAAACAATTGGAAAATGAAAAAGATTTTGTTATGTGTTTGGCCTTGATACAAAGATTCCGGAGCAGTTTTTGTTTCTGAAAATTTGTTCTTTTGTTTATATCTTAAAAAATGGTTGATTTATAGCACTTTGAATTTCTAGCATGGCTAACATTTTGAAACGATCTTGTATTTGTCACGCGATAACACACGTATTCGCCTATTTCGATGTAAGAAGGCATGTGGATAGTATACATCAACACCTCGACCAAGTTCGCTGGCCCGATTCATCAGCCATCTTGTTTCAAAATGGCGACCATTAAATTAAAAAATATATATATATTAAAAGTGAGGTGCAAAAAATTTAGAAATTGAAAAAGGTTTCTTTCTTATGTATTTGACCTTGATATAAGGATTCAGGAGCATTTTTTGTTTGTCTTTACCTTAAAAAATGGCTCAGATATAGCAGTTTCAATTTCTATTGTGGGTGACATTTTGAAAAATCTGATTTTTTGCATGCGACAGCACTCCTATATATAAACCGATTCCGATGTGAGTGAGCATGTGCACAGCAATTACTAAGGTCTCGACCAAGTTCACTGGTTAGCCTCATCCACCATGTTGTCTTAAAATGACAGGCACTTTGAGAAATTGCCGAATTTGGCAGCCAAATATATGTTACTTTAAAGAAAAGCAGCTTGGATAAAGCTGACTAATTTCGCGAAATTCTCATTCATTATATTGATAAAAATTAGTATTGAATCTCCTATATTCGGTTTCCACTAAATTGAGCTTCGTGTCTTTGAATGATATAATTTGGCTTTTTTTAAATAAGGATTATGAAAGCTACCTCTTCCTCCCGGCACTGGCCGGAAGGACTTTTTACATTTATTTTTTTTAATGAATATCAATTTATAAGTACGATTTCCTTAAGAAAGCTACCTATTGCAGCCGTTCGGAGGAAAGCGATTTCAAAAAATTTTGGTATATTTTCATCGATCATGACCCCAAGACCCCGAAACCACCCTCCGTTCAAAATATATATATATATATATATATATATATATATATATATATATATCTGACCTATGTCACACTGTAACTCCCGTAATTATGAACCGATTTCGATGTAATTCGGTGTGTACATAGTACATACCAATGTCTCGACCGAGTTCGTTGGCCAGCTTCATCCGCCGTTTTGTTTCAAAATGGCGGCCATTTAAAATTTTAAAAAAAAATTAAAACTTGAAATGTGGTACCAAAAAATTAAAAATGGAAAAATATTTTTTTCTTGTATTTGATCTTTATACAAAGATTCCGGAGCAGTTTTTGTTTCGTCTATATCTTAAAAAATGGCTGAGTTATAGCATTTTGAATTTCTAGCGTGGCTGACATTTTGAAACGTCCTGAATTTTGTCACGCGATAAAAGGCGTATTTATGAACCGATTTGGATGTAATTCAGTGTGTACATAGTACATACCAATCTCTCGACCGAGTTCGTTGGCCAGCTTCATCCGCCGTTTTGTTTCAAAATGGCGGCCATTTAAAATTTTTTAAAAATTTTAAAACTTGAAATATGGTACCAAAAAATTAAAAATGGAAAAATATTTTTTTCTTATGTATTTGACCTTTATACAAAGATTCCGGAGCAGTTTTTGTTTCGTCTATATCTTAAAAAATGGCTGAGTTATAGCATTTTGAATTTCTAGCGTGGCTGACATTTTGAAACGTCCTGAATTTTGTCACGCGATAAAAGGCGTATTTATGAACCGATTTGGATGTAATTCAGTGTGTACATAGTACATACCAATCTCTTGACCGAGTTCGTTGGCCAGCTTCATCCGCCATTTTGTTTCAAAATGGCGGCCATTTAAAATTTTTTTAAAAATTTAAAATTTGAAATGTGGTACCAAAAAATTAAAAATGGAAAAATATTTTTTCTTATGTATTTGACCTTTATACAAATATTTCGGAGCAGTTTTTGTTTCGTCTATATCTTTAAAAATGGCTGAGTTATAGCATTTTGAATTTCTAGCGTGGCTGACATTTTGAAACGTCCTGAATTTTGTCACGCGATAAAAGGCGTATTTATGAACCGATTTGGATATAACTTCGTTTATACATAGTACATACCAATGTCTCGACCGGGTTCGTTGGCCAGCTTCACCCGCCATCTTGTTTAAAAATGGCGGCCATTAAAATTTTTAAGAAAAATTTAAATTTGAAATGTGGTACCAAAAATTGAAAATTGAAAAAATATTTTCTTATGTGTTTGACCTTGATAAAAAGATTCGGGAGCAGTTTTTGTTTCGTCTATATCTTAAGAAATGGCTGAGTTATAGCATTTTGAATTTCTAGCGTGGCTGACATTTTGAAACGTCCTGATTTTTCTCACGTAATAACAGGCGTATTTATGAACCGACTTGGATGTACCTTGGTGTGTACATAGTACATACAAATATCTCGACCGAGTTCGTTGGCCAGCTTCATCCGCCATCTTGTTTCAAAATGGCGGCCATTTAAAAAAATTAAAAAATAAAAAAATTTAAATGAGATACCAAAAAATTGGAAAATGAAAAAGATTTTTTTTGTATGTGTTTGACCTTAATACAAAGATTCCGGAACAGTTTTTCTTTCGTCTATATCTAAAAAAAAATGGCTGAGTTATAGCGTTTTGAATTTCTATTGTGGCTGACATTTTAAAACGACCTGATTTTTGTCACGCGATAACAAGCGTATTTATGAACCGATTTGGATGTTACTTGGTCTGTACATAGTACATACCAATGTCTCGACCGAGTTCGTTGGCCAGCTTCATTCGCCATCTTGTTTCAAAAGGGTTGCCATTTAAAAAAAATTAAATTTAAAATTTAAAATGAGGTATTAAAAAATTGGAAAATGAAAAAGATTTTTTTATGTGTTTGGCCTTGATACAAAGATTCCGGAGAAGATTTTGTTTCTGAAAATTTGTTCTTTTGTTTATATCTTAAAAAATGGTTGATTTATAGCACTTTGAATTTCTAGCATGGCTAACATTTTGAAACGATCTTGTATTTGTCACGCGATAACACACGTATTCGCCTATTTCGATGTAAGAAGGCATGTGGATAGTATACATCAACACCTCGACCAAGTTCGCTGGCCAGATTCATCAGCCATCTTGTTTCAAAATGGCGGCCATTAAATTAAAAAATATATATATATTTAAAGTGAGCAGGTGCAAAAAAATTAGAAATTGAAAAAGGTTTCTTTCTTAAGTATTTGATCTTGATATAAGGATTCAGGAGCATTTTTTGTTTGTCTTTACCTTAAAAAATGGCTCAGATATAGCAGTTTCAATTTCTATTGTGGGTGACATTTTGAAAAATCTGATTTTTTGCATGCGACAGCACTCCTATATATTAACCGATTCCGATGTGAGTGAGCATGTGCACAGCAATTACTAAGGTCTCGACCAAGTTCACTGCTTAGCCTCATCCACCATGTTGTCTTAAAATGACAGGCACTTTAAGAAATTGCCGAATTTGGCAGCCAAATATAAGTTACTTTAAAGAAAAGCAGCTTGGATAAAGCTGACTAATTTCGCGAAATTCTCATTCATTATATTGATAAAAATTAGTATTGTATCTCCTATATTCGGTTTCCACTAAATTGAGCTTCGTGTGTTTGCATGATATAAGTTGGCTTTTTTTAAATAAGGATTATGAAAGCTACCTCCTCCTCCCGGCACTGGCCGGAAGGACTTTTTAATGTGAATTGTGTCTCTCTATTTTCCTTTTCTTTCTTTTTTGTTCTTTTCTTTTTTTCAGGATATCAATCAAATTATTAAACTTCTTATTTTTTTTTTCTTCTTTCAATCAGCATATCGATGCAATTGTAAAAAAAATTGCCATTCTCACCAGCAACGGTGCATGCACTTGATAGTTCATATTTTTTATCATTCGTGTATCTACATTATTTGCATAAGTGCACGTGTTCTATATTTTATTTAGATAACAGCAGGTAATACATTTCTGAAAGACGAGTTGGCTGAGTGGATAATGCGATGGACTCGGATCCCTTCCTTGTCGAACGGTTAATTTTACATTTATTTTTTTTTAATGAATAAATATTTAGAAGTAACATTCCCCTTTCAAAGTGAATTGTATCTTTCCATTTTTTTTCTTTCGTTTTTGTTCTTTTTTTCTTTTTCCAAGATATCAATCAAATCATTAAACTTCTTCTTCTTTCTCTTCTTTCAATTAGTAAATCAATGCATGTAAAAACATTGCCATTCTCACCAGCATCGGTGCATTTCCTTGATAGTTCATATTTTTTATCATTCACGTATCTACACTATTTGTATAATTGCACGTTCTATTTTTCATTTATATAACAGCAGATAATAAATTTTGGAAAGACGAGGTAGCCGAGTGGTGAAGGCGATGAACTGCTAAACCATTGGGTTGCCCGCTTCGGTTCGAATCCTATCCTCGTCGAAATGCTGTTTGGTTTTACATATATTTTTTTAAATGGATATCTCTTTAGAAGTAAGAATCCCCTTTCAAAGTGAATTGTATCTCTCTATTTTTCTTTTCTTTCTTTTTTTCCAAGATATCAATCAAATCATTAAACTTCTTCTTTCAATCAGTAAATCAATGCGTGTAAAACATTGCCAATCTCATCAGCAACGGTGTTTTAACTTGATAGCTCATATATTTTATGATTCACGTATCTACACATTTGCATAAGTGCACGTGTTCTATTTTTCATTTATATAACAGCAGATAATAAATCTTGGAAAGACGAGGAGGTCGAGTGGTTAAGGCGATGTACAGCGTCACAGCGCGCTTGATGTCAACCTCCCTCTATAGCCAAGCGCTTTGGCGGAAAAATGAACTTCGGCACGTATGCAAGTCTGAAACTAATTCGACTTCGATATTTCGTCCATTTGACCGCGTATTTCTTGTTTATGGAATCCTTGCAAGTATATGAGCGAGAAACAATAAATACTTATTCCATTTTCTGAATAACTATATATGCATTATGAATAAGTGAAATATTTAATCTTTAAGTTATATGCTCTATAAGTCTGATCTTTCTTTTCCTAAGCTAAAATATTTATTTATATAGTTTTATACGTACCATGTGCTGCCATCTAATGTCAGCACACTAAATATATTATAACAAACATCTCCTGAATAATGCATGCGCTGAATATGCATGTACATATATTGTGAACGACTGAAATATTTAATCTTATAGACCCACTCTGTAACTTTGGCCTTTCTTTAAATGACGACCATAAATAAATGAAAATTCAGTGTAATTATCTAAGTTACTAGTTGAGAGTATGCTAAGATAAGTGCTTTGTTGCTGATTGATAACAGGTTCAAAATATCCAATAATGGAAATCCTCCCCCCGCCCCCCCCACACACACACAACATCCCCCTCAAAGTTTTTGTTTCATAAAAAAATAGGAAATAAAAATTTAACTTTTATTAATTTTTCTTTCATAACTTCTCCTTGTACGCTATAATCATTTTATTGTTTACAATCTTGATTAAACCAATCAGGAAGCAGAAAATTGGAATTTTTTTTCCATAATAATCACCGGTGTAGTCGAGTGGGAACGCGGGAGGACGGCGTACCCTCACTTTTTTATTTTATGTAGAGCGTCCCCTTACTTTTTATTTTCAAGGGGGACGCTCGAGGCGCGGGAGGACGCAGACTTTCCAATTTCATTATTTTTTTAAGAGGATGAGCACACCAATAAGTTGGCAATCTTTTTAAATAAGGCATTGATTTTTAATAGTTCCAACAAAGTTGAAAAGTGTTTATGGTGTCGGATCGCTTGTTCGTTCCATCTGTTCGTTTTCTAATTTCTGGAAGTTTGTTTAAATCGCGACAAAATGTTATGCATATTTTTGAAGTTCACTATAGTCCTATCAATATCGTAAATGATCTGTAGACCATCAATATTTCGTTTACAAGAGGGCATAAAAGAGTTCTTTTATATTACGATTTATGAGTGGAACTTGATCAAAATACGCATTAAAGAAGTTATAATGTACTTTAAATATAACGAAAACGACATACAGTATTGAAATTCATTATAAAATATTCACTATCGAAAATAGCATTTATCGTTCATTTACAAGGTTCCTACACTTTCAGGCGAAATACCACTATTTTTATGTAGTAAAACTCGACTTATATATTCGCGCGATTCATAAATGCGATTTTTTCTCTAAGAAAATACTGGTGTGCATCTGGCTGAAAGTCAGGGAAATTCCCTGACCTGTAGGAACCCTTGTTTACCACAACATTAAAAAAAAAATTTGAAACCCATGATCTAGTAATGGTAATTGTTTGAAATACATTTTAATAGCTTTACATTTTTTTTCAAACTGAAAATAAATCATGTGTACGTCAGTAAGGATCACTGTTGCATGTTTGCAGTGGAAAAAACAGCGCGTGAAACATTTATACAAGACCACGCAAAAGAATATGCACACATTATCAACTATGATTTCAGTAGGTCTTTTAATTAACAGTAATTTAATTTTAATGAAAACTCTGTTTGATATTCTAATACTAATCATTAATGGTTCAGCCTTATCTAATAGTCCAGGCATTTTGTGAATGAACATGGGCAAAATTGCAATAGAAGCTTTTTACAGTTTTTTTAAATCAGGAACTACTGCTCAATAGCATACTGAAAATCAGACAAAATCTGAACACAGGAACACCCCTATATACGGATTTCAAAATGGCGGAGGAATTTTCTGGAACTAAGGCAAAAAATATATTGCTTTATTTTCACAACTTAACTTTGAAGTATAATCAAAAAAGTTAAACAGCACACAAAAGTCTACTATTCTTTACAAATTACTGCTTAATTTAATTTTTACAGAAATGTTCCAGTGAAAAATAAGACGTATCAATAATTTTCATCACTTTCATCATATTCATAGTTAGGAGTTAGGTAATTGTTGTTACATCCATTGACTTGGCACACCCCACAAGCTGTAGAACAGGGCAATCCATTACGCTTGCATCCGCATCGTAAAGTAGCACAGTTTGTCTTGCAAGAACATGGAATCATATTAAGTAGATAATCTGGAGCTGGTGGTAAGTCGCAGAGTGTTGGGTAATATGAGTTATTTTTTACATACTAACCCCTTTCTTCTGGCTTGGTACTTTCTTCAGTAGCTTTCCAGATATTTATTTGTAAGTAAGTGCGATAGCTGTGATATTTTGTTGAAGAATCGGTCGGAGGCAAACGTTCAGGTGTAACAAATGGTTTTGCTGTAGTTCTCTACCAACATTTGGTGACGTAGTTTGTCTGTGGATTCCAGTGTCTTGCAGTCATAAAACAGAAGCATTGCTTTTCTCCCAGCCTCATCGATATCACAATGTAGACATGAATTTGAGCAAAATATTTTTGCAATAGAACGAGCTCTAGGTCCTTCATCAGTTTGAGAAATGCTGATGATTTTCCAATTGAAAAAATTCTGGATGTTGTATCGCAGCCCGTGAAAGCATGCAGAAACAAAAGTAAGTTGCAATTTCATGACCTAATAGAGACTGCATTTTGAAGATATCATAGACTGGTTTGGAACAAGATCCTCGTCTTATGTCACTACGATAGTATAACTTGAAGCCATTATCCTTTGTGTGGTAAAGAAGGAGAATAAGCAAGTCGGTATCTTCACCTATTACAGTGGTATGTGCATGTTCTGCAGATGAGACTGCAGCACGAACAATGTCTATATCGGCGTACCCGTCTGCGTTATGAACTGTACAGCCTTGTTTTGTAAGCAATTCGCCTATGAGGGAAATCATTGATTGCTTGTTTTTTCGTTGGCCAGGAACTCTTCCTTTTTGCCAATAAACTTCATGCATGGGCTTAAATTAATATCTCTACTGGTTTTTTTGTATCGTCGTCTGTGAACCACATCTATGATCGTTGGGGACCCAATGTAACTATCAAAAACAATGATAGGCTTTCCATATTGTTTCAGAATAAAATCAGCGTAAGACGTAGCAATATTTTCATATGTCTTATTGCTACACCAGAAAACGCGATGCAAAAGGGATCCTCCGTCCAAAATGTACCTTTCTGTACTTTCTACGTTGTCAGATTCTTCATTATTCAAATTTTTTATATGTTTGATTAGTGCTTGAGCTAACTGTGATTTGTCGGATTTCTTCATCATATTTGGTGATTCAAATAATGCTGCAGTGTACGCACACAGTTCATGACGCATGACATCTCCGAGGTTCATTTCACAACAAGTGGCAACAGTCATCATTCTTTGGAAGAGTAGCGCTGGTTCTATTTGTTTATCTAAGTCATCTTTGTTACTACAGATGGCGGCAGCAGATTCTAGAGTTTTCACTTTATTCGACCTTTTAGCCGAATACCTAAATATGTCTTTCCCTATCATTTTAGAGATGATGTTCGTACCAAATAAGTGCAACTCATCAACATTAACTTCTTTTTCTGCTGTTACGCCTGTAACAATATTGCGTAGAGTAGAATCAGAATGAAATGGTGATATGTGTTCTAGTACATTGGCCACTTTTTTAATGTCATTGCTGTCTGTCTTGTGTCTGCTGTCCCTTATTTCTTTGTGTTGTTCACTGCTTTGCATGAAAAACCCTACATATTCCTGCATAGCTAAGTTGTAAATCGGACAAACAGGCATAGAAAACAGCCATATAGCCCTTTGATTTTCCGTAAGTCCACTTCCTCTCGTCAGACCTCCTCTGATTTTAAGAGAACGCATAAGCACTTGTTCTATTACAAGATCTGATCCGAGTCCACCCCATAATCTGTCACTTCTTCTTATCACAAATTTACCTTCTACAAACATTTTGTGCACCTTTTCAGATGGCAGATTAAACATTTTTTGTAAGTATAGGTATAGTGACTTGAGATAATTAACATGTCCTGCTGCTGCTATTATTGGCATAATCTCCAGCATAGCACGCAAGTGCAATTCCCAAGAGCCGATCCTGTCATCTGTTATTAATGTTCTTACAACACTGATTATTCGCTGATATTCTAACCAGAGTTTACTTGTTCTCGAAGAAGATTTCAAGCGATTTTTCTTAGTCTCCAGAGCAATGTCAATCTAAGATACCGCGTCACACAGTTCAATGTCTTTCATTTGTTTTTGGCCGGTCATAATATTGTCGAACAGATCACAACCTTCCTTTACCAGGTCATGGGAAGATCCATGTTCATTGCGAGGAAAAATCTCTGAAACTAGTAGGCAACTAAGAGCTGCTTCGACGAGCATATGTCCTCGTATTGCCCTAGAAACAGCTTTCTTGTCATCATATGTACCACAGTATTTGTTCCGTAGATTTCCTCAAGTACTTCAAATAATCCTGAACCATTCATGAGAGTTCCGATTGCACCTAAAACATTCATTAGAGTTTGAAATGTTCCCAGCATTAAAATAATATCTTGAAGGTCTGTTTATTCGTTAATGATTTGGGAAGCTTTCCAAAATAAAGGCTGATCAAAAGTAACTACACATGGGACGTTATGATCGTATGCTACTTTGTAAAGGTATATTAGTGTCGAAAAAATACAAGTCATGTCGCCGGCTGCCATATCAGTTATAGGAAGAAATGTGATAGATGATTCCCCTGGATGTGAAACGTCCGATTTGGGATGAATTAACTGCATAGCTCCTGACCAATTTGGACCCTGTCTTTCGGATGCTGAGATTTGCCACAAAAGACTCAGTCTATTTACCGAAGCATTTGGTAGTATTGGAAGTTTACAGAATAAGATCTCCTTCATGATGGTTATCGAATGCCTGTATTCTACTATATCAACTTTGGCTAAGTTCTTAATATCAATATCGCCAACATTACGCCTATATTTCTATATTTCTATTGTAAGAACATTATATCTGTATAAATGATTTGAGTGGAGTTATAAGTATTGCACAAAATTCGTATAAATTCAAATTTAAATAATTAATTTTAATTGGTAATATCCTCCTAAAATTTATTACATGATTGTGTAAATCTTCTAAGGAAGTTTAAAAAATTCACGAAAAATGCTTTAGAAGAGGAAATTTTGATAAATTCATAATTTGGGACATAAAGAGTTAATAACAATTATAGAGTTTTTAAGAATAGAAAATTATAGTACCTTTATCTTAGAAATACGAGCCTACATTTGTAGATTCCCAGTTTCGTTCCAAGAAGATTCCAATGCGAATAGGTAAATTAAAAAGTTGGATCTACCTAAATAACTATTTGAAGACTTGCGATTTGAATGTAGATTTAAATTACTTAAATAACTCAGAACAAATAGGATTAAATTTGCCCTTTTCAGAATTTAATAGAATCGAGATTTAGAATTGACACTTCGTTCATAAAATCAAAACATACAGAACTGCTCCGCAGAAAAATACTACTGCAGAAGAAAATAAAATTATTTAGAAAAGAAAGAAAAAATATGATTATTATACATATATACAGGAAAGAAACATAAGAGGATTTTAGAAATTAAAAATTGATTATGATAATGGGAATTATAATTAATTAACAGATATTTATAAAACAGTAAATTCTTTGATAAAAATATCAGAGGTCCAAATTGGTTAGTGTTGCTCTCTATCGTCTTAAGTCGCTACTAAAAACTATGCAACAATACAACGTAAACCGACATATGATTCAGTCCCTTTTAAAATCCATTTTTAAGGGTGTTCCCGTGTTCGGATTTTGTCTGATTTTGGTAATATTTCTCAGTAATGGTTACTGATTCAAAATCAGTTAACAGAGCTTCTATTGCAATTTTGCCCGGGTTGAAGGCATATTTATCTTAATTTGCCTGGACTATAAGTGAAAACACAACCTTACTTGAAATTTAGAAAGAGAAAAGTCATAGAATGACTACGAACACAAAATCTAGAAACGCATAAAAATGTGAGAACTTTCATTGTAACAAGTATTTCTCTGGAATTTTTTTTTGTGAGGAAAAGTAAAGCATGATATTAAACTGTGACAAAATTGAATAAATTGGCCATTGTTTTAAGTTCATTTCCCTTTAATTTAAATCTATACTAATAAAAGAATGCTTTGCTCTGTGTGCCTGTGTGTATGTGAGCGATGGCTAGCGAAATCTAGCGCACGCAGAAGTCTGAAAATTTGGGAGCGGTAATCGAAGGTAGGTCCTGATGCACCTGAGGCTCAGATTTTTAATTTTTTGATTATTAACAGAGATATTAATTAAAAATCACAATGAACTTTCACCAAAAAGTCGTCTCTTTCATTCCAAGCCGGCAAAAGCGCTCGCGCATGCCCAGAACCCGATTTTGATCTGCACAGCAGAAAGAAATGAAGAACCGAACGCAGAGATTTTTTTTTTTTTGGGGGGGGGGGGGGGGGGTTGTCATCGTTTTTTTTTTACTTCCATCGACCAAACCGTTTAGTATAGAAAAAAGAAAGACATGTTCTGAAAGATCATGCTTTTTCGTCTTAAACGGCATCAGTTTGAAAAAATATCGTTATTAACCCTTTGAAAAACAATTTTCAAAAAAGTTCATTTTTGCAGTTCTTTTTTTTCGTACGGCACGCTTCCTTAGGGCCCAGTTTCAGAGGTATTTTTAACAAAAAATACATCCTCTGAGACGTTCTCTTCGACAATGCAGTAGGTTTTCAAAACTACTAACATTAACTCTTTTAAAAAGTTTGCGACTGTAGGTCACTTTGCGCCTTACGGAAGGGTTCTTTTTTCTGGTGGTAAAAGTGACTTAATTCGATCCGTAATTCGACACAATTTTTGAGCATCTCTGCACTCATCATCTACAAAAGTCCAAAACATTCGGACGACTAGAAGTACTTTTAGAAACCAAATTGTGTGCAAATTTCGACGAAAACGCTAAAAACCGGGTGTTTCGGCGTGGTTTAGCTCGCCTTCGGCTCCAGTTTTCACTACTAAATATACATATTCTATCACGAAATTTAAAAAAAGGCTCGGATGTATTTATACTTATAATCTTAAAATTTCACATAATTCGGACGATAAGAACTATTTTCTCTGTTATGTTAACGTAACCGAGGCAAAAACAAGAAAAATAGCGAGAAGAAAACTTTTTTTTTTTTTTTTTTTTTTCTCAGATAGATATAGACACATGCATACGAAAATGCAGAGAAAATCTTTGTAAAAATATAGGAAAGCCGATTCAGTGGACCTCAAAAAGTAAAGAAATGTCAAAATTTCACAGTGTTTTTTTACTGTCGTGATTTCGATACTTTCCATAAACCATACATGTTCGTAAAGTAAAAATGCAATAATTTTCAATGCTTTCGTGGACAACAGTTATTCTACGATCTACGACTATTTTCAAAATAAATAATTCAAATCAAATTCTAAGAAAAATCTCCTTGCATGAATTGGTGTTACTAAAGTACGATTTCTATTTCAGAAAATTTCAGACACGAAATAAGGTTTCTGTTTTTTTAATTCTGTGTCAAGCTATTTAACGACCAAAAGAGAAGAAACTTTATTAAATTAATTTTAATTAAATTTTAATTTTTTAATTTTTAATTTAATTTTTCAATTACTGTTGGGATGTTGTCTCAGGAATTAAAAATGAAAAGAAAGATTCAAAATCAAATTTTCCTTATGGGTGATACAGATCCTAATGTTTAAGACTATAAGCGTCCCCCCACTTTTTTTCTCAGGACTACACCACTGATAGTAATAGAAAACTTTGAATTTTCTATACTGCCATTTACAAAATTGCGTTTATTTTAAAGATTTTAAGGCCAGTATCCATTAATGGTATGCTCAATTACTCTTCTTTCATGAACTACTAACAAATGTATTTTAAAAAAAATAAAAATTATACTTAATTATGATGAATTTGAAAAAATAAAAATCTAACCATACTCATTATTGTAGTATTTGTGGTATTCTTGCAGCTCTGTATTATTCCTTTAGAATGTACTTCATAGTATCAGTGCTTAACAAACTGTATAAAAATAAATCTATAATTTTTGGAAATATTAATTCAAAAATGAACAAGAACGAAAAATCGTGCACCTGTCATAGATCATGCAACAGTTTTTAACACATTGAGAATACTGTAACAAAATTTCACAGTTTATTAAGCTGAAAGATGATATCTAAATAAACAATTTGGAAAACGATAACGCATTTAAAAAGGCAATTTCTGCAATACCATCAATCGTCTGAAAAATATCCGATTTTTTGTGCGCAGCCCTGTATATGATCTATAGATTTTTATGTATACTACATAGTATGCTAAAAGTTGATTCAGTTAAACGCGTAACACAGTTGAAAAAATCCCCTTTAAAACTTTCCGCCAATAAACGAAAATGTACTTGAGATCTTTTGTACAGCCATGTATATAATCTGTAGAATTTACACACACCAAGAAATATGCAAATATATATGTTATATAATAAATCTGGCGGTTAAAGTAAATAAAATTTTAATTGATCTAGATTACACGAGTTAACTACATTATTTACAATTTAAAGTTAAGGGGGATTTGGGGAAATAACAGACACCGGGCCGACACTACGGCCGCAATTATCGAGAGACTCGAACGGGGCGTCCTTCCCATTCAAAAGCCAAAGCCTTTCTCTACTTTTGTCATCTCAATTTGTTCTCAAGCTAGTTTAGTAAAAGTTATATCTCAGCAAATACTTGCGCTTGTGTTGGGCTTTACGTCATACGGTGTTCCGTGGGAAATCGCTGAGACATCTTGTTGCTAGCACGAGTGTTTAACCACAACTCACACTCGGCCATTCGACATGTGAACCACCTCGTTTCACGTCTGACCCAAAAGCAACAAGAATGCAAACAAACAAAACTTAAAGAAAGATTATGTTTTGGAAAAGAAGAGAGAAAAAAAAATAATCTATACGGAAAAAAGTCGTTGCATGCTGGCATGAAGTCATCTACTTCACGCAGTCATCATTATAAAAAAATTACCAGAATTTTCCTCGTCTAGGTAAATTTTGCGCCAGTTTAAAAGAAAAGGAAAAACAAATACGCCGTTTTTTGTCTTGTAGAGATTTTACAAAAAAAAAATTACAAAATTTGTCCCGTCTGAACAAAATTTTGTCTCATCTAAAACACACACAAAAAAAATTCAAAATTTACTCCGTCTGAGCGTTATTTTGATTCGTCGTCAACACAAAAATAATTACAAAATTTACTCCGTCTGAGCATAATTTTGCATCGTTCAAAAAAAGGGGGTTTGCCCCGTCTGAGCAGAATATTAAATCGTCTACAAAGAAAAATAGCAAACAGAATTCAAAATTTACCCCGTCTGAGCATAATTGTGATTAATGTAACCGAAAGAGAAAGGAAAAAAAACGTAAACTAAAATATTTTTGTTTTTTGCTGAGTAACTATAATCGTGTTCAGCCTGGAGAGACAGGAATGCTGATATGGGAAGGGGGGGGGGGTACATAATAATAATATACTTATACATATAACATTTAAAATTATAAAAATACAGGGGAAAATTCAAATATATCAAAACATATACATAATAATAAAACAATAATATTGCTGGCAACAGTTCTGGGTAGTCAAAGTTTAATGTTTTATGCAAAACGAAAAAAAGTCACTGCTTGGCTGTCTGACAAAAAGTTTATGCAAAACTAAAAAAAAAAATCACTGTTTTGCCGTCGTAAGAAAAAGATTTGCAAAAAAAAAAGCACTGCATGGGTTTAATAAAATAGTTTATAACACAAATTATGTAAAATCGATGATAAAAATTATCTCCTTCATTAATGATTAAAATTCGAAAGTAACACAGTTCTAAAACAAACTAAAAACTCACACTTGATATAAAAAAACTATAAACAAAAAGAGTGAAGAATGAGCTTTCAAGGTTGTACGTCATCAATAAAAAAAAATGTTGAGCAAAACTTCTAAAAAAAAGCACTGAAATTCTGCTCTTTTAAGAAGAAGAAAAAAAACACTTTCTGGTATACTGTATGAATAATCAAAAACACACGATGTTGTTACACTGAGAAGAACGATTTCTAATCGATAAGCACTGAACAATCTCTATGCACAGCCAGCGAAACTTTTATTTTTTGTAACTTTCGCATAATTTTTCTTTTTCTTTTTCCTAGTGGCGAAATTGGAGGGTGTGCGTGATAAATAAGAAAATAATTTGTTGCATATTGCACAGAAAGGTATTTGGAGTACACTGTAGTCACTGCTTGTACTTGAGTATGACTCAGGAGGTCTGTATTTTTGATTACGATGAAACATGTGAACAAGTAAAATGCCAAAATAATAAAACTGAAGAATGCTTGGAACGCAAAACGGAAAAGTAATCTTGATCATGCTGTAATTTCGGGAATTCGTCTGCCACTATATGATTGACATTATCATGTGGATAAATTCCGGCGTCTTTTTGCAGGCCCAGTGTACTTAACTTACTGTGTTCATTTTCAGTTTCTTTACTAGCACAGGAAGAGATGATATTTTCACTAGTACTAAATGAGTGGATAGTGGGTGATGTCATTTCGTTGTTAATAGCGATGTCAAGAACTGAACTTGGTGAATCATTCTTATCTGCTTCAAACTGCGATGAGGATAGAGAATGGTTACTGACGTCGGAAGAAAAATGTGGGTCATCGGAGCTTTTATTCGGTCTTGAAGCGAAAATCACTGCATACTGCATAGGTATTGAAAGCACGTAGAAAGAATCTTGATAAATGTTATTAAACTCTATTTTGGCGACAAAATGTTGAATTTGTTTTAAAGTGGAGGTGTCGGGATCACAAACTGTTATCGATGAATTAGTTAAAGGTGGGGATCCCAAGCGTATATAAGCTTCTTTGCTGATAAAATTGAGGTTATATACAGGGTTTGCGTCGGCTACGAACGAAATATAATTTATTTTCCCAATCGCCGAAGTACTGGACAATATAGAAGGGGTATCTATGGTATGCACTTGAATATTGGTTTCGGGGACAGGAGAGGTGCCTTGGGTTGAAGTCGAACCTTCGGAATTTCGCTCTGCGTGTTGAGAGGATACGCGACCGTGACGAGAGTTAACTAGAGTACTCAGGGTCTTGTCCTTTACGCGTACAATCTGTTGATTTATGGCCCCTGGCCCCACAGCAAAAACAAATAATTTTCCTGGGTTTTTCGCTGGGAAATGATTTCTGGATATCCAAAGGGACGTGTGTCGCCTTAGGTTTGAAATGTGTAACCGAACTACAGACTTCTTCATAAATTAAAAGCTTTTTCTTAAACTCTGCTAATTCGGAGATTCCATATAATATTGCTTTGTTATATGATGTATCGTTAATCCCATTAATTATGTAGTGAATTAAGGAGATATCATCGACATTTCCTCTTTGTACTATTTCTTTCATTTTTAAAAAATATTCAAACAGTTTTTCGTTTGAGCGGCAGCCTCGGGCGGCTAATAGTTGATGAATCTGGGCGGACGATTCTGATTGTCCAAATTCGCGAAACAATGCTTCTTTTAACGATGTATATGAAGAAATGTTATTTTCACTGCGTACATACAATAATGCTAATCTTTTTAATGCACGTTCAGCAAACACAAATTTCTGCATGTCAGACAGTTGAAATGACTGAACTAAACATTCAAATCGTAGAATCCATGATTCAATGCTTTTCGATTTATCGCCACTAAACGATGTAATTAAATGATCAGTATCATGGAAAGAAATCATTTGTTTGGACGCGGAGTGTGTACAGTGTACACCAGCCTGGTCTGGCTGTACTCCCAAAGTAGAAGTTAAACCAGTGCTTCCACTACTATTGTGGCTGTCATCAAATTCTGTGTCCGATGCGGAAACAGCAATAAATGTTTCTTTAAAAGCTGAAATATCAACTAGTGCGATTAAAATACGCTGTGCTATATCCTCTGCCGATCCATGTATATCGATGGATAAGATATTAGCAACAGTAATTAATTGCAGTTGATCGTAATTATCCAAAATTTCTTTTAGTTTATTTTGATATTCATCGCTTTTGTCGGTAAAGGAAAATCCTTTAAATTTCCGGAGATTTGCTCTATTTTCGCGATTCCTGTCGCAACCAAATATTAGTTTATGCAATAGTTTTACTTATCCGTCTTGGCCGATTTTAACTGTTTTTTAATAAATTCTATTTTTTGTAATTCCATTTTAAAAGCAAGAGAGGAAAGAAAAAAACTTACTTTGAAGAAGTTATCCAATTAAACAATTTTCTCTGCTACGATATATATGTCGATCCAACTAATGATCGGAGAAAAAAAATATACTTGCAGCCAGAGATTCATTTCTTGCAAGACTTAATGGTGACTATCTCGTAAAAATATAAATAAAAGGAAGGTTGAACCGCAACAACAGATGGCTCAACTAGATGAATCACATCAGCCGAAACACTAAAGTTGAGAAATCATTGGAATGAAAAAGTTCTTTCATTCTGAAAGTAGATCGATAAGTCTAGGGGGTATTTTATTTTATAATTTGTGTATCAAACGGTCGGCCCCCATGTTATATAATAAATCTGGCGGTTAAGGTAAATAATAGTTTAATTGATCTAGATTACACGAGTTAACTACATTACTTACAATTTAAAGTTAAGGGGGATTTGGGGAAATAACAGACACCGGGCCGACACTACGGCCGCAATTATCGAGAGACTCGAACCACGAGAGACTCGTCCTTCCCATTCAAAAGCCAAAGCCTTTCTCTACTTTTGTCATCTCAATTTGTTCTCAGGCTAGTTTAGTAAAAGTTATATCACAGCAAATACTTGCGCTTGGGCTTTACGCCATACGGTGTTCCATGGGAAATCGCTGAGACATCTTGTTGCTAGCATGAGTGTTTAACCACAACTCACACATATATATATATACGTATATATATTTAAATTTAAAAACGCGTACCACAATTTAAAACGTACTTCTAGCAATTATTGTTCAAGGAGCACTGTCGTCAAATTATTTTGTGTGCCGTTGTAAATGAACGATAAATTCTATGCACACCCTATTCTACAGTTAGCGAAGTGCAATATACTTTATATATATATTAATTTCAATGTGTTTAATATAATATAATATCAATAAAAAGAAAATACACCGCAAAAGATTTTTCCTCTACAGACCGTATGAATCGGAATTTTTTTTTTATGTCCCTGTAAACGAACCGTAAATGCTACACATTTACACTGCTCAAAACAATTAAAGGATATTGCAGTTTTAGGTGGATTTTACTGTGTAGTTACTGTGTGATTTTAGGTGGTAAACTGTTTAGCTGATTGATACATGGTCGACAGACATAGTAGGTTATATGAGAATAAATTACACATGTTTGGCAGAAAAAAATGCATTTTATTGCGCATTTGTGTACTAAAGGAAAAAAAACACAATTTATGCATATGAGAAAAAAAGAATAAGAAAAGGTGTTTTCTTCAAAGAAAATCATTTTCAGTAGGGGGTATGGTTTCCACGGGCGGCCAGCAACGTTGAACACCTTTGAGGCATGAACTCAATGAGGCTATTAATGACGAGTTGGGGTATTCTGCCCCACTCTTCCAGAAGAGCTCTTTCCAGTTCTTGGAGAGTTTGTGGGGGTTGTTGGCGGCCAGAAACTCGTCTTCCTAGAGCGTCCCAAACGTGCTCGATTGGATTCATGTCTGAAGAACACGCTGGCCATTCCATTCGAACGATTCCTTCCTCGAAAAGGAAATCCTCCACCAGGTTTGCACGATGTGGCCTGCAGTTATCGTCCATTAAAATGAAGTTATCTCCGATTGCTGCAGCGTAAGGGACTACAATAGGTCTGAGGATCTCATCCCTATATCGGCGACCAGTCAGAGCTCCATCTCGAATGATGTAGAGGTCAGTGCGCCCGTCAATGGAGATGCCACCATACACCAACACTCCTCCACCGCCAAATCTGACACTTTCGTGCACGAACGCAGGATTATTCCTACTGCCACGGTCCCTCCAGATGAAAATACGCCTATTATCCGGATGCGCAGAAAAACGGGACTCGCCAGAAAACAGAATATTGCTCCATTCATTTCTCCTCCAGTTGACATGCTCGGTTGCCCACACCCTGCGGTCGCGACGATGCCTTGATGTTAATCTAACACATACCATCGGTCGGCGAGCATACAGACCTACAGCATGGAGCCGGCTTCGGACAGTCAGTTGAAATCGTGGTGCCTGTAGCCGAGCGAAGGTGTTGTTGGAGAAGAGTAGCGTTCATGGTTCGGTGTCTCCGAGCTGTTAACGCTAAATACCGATCTTCATTGGGCGTTGTTGCCCGTCTACGACCTTGCCCTGGTCTTCGGCCTGCACATCCACTCTCCAAAAAACGGTTCCAGATCCTGGAAATGACACTTTGTGACACTCCAATGGCTTGCGCTACTTCGGCTTGAGTTTGGCCCCCTTCTAACCTATCAACAATTCTCAAAGCTTCTGAATCTGTCAAATGACTTCGCTGAGACATCCTACTCATCGAAACAAAGCAATCACTGAATGCCGATCATCCTTGTCTTCATTCTCTTTTATCCAGTTGAAAGTCAAATTTCATTCGCTGCCGCTGAAGCGACGTTTTTGACGTTGAACTCAAAATTTGCATACTCCACAGTTTGAAAACCAGAAAAATTTGCATTTGTGATTCTCTTCTTCTATTTTCGGCAAAAAAAATTTCGTTTATATCTTTATTTTATATAAAACTTCAAATATCCTTTAATTGTTTTGAGCAGTGTATTTTCAATAACGAACATTTCATTCATAGCAAACCCCAGAAACGTATATGATAAGCCGAATTCGTAAACACTTTTCAACTATGTTGATCTATCTTGATGAACTATGTCGACTATTGTTTCAACTACTATATCTTCATAACGCTAGAAACATGCAGTTTAAATTTTTCAGTGTCATCCTTACTCTGTAACTGTAATCTTATTGTAACATAGCATCAATTTAGAGTTAGTATAATCAGTAATACAACTTGTGTAGACTGAATTAATCAGCAAGGGAAAAAAACTCTCTTTGAACTTTGTAAGCGTATCCAAAATATTCATATAAAGTGGATATAAATATTCGCACAAGCAAACTTCAAACTACCGTACTAGAAACAGAATGCAGCATGCACGTAGAAGTTAATTTTTTCGCCAAAGTGATTGGCTATAGGGGTTGTCATCAAGCGCGCTGGGTCGTTGAGTGCTTATGAGTTTGCGTCCGGGGATCGCGCTCTGCAAATCGTGATTCCATACGGCGCCGATCTGAAGCATGCAGGATTAAAAGCAGTGGCGCAGCCAGAATTCGGCTGTAGGGGGGTTTTGAGACGTTAATAATGGTTATCGCTGGTTAATTGAATCAGTTTAGTTAATGAATTGAATCATGATGATTTTTTTCTCGGTTAATGGAATCACTTGCTACGTTGATTGTGATTCATTTAAACAGCATTTTACAAGATTACAGTTACAAAACATAAAATGCACCAATGAAATAACTATACTACTATGTTAGATTTATATAAAGTGTTTAAAAAATGATGAGGAAAACTTTAAGAGATGGAAGAACACAGTACAGCAAACAATTTTTGTACGGAAAATCAGGAATCCATTGTTCAATCAAAAATACACACGGGGCTTCACTCCAAATCAATCCCGAATTCTTGTTCCTAACTTGAAAATTAATTAAACAATTTTAGCAAAATTTTCAATAGACTTTGTGTCAGATATAACAATATCACGAGGATTGATGAAGTTTATCACCATCCACGCTCAAACAGTGCTGAATTTTAGAATGTAGTTGACGTTATTATATACGTTCAAAAATTAGTAAAATTTCGCCTGACCCAAAATTTTTTTTAAAACTTGCATATATTTTTAAATTTCCATTGTTCTACATTTAAAATTTTCAATTTATTATGTTTAAAGAATTGTCATTTTCTAGGCATTAAATGTTATAGACGATAACAATTTCTAGGCCATAAAAATAAATATAGCGTTTTAAAAAGAACCTGCATGTGACGAAATCCTGTCTTAAATGGAAAAAATGAGTTGATCCATACAAAATGAATATAATAATATGTGTGAAAAGAATATGAAACATTTAAAACAGACGGTGTACCTGCTAAGAAGGGAAATTGTCTATAACGGACATTTCATCTCTCCTATGCGATCCCGTCTTAGAAATTGCACTGTGTCTTACTTTCTTTTAATGTGTTGGAATGCAGGTCCGCACTCCGCACTGGCGAGGATTGAACCAGGGACGCCGTAAACAGTAGGCGAGCAACAGAGCATCGAGAAAACAGTAAAGCCAGTTACTCTAAGCTAGTAACTCACTATATACTGTTCAAGTGAGATGACATCGCTACACACTCCATATCCCCAGTGAGGAAGACGTCTTGTTGACGGTGTGACAAACATTGTACTGTGAGCATTTCACGGGCTTTGTGTGATGGAGATGATTTATTTGTTACTGCCATTTATTGAGAATGTTCTGAGTTTGTTTTTCTTCCGGGTCGCCAATGTTGGAATGCTGGTCGGCACTTGAGAAAATTGAACCAGGGACCTCCTGAACAGTAGCCGAGCGACATAGCGTCGAGCAAAAGGACGAGCCAGTTACTCTAATCTAGTAACTTGCTATATACTGTTCAGGGGAGATGACATCGCTACAGATGTGAAGACTCAAGAAGTGACTTCTTTTCTGAAACTTTGCAATATCTAATTACTAAATTTATTTTGGCTGCGTGCGCTTTTCATATCATTGACTTTTACACAGTCACATATTACTAAAAATGAGTTTATAAACATATAAAACAACGAAATTGCTCATTTTGTGAGTAATAACGATCCTAACTCAACCCAAGTAAAGATTTCAGCTGCCCTCTTTTTATGGCAATATAGTGGCTAGCTAAACAATGAATTTCTCTATCGAATTCCGCGGAAAGAGTTTTATAAAAAAAAATATACTCATAGGGTTTGATACGTATATTTTATAATAAATACATTTTATGGTATTTTAATGAAAATCTCGTTTCTCTTTCTTATGTGGCCTAGAGGATTGCCCCTCTTTAAAAAAAAAAAAAAAAAACCCCACAGCTGCTTATTACTTTGTGTCACCATGCATCAAAAAAGTAGTCCGATCATGGAAAAAGCATTGTTGTGTTCAGTGGTAAAATTTTCTTAAGGAATCTCAGAGCTTGATCGATACCGAAAAACCCATAAACAGAGCTCTCGCTTAGAGTCCATATAAAATCAGAAGTATTCAATGTAACTAATTTAAAGTTTCTGATTTTTTTAAGGTATGTTTGTAGTCTTATAAAATTATAAAATAAAGTACTTCAATGTAATAAAATAAAAAATATATAGCAAAATTTATATAACAGAATTTTCGAAAAAAAAATTAGGTGCCATGTCATATCACCATCCGTAAGATATCTTAACGTTGAATTAACATAAGGATCTAATTTTTGCTTTAAAATGATCAGGAAACTTTATTCTATAGAATGAATTAAGGATATAACTATCACTCAAAGAAAACCTTATTAAAAAAACTCTCAAATTTAAAAATTAAAAAACCCTAAAAAATACATTTTTTTTTCATTAAAAATACTGAAAATATTAAACTATCTAAAATATATTAATTCATTCTATAGATAATGATGTTATATGCATGCAAAAAAAATTAAGCTATTCCATCAAATAGTTTTTTTTTTTTTTTTTTTTTTTTTTTTTTTAAATCTTACGGATAGTCGTCAAAAATCAAGCTTTGAGAAAACGCAACTTAAAGTTGCAATAAAATGGGTGCGGCTTTGAAAGTGATTATTACATAAATGCTTATAACTCCGTTAAAAATGCACATGTTTTTACGCAGTTTTTTATATTGTGTTCAGAATTAATTGAATAATCGAAATAGTGTTAATTTGTGTTAATTACTAAAGTTTTAATGCTAAAAAAATCGATTTTTTGAAAAGTTTTCAAGTAATCTCATGCACATGCATTTTTAGTTACTAATCTTTCTTTCTCTTTGCGGTTCTCAATCAAATCAATAATCTACCTATCTGCTTCTTTTTTAACTACCTTACTCAAAGAAGCTTTAAAAAGAGAAAAGAAAAAAAAATGGGGAAATTGTGAGAATTTCATTACTCCTTTCCCTAATGTATCTTCCCTTTCATTTAGATAGTCTAATTATATAGCAAAAAAAGGGGGAAGGGGATCAAAATTGTATCAGGTACTTTTGTTTGTTATTTCACTGAAAGAAAAAAAATCCTTTTTTTTTTTTTTCTTTTTTTGCACATTTATGTTGACTTCTCTTTTGACGTGGAAATTAACGCATGTGTTGAATTGACGTCTGTATGCCTCTTCAACAATCGTTTGCTCAAAAAAAAAAAAAAATTTCCTTCTTCATGATTTTTCTTTGGCAACAAATGACCTTCAATTGGTGTTACGGAGAAGTTAAAAATGATTTAATTATTGGCAAGAAGTCTTTTCACGAGGATTTAATAATCAGCATGAATTCGTCTTACAACCTTTTAAATATGAATTCTAGATGGCATATTTGACGCAAAATATTGGTCATGCCACTCAAATATAAATATAAAGGAATTGTTTAAAGCAAACACTTGATTGGAGAGTCACCGACTACGTAGTTTTACAAAAGAACTCCCGCATTTTATGACTTTTTTTTTTAATTTATAAGGTTTTCATATTATTTGATGCAAAATTGATACATTCTAGATCACATAACAATTTCAATTGCTAAAAGGTGTAAATCAAAACTTTAAAACCTGTAAAAAGTACGTTTATTTCGACTGTTTACATGTTTCGACTCTTCCTGAATCATTTTCAAAACAAATAAATAAAAATATTCTAAAATTACACGGACTGCGAATATAGGGAGAGTGTGAATAACTAATAGTAGGAATTGAAAAAGCCACTCTGATATTGCTTTAAGCTTTAACGCTTTATATCTACTGCATTATGATCTACTGCAATTTTTTTCATGTAATTTTTTTTCAGTTACTACAATGAAAATTAAAGGATAAACTGAAAATAATACTCACCCGTGAGAAATTTAATTCTTTAGAGGTAATTAATTAAAGTGATACTTTAAAGTACCGTCAGTACATTATGACTAAAATATTATCGTAACAGAAAACCCACAAGGTATTTCAAATGGCATCAGAATTGTGGTAAAATATTTTCGATTTTATAAGTATGTGATATATAGCCTTTTTCTTATTTACAAATGAATTTTTTGTGAAATTCCGGTGCCAATCCTTTATTTGAACACTTTAGCATTGAAAATGCTTTGCCCCTGAAAAGGTTAAGAAAACTTTTTTTTCTTTCCTTCTTTCTTTCTTTCTTTAAGATTTTGATTTTGTTAGCAGTCTTTTAGTTATGCGATGTCTATATTGCAGGAAGGACGTGTTCTCTCGCATCTCCACATATACAATATAAGAATTTACATATGCCATTTCTATAGCATAGCAAAAAAGAGCCGTTGTCACAACTTTCTCGATTTTCTATAAAAAAATAATAATGAAACAAAAAAGAAATACTATGAAAAATATTACGACACTACAATTTAGTAATTACTTTTTAAAACAGACGAAAACGATGGATAACTACACAGACGAAAGTAAACAAGAAGTTTTTCTCCAACATCCAGTGTACTAACGGTATAATACCACCCAGTAATTCAACTGTTAAATCAAAAACCGTTCACCTAAAATAACAAGTCAAATTGTATTCTAAGATCATAATGAACACATAAATAAATCCAAAACTTATCTTATATCTTTCATCGTGTTTGCAGCAATAAAAAGACCAGCATGACAATCTGTACACAATGTCGGTACAAAGCACATTCACTGTTTCAAAGATAGCCTCCTTCCTCGCTAAAATAACAAACCTAGAACTACTGCTGTCATGTATCCGGATAAATTGGAGTTATAAGAGTGTTTTTGCAAAGTACCATTAGAATATTAGTAATATTCACCATGGGATGAAAGTTTAAAGTGAATGGTACTTATAAGTACCATCAGTAGATAAAGGGTTAAATTTGCATATAATTATACAAAAATTCCAAAAACTGAATACATAAAAATATGGAAATATCACAAAAATTAGACGTGGTGGAGAAAATCTAAAATTAGATTCGGAATCAGCGTAAAAAACTGAATAAGAAACAACTAATTTTAGTTCAGTAGCAGAGCAAAAGTTTAAATTTGTTGTCCAGTGTAATCAGCATGAATTCGTCTCTACATAGTCTTTTAAATAAAAAATTAAGATAGCATGTTTTTCGCAAAATATTGGATCATGTCGCTAAAATATTAATGTAAAGAAATTGTTTAAAACAAACACCTGAATGGAGAGTTACCGACTGTGCTAGTTTTATTGAAACTTCTGTATTTTATTAATTTTTTAACTTATGCGCAGTTTATATTTTACTTAATGTATATACCTTCTGGATGACATTGGATTAAGTTATTACGACTTCAGACGTTAAATTCAGTTATTAAGAGGATGCCAGTGTAAAATACCTTAACCCTTTATCTACTGACGGTACTTATAAGTACCATTAAAATAACTTGTTATAAAATTCATTTAATATATCGATTAGTTATAGTAACACAGTTTAGAATGAGTTGCAGATGCATTACTTCATCTTGTTCCAAGATCATTATTGGTTACTGAGAGTTTTGGAGGTCGTGAATTCTTAATAAAATAAAGGCTCTTCTTTCATTTAATATTTCTCAAAATTATTTCAATTTAAAGTTAATTTCAATTGACTATATTTGTAAGAGAAAATAATTCTTCTTACCTGTATAGATGAGAACGCTGGCTCTTCGGAGTTTCACAGCAGTCGTTGTATCCACCTTATCCTATTAAAACTCTGCAATAAATATTTTATTGAAATGTTATATAGTGTGTAGAATTACTCAGAGTGATCCAGGCTTGCAATTTTAAAGGAGATTATTATATTTAATCAAATACAAATAATTAATGTACTATGTACATTCTTGGTTAATAGTAATATATATAATTTATATTTATCTTAATTATTAATGTGTTGCATTTTTGAGAGCCAAAGATAGCTTCCCATAAAATGAATGCAGAGAGCGACAGACAAAAATATAGGTCCTTATCACTCAAGAATTACGCTCTATTCTGAGATGAAAAGGGTTTTCACAAGTACAGGCAGGACGCCTCTTCAACAGATTTAATTTTACAATACAAAATGCCGATTTAAGCATAAATATAGTCTATCAAAGTCCAGTTAAAATGTCCTACTCTTACAGTCTTTCAAGGCTTTTTTTTTTCTTGTGGTGCTGCCATCTGTAGGAATATTGAATAATCAGTCTGTGTAGCGGCCACATCTAATTGCATACCCCACAGACAACGAACACAAACGAAACATCTTTAAATTTATTGTTTCCAACATTCCCCCTTTTCGTTTGAGCATTGTGGTGGGAGAAGTTTGAGTTGATTCCTTAGGTTTTCGAAATGAAGTTTGGGGATTAGTTTGGTGAGGGCATCGGCGATCATTCTCTTTGAAGGACAGTATACTAGTGTAATGACACCGTTTTCTTTCAAGTGTCTCACATTGTGGTATTTTACATCCACATGTTTCACCCTAGATTGGTGTTTTTCATTATCGCTCAGCTTTATACAGGCGGTATTGTCTTCGTAGATGGTAATCGGTAAAGTCTGGTGTAATTCTAAATCTTTTAGCAGATTAATTATCCATTGGATTTCTTGAGTCGCGTTCGAAACAGATATATACTCTGCCTCTGCGGTGGACAAAGCCACGCAGTTTTGTTTTCTTGATGTCCAGGACAGGAGATTGTTTCCTAATTTTAATACGTTCCCGGTTGTGGACTTCCTGTCTTCTCGATCTCCTGCCCAGTCTGAGTCACAGTAGACTGTTAGTATGGGTGGCTTTTCTTTGTCTATTATTAGCCGTAAGTACTTTGTAGTTCGCAGATATCTTATTACTTTTTCCACTGCGTCCCAGTCAGCCTTTCTGGGAGTTTCGTTTTTTCTTCCCAGAATGTTAACCGTAGCAGCTATGTCTGGTCTGGTCAACGTGGCTACGTACAGGAGTGCTCCCACTGCCTGCCTATATTGTTTGTTATCATTTAGCGGTTCACTGTGTAGGTCTATATTGAAATAATCCGTGCTCATTGGTGTGTATGTTGGTTTAGAGTTTGACAATTTAAATTTTTCCGTTATTTCATCGATTTTATTTTCTTGGTCTAGCTCAAGGTTTCCGTTGTCTAGCCTTTTAATATTTATCCCAAGAAATTGTGATACCTCCCCAAGATTCTTTATTTCGTATTCCTTAGATAACTCTGCGTGTATATTGCGTGTGTTTTCTTCGCTTGCAGCGACTAAAATGTCGTCTACATATACGATTATATAGGAAATGTCCCCATTTTCATTCTCTTATACAAGCACTGATCTGAATCACACTCTCTAAAATTTAAATTTCTTAACGACTTATTGATTTTTATGTACCAAGCCCTCGCGGCTTGTTTGAGGCCATATATTGCTTTTCTTAGTTTGCATACCTTTTCTTCAACCCCCTCTACTATATATCCCTCGGGTTGTGTCATTAGGACTTCCTCGTCCAAATCTCTGCGTAAGAATGCTGTCTTTACATCCAGGTGAGTAATTTTTAAATTTTTATACACGGCGGCATTTAGGAAGCTTCTGATTGTGGTGTGCGCTACCACTGGTGCATATGTTTCATCATAGTCGATTCCATACTTTTGGGAGTAACCCTTCGCGACGAGTCGCGCCTTGTGCCTCTCTACCTCTCCACGGGCATTATATTTTGTCTTAAACGTCCATTTGCACCCTATGACGCGTTTTCCCGGTGTGGGGTTCACCAGTTCCCAAGTATTATTTTTCTTTAGTGACCTTATTTCCTCATTCGCGGCCTCAATCCATTTGTTTTTAATTTTAGCGTCTCTGATGTTGTTTACGTCTTCCCAGTTTTCGGATCTTGCACTTTACAGACATTCGCACTTATCCCGTAGCGGTTAGGGGGACACCTTTGTTATTTCTCAGTGATCTCCGCGGTTCAGCAGTGCTCTGCTGCGGAGTATTGTTTTGATTTTGTTCGTCATTATTTAGCTCAATCTCTACTGTTTCAGTAGGTGTCTTCGCGTCATTTTCGTTTTCGTCATCTTCATTTACTCCGTTCCCAAAGAATTTTACCGTTCGCGATATTATTACGTTGTTTCCCCCTGTGTGTATTCTGTACCCTTTGCTTCGGTTGTCGTATCCTAATAGAATACCTTGAACGGCCTTTTTGTCAAATTTGGATCTCTTCGATTCCTCGACATAGGCATATGCCTTACATCCGAAGGTCCGTATGTTCGATAAATTAGGTTTTCTGTTATTCCACAGCTCGTAAGGCGTTCTATTGTTTTCGTTTGCCTTGGTGGGCAACCGATTTATCAGGTATGTCGCTGTAAGTACGGCTTCGCCCCAAAAGTGGTTTGGTAAATTCGCGTCAGATAACATGGTGCGCGCCATTTCGACTATAGTTCTATTTTTACGTTCGGCAACGCCGTTTTGCTGGCTACAATATGGTACGATTAACTGATGTTCTATGCCGTTTTCTGTCAGGTAACTCTCAAAACTATCTCCCAGATACTCCTTCGCGTTATCGGATCTGATCGCTTTTATAGTTTTTCCGAATTTGTTCTTCGTCAGGGCTACAAATTCTTTAAGTTTTGTTATCGCTTCTGACTTATGCGAAATCAAATATATCATTGTAAATCGGCTATACCCATCGGTAAAGGTTATGAAATATCTTTTCCCACTGAATGTTGGCGTTCGCATCGGCCCGCATAAATCTGAATGAATTAAATTTAATGTTTCCTTTGATCTGTTAGTGGCGGATTTGGGGTAGGGTGCGATTGATAGTTTGCTTTCAATACATTCTTTACAAACAGTTTCATGTTTACAATTGTGTATTTCTATACCCTCGGCTAGTTTATGTTTCGTGAGATATTTTATCGCTTCGAAATTTTTATGTCCTAGCCTCTTGTGCGAAATGGATATGCAATTTTTATTGTCACAAGATGTTTGTGTCTGCGCGTTATATCCGTAGTCATTTTTGGGTTCTAACTCATATAAATTATCATTTAATTTTGCCGTTAAAATTGTTTGGTTATCCTTTACGAATGAGCATTTCTGTTTTTCAAATATTACCTTAATATCATTCTCTGTGGCTCTTTTGACAGATAAAAGGTTGCTTTGCAATTCGGGACAATATAATACATATTTGAGAGTTATGGAATTTTGTGAGTCTGTGTTTATATTCACGTCTCCCAGACCCTGTGAACATAGCCGCTTTCCGATCGCTATGGTTATTTCGCCAAAGTTTCCTGGCATAAAGTTTTGTAGGTTGTGCTTCGTAGCTACAACATGCCTTGTGCATCCTGAATCAATTATATATGTATTTGCCACCATTGCTTGTGCTCTATTCGCAGTCACAGGTTCGTTTTCAGGAATTTTTTCTTCTGAGGATTTGTTATCACTGGGGGAAATCAAACTTTTTTCATGGTCACTATCTACAGCTTTGCTCCCAAAGCAAAAATTTGAAGTTTCCTTGGGGTTATTTTGGGCATTTTTGTGACTATTAGTGTTGTTTCTGTAGTTATTTGAATTGTTGAATGCTTTGCTCCTGTTCCACTCATTCCTCGCGTAGTTATTATGCTGGTTTTTATTTTTTAGATGGTAACACTCATTTATTATGTGCCCCTGTTTTTTTCAGTAACCGCAGTATTTTTTAATTTTATTTTTGTTTGTTATTTTGTATGCGGTTTCACGGGTGTTTGGATTTGTTCCTTGGTTTTCACTCCTGTGTTTGTATTCGTCAGACAGTTTATTCTTGACGAACTCTAGAGTTAAATCGCTCTCATTTCGGGCTTCAAGACGTATCATTAAGGGGTCATAGGACTTTGGTAGGCTGCACAATAAAAGTGCCACTATGCGAGTCTCGGGGATTTCTTCCCCAATGGCGTATAATTTGTCGCGTAATGTTAGTATATCGTTTATATGTTGGTTCATATTTCCACCGTTGCATAATTTTTTTTAATAGAGTCTCCTCAACAAGAACAACTTAGAGGATAAGGTGGATCTCTGATGTACTTGCTTGAGGGTGTCCCAGATTGCCTTGACAGTTTTTAAATGCCTAATATGGACAATCTGAGAGTCATCAATGAACAGGTTTATGGTGGCACGGGTTTTTGCGTCTTTTTTACGCCAAGTGTCATCTGGGTTTACTGGGGGTGTGTCGACGACATAACTAAATAAATCATCTCTGGTGAGCAGCATTTCAACGTGAAAGGCGCAGAGATCGTAGTTACTATTAGAAAGTTTCTCTACCAGGGATATTTCTTTTGCTGTGGAAATTGCCATGGCTAAAAACGAGATGCTACCCTATATATTTTTTTAATTATCTATATTTTTATGCGTATTGTATATATATATTTTCTTATTAATGCCACACTATCGTACACAATATAATATTAATATCTATATAATGGTTCTTTATATACTTGAAATATTTCTTATTATCAATAGATCACTTTACATTTATAATATATTCAGTTTTTTTTTTCATATATATATATTTTCAATATTGTATCACTTTATATATATAATATGTTCAAAAATTTTTTTCGTATATATATATTTTTTCAATATTTATCAATATTATTTAATTTATTATATTCAATATAATCAATATGCATTTCAATAATACTATATTCAACAATAACAATCAATTACTTTATGGCCTTTTTTTTCCTCACATTTTCAGTATTCATAATCTGAGAGTTTTGGAGGTCGTGAATTCTTAATAAAATAAAGGCTCTTCTTTCATTTAATATTTCTCAAAATTATTTCAATTTAAAGTTAATTTCAATTGACTATATTTGTAGGAGAAAATAATTCTTCTTACCTGTATAGATGAGAACGCTGGCTCGTCGGAGTTTCACAGCAGTCGTTGTATCCACCTTATCCTATTAAAACTCTGCAATAAATATTTTATTGAAATGTTATATAGTGTGTAGAATTACTCAGAGTGATCCAGGCTTGCAATTTTAAAGGAGATTATTATATTTAATCAAATACAAATAATTAATGTACTATGTACATTCTTGGTTAATAGTAATATATATAATTTATATTTATCTTGATTATTAATGTGTTGCATTCTTGAGAGCCAAAGATAGCTTCCCATAAAATGAATGCAGAGAGCGACAGACAAAAATATAGGTCCTTATCACTCAAGAGTTACGCCCTATTCTGAGATGAAAAGGGTTTTCACAAGTACAGGCAGGACGCCTCTTCAACAGATTTAATTTTACAATACAAAATGCCGATTTAAGCATAAATATAGCCTATCAAAGTTCAGTTAAAATGTCCTGCTCTTACAGTCTTTCAAGGTTTTTTTTTTCTTGCGGTGCTGCCATCTGTAGGAATATTGAATAATCAGTATGTGTAGCGGCCACATCTAATTGCATACCCCACAGACAACGAACACAAACGAAACATCTTTGAATTTATAGTTTCCAACAGTTACCTAAAACAAAAATATTTTTAAAAGGATGATTTCTTTTGCCTTTGCATCTTATCAGCTTTTTTGGTGTTGTGAGTGGGAGGGGGGGGGGGGGGGGTTCGATTCGGAAATATTTCTATGCTTTTTCGATTTCGGTTGCAGATATTTTTTTTATAAGGCTACTTTCATTTTCGAAACCAGTTCCGAAAAGGAAAGTGTTATTCTAAAAAATATCTACAACCGAAATCGAAAACGTAAAACAGATAGTTGCAGATGTAGAGATGGACCTCAGCTATCCAATACAAATATATATATATATATTATTTATATCATCATCATCATCATCAACCGATTTCGATCCACTGCTGGATGTAGGTCTCCCCCAGATTTTTCCAATGTTTTCTGTCTAGTACTTTAGTCATCCAATTTACACCGGCTACTTTTCTGATTTCATCACTCCATCTTACTTGAGGTCGTCTTCTTGGCCATTTTACATCTCTGGGATACCACTGTAGGGTGTTTGTGCTCCATCAATTATCTTGTCTTCTTGCAATGTGCCCAGCCCATTTCCATTTTAGCCGTTTAATTCTTTCAATGATGTCAAAAACTTTCGTCTGACTTCTTATCCAGGTTAGTCTTTTTCTGTCTCTTCTAGTTATACCTAGCATGCATCTTTCCATACTTCTCTGTGTTGTTTGTAATCTTTGTACCATCTGTTTTGTTAGTGTCCATGTTTCTGCTCCATAAGTTAGCACAGGCAAAACACATTGGTTAAATGCCTTTCTTTTCAAACAAAGGGGCATACTACTCTTCAGAATAATATTGTTCTTCCCAAAAGCACTCCATCCATTTCTTATTCTTCTATTGATTTCATTCATGATACTATTATCCGATGATATTTCCTGCCCAAGGTACACATAACTTTGCACTTCTTTAATTTCAGTGTTGTTGTAGACAATTTTCTTTTTTGGTGCAAATGAATCGAACATCACCTTAGTTTTTTCCAAGTTTATTTTTAATCCCACATTAATGCTAGCTTCTGCCAACTCTTTTAGCATATTTTCCAATTCTTCAGGACTGTTACTGAAAATTAAAATGTCGTCAGCGAATCGGAGATGACTTAAATATTCCCCATTTATTCTAATCCCTTTGTTTTCCCAATCCAGCTTCTTGAAAATATTTTCTAAGACAGCCGTAAAAAGCTTAGGCGAAATGGTGTCTCCTTGTTTTACCACTCTTCCAAGCTTGATCTTTGCTTTTCCTTTGTCCAAGCGGATGGTTGCTGTTGCTTTCTTGTAAATCTTCTTTATAATATTGATGTAAGGTTTGTCTACACCAATGTCCTCCAGAGATTCTACTACTGCTGATGTGTAGACCGAATCAAATGCTTTTTCATAATCAATAAAGGCAAGGCAAAGAGGTAAATTATATTCCTTATGTTTTTCTATGAGTTCCCTTACCGTTTGGATATGATCCATTGTGCTGAATCCACTTCGGAATCCTGCTTGTTCTCTAGGTTGAACTGAGTCCAGAGCTGATTCAAGTTTTGTTGTTAAAACTTTGGTGAAAATTTTATAAATCACTGATAGTAAGCTAATTGGACGGTAGTTTTTAATGTTTTCCTTCTCTCCTTTCTTGTAAAGTAGCACCATCACAGCATTATTCCAACCTTCTGGTACATCTGACTTCTTGAGACATTTGGAAAACAGTAAGGATAGCATTTTTGCAAATTCTTCTCCTGCTTCTTTGATAAGGTCGATTGTAATTCCATTCTCTCCGGGGCATTTACCTTTTTTCATAAATTTAATGGCTTGTAAAACTTCGTCTGTCATCACTGGGATTATGGCTTCGGTTTCTGTTAAGTTTTCTCGTGAATCATATAGGTTGATTTCCCTTTGATCTTCACATTTATATAAATCGTTATAGAATTTTTCGACAATGTGTACTATTTCTTTATTCATTTTGGTGATTGTTCCATCTGCCCTCTTTAGTGCAAAAATACCTTTTCTTCCAACACAAAGTTTGCGCCTAGCTGATTTTAAACTTTTGTTATCATCTAGAATTTTCTTGACAAGATCAGAGTTAAATTTTCTGAAATCTTCTGTAACACATTTTCTTACCGTTTTACATAATACCGTTTTATATATTATTTATATATATATATATATATAAACGTCAAAATGCAAACTAGATATTAGAAAATAACCTCCCCATAGGTTTAGCATTAGCTCGCGAGTGTCTTTGCCTGTAGGGACAGGAGCCTTAAAGGGTGACTTTTCAACCAATGAATCTCATTCGCAATAGCTCATTCTTTACCAAAGCTCAAATACAAGGATCATTAATAACCTAAGAAGTTACGCAGAAGAGTTTTTTAATATAAAATTTGAGATTTTATTAAAAACATCTTATTCGACGCATGCTAATAAACTCCAACAAACGAACCAGCCAGATTCAGTGAAAAGCGAATCAATAAAGTATTTTTCGTTAGAATAAATCGTACATAGAAGCTCATATTTTATGTTTGTTTATTGAAAAAAATACCAATTCCTTTTCCAGATGAATCAAATAACTCATGTCGCAACAAAATTCCGCTTTACAGAAACGTCTGTAAAAATCAGATTTCCATGAAAAAGGACATTGTCGTGACCACTTAAAAACGGGCTTTTTGGTTTCATTTGTTGAAATTTTTATATTTACCTCATTCTTCTGCGATTTGATACTCGTTATTTTCCCGTTTTATTAAAGCGATAGGCCTGCTTGAATAGTCTTTCTACCTATTGTTTTTACCCCTTTTTATGTACTTTTCTCATATATCAGTGTATTTTGAACGAAAGAAACTTTATAAAGGTTAGTCAATAACGACAGTCGTTTCTGTAAAATATTAAGTTCCCATTGTACAAGTTTTGTTCTATCCATTTTCAGTCTTTACGTAAAGAAAAGAATCGACGGGTTTATAGTCCGTGTGATAGTGGATCCAGGAAATCAAGTTGTCCTATTATATCAAGTGATTTACTGAGGACATATATTTTGTTTTTGAAGAAAATAAAAAACTCGACGTACATCTGGACAAAATAGTTGTATAACAACTGTATTCATATTTGTTTATTTTATATGAATTGACTAAAAACAAAGGTTAAATGCTATGAGCAACAAAGATTTCTAAAGAGACTTTTTAAATCACTTTCTTATTAACTTGAGAGTATTAAGTCTGGGCAGTTCAATACAGCACCATATTCAAAAGCAATAATCAAAAAAACATATATGTACCTCAAGATGATCTTGAAATAAGTATTTTATAAGCCTCGTTATCTATACCATGAATCCAAACAACAACAAAATTTTGAATTTTCTTTTACAGTTTGTTTGTAGGATGTCAATAGGAAATAAATTACAGGGGTCGTACTTATTCTTAAATTCCTAAAATTCCTGACCCCCACCAGTGGCTGAGAGGTTCTGCTCTCGAAGCTGGTAGACGAGAGTTGCTGGGTTCGAACCCAATCCCGCCCGTCGGCTTAACCGTTTGGAGTTTTCGTGGTTTTCTTCTAACTTTGCGTAAATACGGGTTAAGTCCCCTTAGAAAAACTTCCATGGAGGGCACTCCCCCTAGGGCATATATCCCTCGTGCAGATAATCGGCCGTCATAAATAACACCAACGCACCTGAAATTCCTGAAAAAAATATTTAAAAAAATGTCCTGAAATATAGTAATCTGTCTTGAATGGATAGGGTTGATTTTTGACGGCCGATTATCTACTCGAGGGATATAGGCCCTAGGGGGAGTGCCCTCCGCGGGGGTCTTTCTAAGGGAACCTAACCCGCATTTACCAAAGGTTTGAAGAAAACTCCGAACGGTTAGGCCGACGGGCGCGATTGGGTTTGAACCCAGCACCTCCCGTCTACCAGCTTCGAGAGCAGAACCTTTTAGCCACTGGTGGGGCAAATCAATCTTGAAAGCCCTGAAGTTTCTCACGGTAGTACTATAACATTAAAAAACATGGGATTTTCCCGCGAATACATATTTTTATTTTTCCTGGACTTAAAAGATTCATTTATTTTTTCCGGAATTCCACAAAGCCCGAGAGCGGCATATACCTCGAACACCAAAAATGGAAAAGGGTACCAAAAGAATATTTCGACAGCCGTTCGATACAAAATACCAATAACGAAATTTTTGCAAAAATGTCATGGAATCGGACAAATCAGAGTAAAAATATATTCCTTAATTTTACGCTCCTTGTTTCGAACAGAGACATTTTCCATTAGGTGAACGCCTAGTGGCTCTAGAACAATATTTGATTTACGAATTCAATCAAGATATTTGCAAGATCAACACACAGTCCCAATTAAGTTCGAATTCATTCAGTATTTCGGACGTTAATGTGCTGAGTGAAGTAGTCGTAAAAAAAAAAAAAAAAAAAAAAGGGTCGCTGTACGCAGAAGGTATAACATGAAATAGTATACGCTATAACTTCGAGGTATACAGAGTTATCCAGAAAGCATACGGCGTATACCACCATATATCCTCCACTACATCCCTGGTAAGATTTGTATATGTATATACATATTAACGAAAGGAAAGCAATGGGTTCGATTTCTAAGGAAATCAATTTTAAAATCTAATCTTCCCAACAGTTATTTTATATTCAAAATAAAATTTAAGGGAATGAAAGGAAAATTTCTTTTTATGCCTTTATTTTGGAATGGAAGGGAGTACCAAAATTCATGCTTGTTCCGGGTGAAACAAAATCATGGTTTGGTCTTAGGTTTTATGCCGCAAACTATCTTATGACCACGGCCATCCATCTTCATACATCATGACCAAGATTCTTTTCCTACATGCTCCACTTAAAAAGTTTTGTAACTGAAACTATTCGGAGAAATGTATATATTTAGTTATATTCTGTTGACAAATTTTTAAATTGAAATCTGATATTAAATTGTAAGATTAAATAAAATTTTATTTATATTTTACCCAAATTTGAATAAATTGACTCTTTTGGACAAAAGTGGGATAAAGCTCTCTGCTTACGCCACATACTTTATATTCAGTTTTGCTAAATGCACTTCAATTCCCTTTTAACACCGAGCTTTTCTGATCGCTTTATTGAAATAATAATTTTCAACTATTTCAAAAATTAGATTGAAATACTTTTCCTTTTAAAAAAATGGAAATTTTAATTTTAATTTATTTTTTTATTTTCTGTTTATTTTATTTATTTATTTATTTTCAGAAAAACTTTCTGAATTTTTAAACATTTTTTTTTCTCTTTAGATGTCTATAAATTGAACAATGTTGCACATTACAAATTAAAATGCATAAATAAATGTGGAATAAAATTAGCACAACGTCTGTAACATTTTGAAATTTAACACAAACCAAAATAACTGAAAAAAATATTTTTTCAAAGAATGCATTTAAAATTTTAACTGTAAAAAAAAAGTGATACAATTATTTTTATCAGTTAAAATTCTTGAGAATGAAAAAATATTTAATATTTTTCTCGATAATTAAATAAAATGAATATCGGAAAAGAAAATTTTGAAAGCTTATCTATTTGATCTCTTGACATCAGGTTATCTCAAGTTCCTTTCGGATTTAGTTATTAAAACATTTTTAAATCAAACGTCTGTTTTACAAAGTTAAGGAAACTTTAAAAATGAATACAAAAAATTAGTCTACAAATAATCAACAGAATCTAAATATGATTCAAATTTGAAATATTTCACTGCAATTTGAAAATCTTAAATACGCACTTTATTACTATAGCCATGCTTTTAGATTTTTTTTTTTTGTAACACTTTAGAATTTTTCACATACAACTTAAAATTACATTACACTTAATTTGTATTAAAAAATTAAATTTAAATTAAGAATAATAACAGATATTAAAGAAAAAACAGATTTACAATTTCAATATATCTTTTAGAAATGAAATGAAGAATGTGCTCGATAATTCTCTTTCATTTATAAATAGTTTTTACTCGTTTTCTTACTTGTATATAGGAACTTTTTTTTCCATTTGTAAAACTTTTAAGAAAAATTAAAATTTAATTTTGAAAATAAATTATTTTATATTTTAGCCATGTTTAAAATTTGATATATCTTCATAGAATAACTCTTTTTTTTTATTCTTTTACTTTTCATTCTTTCCTTTCTTTCTATTCTTTTTTATTCTTTTCTTTGTTTCTTTACTTTTTCGTTACTTTTCTTTACTTTTTTCTTCTTCTTCTCTTTTTTTTTTTTTTTTTTTTTTTTTTTTTGGCTACAGGAAAGAATAAATATTAAATGGCCTTCAGAATAGCAAAAATTTTTAATAAAAAAATAAAATAAAATTTGCAAAGAAAAAAAGGCTTTTTAATTAGTACTTTTTATTGTGGGGGTCTTATTTTCAAATTGTTTGCTCAAACTAAAATATTTCGAAGACAAGAACATATTACTGAGAAACATTGTGCAAAGCTTTATAACTTTATATCCCATAGAACTTTAGATATATCAATTTAAATATAACAAATCTTGAAAAAATATATTCTGGGATAAATGGGACTTAGAAAAGTGTTCGGATACCAGTGACAGTACAACATAAAAAGTGTTAAGGTTAGTTGGGGCAACTAGGCCATGATTTTACAATGTGACTCTGGAGCTTCTGACAATTCAGCTTCAAAACGCTAATGTTCATTTGAATTAAAGTCTGAACTTCTGTAAATGTGTTCAGTTAGGTTCCCTCTATCAGACAAAAATGCTCAAAATTGCATTTTAATATTTAAAAATATAAAAATATGCATATTTCATCTTTCTTTCCTCATGGGTTCAGTTGCCCAATAAAAATGGGGTAAGTGGACCAAGAGGGTCTATGTTCCACACACGTTTATTTTTTTTTTTCATATGGTATATCAGGTCCTGTTTGGAAAAGTGTAAACAACTTAAAAAATTTTAAACCAGGCAGATTATGTAAATTATATACAAACTAAAGAGCGTTGTAAGAGAAACCTTTGCTGCCAATGTGTCTAAAAAAAGCACTAAAAGTGAAAATATTAGATTTATTTATACCAAAATCATAAAAATTAAGTATAGGTAATAAGTATAAAAGTCACATGGGTATTTTAAGGAAAAAAATAGCTAGGTAAATCTGCGAACAAACGGCTACGTAAGTAGTTAAGTACTTTATCTGTATCTAGGGCTCCCATTATATAGGGAAAATTTTATTGTTCCTACCAGAACCCTTAATGAATTACCTTCATGATCATTTTATTTAACCTATTCTAAAGAAAGGTTTAATGAAGATATTATTTTCAAAATAGTAGTAGGAACAATAAAGGTTTCCCTATAGAATGCGACCCCTATGTATCGTACAGTTTCAAGGTTTGACTATCTCGCTTCCAGGGGCAAGGTACATGCATTCGTAAAATGTTAAAATAATTTAATGACACCAGTATTTACAAGAGAATCTATTTGTAAACAAGTAAAAGTATATTTTCGCGTACTTAGTAAAGGTGAAATTTTCATTATAAAATTCCGGTGCCAATGTGGCAATTAGGGATTAAAATTATGTGATGCCATAACGCCATCACCACCACTCAAGGGGTCAAGAAATTTGGTTTGATACCACCCAATATGCTTTTTTTTTTTATTATTATTACGCAATTTTAATAAGGTATTCTATAATTTTCTTTATTGTGAGCAAAAAACAATGGAGAAATTTATTTCGAGTAGTAAGAGAAACTCAAAAAAATTATTTATAACTATTGGGGTGACTGAATCCAGCATGGCCCAGTTACTCCGGATACATGTCCCAGTTACCCCATTCTTGAAAAAATTATGGGGTAACTGGGACACCGGGCTTACATTTGAAGCATCTACCGGGTGTCCCAAAAAGGACTGACTGATTTTAAAATTCAATAACTTGCAAACGGTGACAGATATTAAAAAAATTCTTGCAGGAGGGTTATGCATAAGGTCAAAAGTTTTATTACAGTGATTTTCAATTTTAGTTCGATTTACAGACAATAGATGGCGCTGTAAGCAATAGTCGCTAAATTCAGGCTCGATTTTTGGTACTTCGTGGCCCGGATAATACATTTCCATCTCCTTTTTCTGCATGGAACAAGATAAAGGACCAGAAATAGAGCCTGTATTTAGCGACTATTGCTTACAGCGCCATCTATTGTTTGTAAATCGAACTAAAATTGAAAATCACTGTAATAAAACTTTTGACCTTATGCATAACCCTCCTGCAAGAATTTTTTTAATATCTGTCACCGTTTGCAAGTTATTGAATTTTAAAATCAGTCAGTCCTTTTTGGGACACCCGGTATATAGATACCTAATAATATTAATGTAGTTATATGCCTAATCTTAAAAAAAGAAAAAGATTCTTTAATAAAAATACTTACAGTATTTTAATAAAAAGCAGAGGGAATTCAACCATGTTAACGTTTTTTTAAAAAAAAGAAACGTAAATTTTTGACAACTATCACAGAAAAGTGAGAGTTATGACTAAGTTAACACACGTTGTTTTAGGAAGTAGAGATTAAGGTGCATTGTTCACAAATGCTAAAATTTAAAAAACATCAACAGTATTTTTATAGAATAGCCTATGAACCAGTTATCTCGTGGGTCCAATTACCCCAATTAACCTTATATGCTGTTATGTAATTATTGTGTTTACGTGATTTTGCGTCATATTATTCTAAAAATTCTAGTATATAAAAAGTTTAAAATTGTGAAATTTGAGAGAATTTGGGTGTTGCAGATCTCTTACGTAGAAGTTTTGTGCTATTTACCAATTAGATTTGGTTGTTATGAACTAAAAGATCTTAAAACACCATCAAAACTTTTAAATGCGCCTGACGAAGAAAGACTCAGATCTTTCAAAAAGCCTAGCTCATTTAAACCCTTTAAGCACCGTAACCGTATTTTTCCGTCACATAATCTTTGAATTCAAGGGGTTATTTAACTCAAAATTCATTTTGTTGTTATTTTTTTGCAGTTCATAAGATAAATAAATGTGTAAAGTACTCATAAACAGATTCTCATACGAATACATTTCATAGCTATTATTTTATGAGTCATTAAACAGACATGAAAAATTTTGCAGGACGGTTAAAGAGTTAAAAGTTTTTAATGGTGTGGTAAGAAGATCTTTTAGTTCTTATTGATTCACACCAGTTTCAACTTATTTTCTTTTCTATTGTTATGATTACATTTATATGAAATGTCAACAAAATTTGAAGATCCAATCAAATGTTTCCTTTTTTCGCCTCAAAAAGTTGTAATCAATTGAATCTGCATCACAAAAACTACCTTTTTCTTTTTTAAACAATTTACACTGATAGACACAACAGAGTTGTTTCTAAGAAAGCACTCGTTTGAAGCAGGGAATAAAACTAATCTCAAAGAACAAATTTTAAAATGTTGTCGATCGTTTTAACATCTTAACTTTTTAATAAATAGTACACATTTGTGCAATTTTCACCTTATTCACAAGACATTTTATAAAAAGATACTGATTACAAATAAATTAATATATATTATTAAATGGTATGCAAAATACAGCTTTGAGAGCCATATTTGAATTCAATTTTCAATTTTCAGCAGCAACGCAACAGCAGTTTTGGCAAAATATTTTTAATCTAGGGTTAATATTGCACCTAAATATCAAATTTCAAGTCATTTGGGGAAAATATTTTTGAATTACAAATATTCAAATTATTAAATTTATTCAAATTCAGTACAAAAAAAAAAAAGAAAAAAAGGAAGCAAACAAATAAATAAAAAAGAATTGGTGTATTTCTTGGCGTTATATTATAACAATTGTATGCGTTGGAAGTTGAAATATGTATGTAAGTATATAATTAAAGGCTTATGGGACATGTTTTAGATTTCATTAGAGTAGAAACAATGTAACTTATAACATTCCTAGATTTATTATTTTTTTCTGACGGTCAAGTACTACAGTAGAGTCCCGCTTAACCGAGTTCCCACTTTAATCGAGTTATTTTCTTCTGATGGACTGATGGCTTCCATTATTATGAAACAGCCATTATAAATGAAGTGTTAGTTGAAGATGAAAGAGCAGTCGTAAAAAGTTAGAACTCTGATTTTCTGGTCAGAATGAGGGGAAATGGCCATGAGATAAGTAGTAGAGAGTGTCCGGGTTCGTTTTTTGGAATCCGAGTCGCACGAGCCCGATGATTTGAAATCTGAGCTCGCCCGAGTCCGAAGTATTTCATATCATCATCTTTACTGAAAGCATGCAGTAGAAAATTGTTAATAACATTTTAAAAAAATTTCAGAATTAATTTTCTTATTTAAAAATCTCTTCTTACATAAAAATATATATTAACACATACAAGCACGCTCGCACACACACACACATATACACAGTGCTTTTGGAAAGAACAATATTATTCTGAAGAGTAACATGCATCTTTGTTTGAAAATAAAGGTGTTTAACCAATGTGTTTTGCCTGCACTAACTTATGGAGCAGAAACATGGACGCTAACAAAATGGATGGTAGAAATATTACAAACAACACAGCGAAATATGAAAAGATGTATGCTGGGCATAAATCTAGAAGAGACAAAAAACGAATAATCTATGGATAAGAAGTCAACCGAAAATTTTTGACATAATTGAAAGAATTAAACTGTTAAAATGGAAATGGGTTGGGCACATTGCAAGAAGACAAGACAATAGATAAAGCACAAACATGCTACAGTGGTATCCCAGAGATGTAAAACAGCTAAGAAGACGACCTCAAGTAAGATGGAGTGATCAAATCTGAAAAGTGGTCGGTGTTAATTGGATGGCTAAAGTAGTAGGCAGGAAACGTTGGGGAAAATCTGGGGGCAGACCTACATCCAGTAGCGGATTGAAAACGGTTGATGATGATGATGATGACGATGATGATATAGACACACACACACACATATATATATATATACATATACATACATACATACATATATGTATATATATATATATATATATATATATATATACATGGTTTAGCCGAATTCGATCAACAAATTCAAAGGGTTGATAGTAGGCATCTAGGGGGATGAAAAATTATCATAGGCCATGGAGTCGTAAACCAAATTTAATCAAAAATATAGGGTGTTCTACCCTAGTTCAATTTGGGTTGTCGGTAATAACTTTCAGAAGACTGAAATATATTATAATAAAACTTTTAATACACATTCTCACCTTTGTTGTAAATGGGATAATATAAAAAAAAAGTGGGAAAAGTTTCCATTACACGAGCCAGCAGTATGCGCTTGATTCTCCAGATTTTGGACTGCTACTACCAGTTCATACAGTATAATCTATTGCTTCAGCACATAGTTTTTCCAGAACTTTTCGCGATGTTATAACATTTCACACAAAACAAGGTACATATCATTGCATTTTCATTGCAATGTGTTCATTTTTCTCAAAATTATTACCACCAACACAAGTTCAGTTAGTGGTTTGCGACTCCATGTTCTATGGCAATTTTTCATTCTCTTGACGCCTACTATCATCCCTCTGAATTTGTCGGTTAAATTCGGCAACACCCTGTATGTATAAGTATATATACATATATATATATATATGAAAGGATTTTCGGCTTCATGGTTGGTTCTCTGTCGCGGGTCCGGTGGAGGCAGAGGCGCGGACCGGAGATGGTCATTGCATACATCGGATCGCTCCCTGTGAGCCCTAAGCATTTTCCGGTAGTCGCTGGCCGTGAGTGATGTACAGGATCCAAAGAAAGTCTGAGAGAAAGTGTGTTTCTGATTAAAGGAAGACCCGTCTTTTACGGGACCTGGTTTATTTCTTTTTGATTACATGAGTCCTTTTAAACCAGGCCCAAATGGCATAAGAACTGAGAATTTAATCCTTAACGGACATCAGGCGTTAGTTTTATCGCAAGGCAACCCCTGGAGAGCAAAGTGGCGTGAATATTAGGGCATGATTCAGCTGTTAAAATCTTCTCTCCTGAGACTCGTGCAACGGTATAAATATGGTTTATTTTGCATTATTTCTGCCAGAGGTCCTCGCCATCAAACTAGGCGTGTTTTAACTATAATTGGTCGCTAGCTGAATGATTGATTGCCTGGGGCAAGGCGTTGGCTCAAATTCGACCCACGGGATGACGGCAGAATTTAACGTTGCGCCAACATCAGCAAAAAGTATTCTTATGAAATGTGACAAAACGGTCTTTTAAAGTTATAAGAAGCAATGAGGGAAAACTAACTTAACAGGGTCAAAGGCAATTTCAATCACTGAGACACAATTACTAAAACATTTAAAAAATTTTAATTTTAATTTCTAAATTTAAATTACTATTTTTTAAAACGGGGATTTCAAATTTTATAAGGGGAAAAAGGGTCTTTTAAAATTTAAAAAGGGGCTTATCTTTTATCGTTTCATATATATATATATATAATTTCACTGTTTTCGTTGGTGATCGGTAATGTTTATTTAATGGTTATATATATATATATATACAGTGAAATACGTTTAACACGAAACTGAAGGGACCGAAAAAATTTTTCGTGTTAAAAGAATTTCGCGTTAAAAGAACAAAACTCAAATATTTTCGACGCCATCAAATTTTATTTCGATTTCCTGTTAAACTACTAGTAAGTTGCAACCATTCGGATAAAAGCAAGTAAACAAAATATTCTTTTTGGGGGGAAAAATCAGATATCTTTTTTTTTTTAAATATATTTTTCAACATTCTGAGATCTAGCTTGTTTGAACCAAATAAGTTAAGCTGTCCCTAAATCTTCGTGCTTAGCAGTTCTCATACTTTTTCTCTTAGGCTTAAACATACTGCGCTCAAACATTAACGTAATGGGATCCTTGTTTTTTATTATTGTTTATAATGTAGAATTGCCAATGCAAAACCTTTTGCAGATTTCTGTTTTCGTCCTTCTTTTTCATCAACTGCATTAAGCAGCTTCATCTTCATTTGAAGCGAAATAGCAGTTTGTTTTCGCACCGATTTCTCAGCCATTGTGCTCATAAAACATCAGCTAATTTACAAAAACCACGAAATTCTCTGATTTTCATCAAAAATTCGGTGGTTTTAACACAAAATTCACCAATTTCAACTCAAACTAACTAGCTCGAAAGCTAATTTTTTTCGTGTTAAACGATTTTTGTTTCGTGTTAAAAGAACAAAACTGCATTAAATTACATTGTATACTGTCCGGACCGCTATATTATTTCGTGTTAACCGATTTTTCGTGTTAAGCATTTTCGTGTTAAACGTATTTCACTGTATTCATATTCGGGTTTTATATTCTGTTAACTAATGAAACTAATTATTTCCCTAGATAGTTAACTGTATATAGATGACCTATAACAAAGTGTTCCTTTTATCTTTCCCCCCTCCCATTTTCAAAGGAATACATGCACTTAAATTCTTTTCAGCCAAAAAAAAAAAAAACACACAATCAAAATGCGAATGCAAAACAGCAGTCATTTTGGATAATATGACACAAGTGGACATAAACCACAAAACGCATTGTATCTTAAAAAAAAAAAACAACAATTTTGAATAAATAATTCTTCACCACAGAGATGAAACTGCAGTGATAAAACTCGGCAGATTATGCTTTTTTTACAACATCGGAACTATTGTGTTTCGACATTGCTTTTTTCTTCTCCAGTGTCTGTTGCTGTGTGTTCAATATATTGTCCTCCATAATTTTCTGTGAATTGGGGCAAATAATTTAGGAAGGAGAGAAAATATCAGAAAACAAATGTATTTTTCTTTCCTCTTTTGAAACTTCCAATTGGTGTTAGATGGATAGGAACTAGGAGAAAAAAAGAAATCTGCCGTACTCAGTGACCCTGTTTTAAAATTTCAGAATCGTGCTTTTTGTCAACAATAGGTAAAAAGCTCACCTCAGACCAATCTTTTTTTTGAAGTGATAGCGCGTGAACAGTAAAGCAAAGATGTTTGACAGATTATATTGTTTCTAGCTTGGTATTCCGACTTGTGGATTTAATGAAGGCGAAAAGCGTAAAACAGCGATTTACGCCTTTGATTTACACATTTAGATAAGATTTCCTCTTCAATGCTAATTCGAGGGCAGAAGTTTGATTTATATTTGAATAATAATAAAGGCGGAGCTATCAAAACTATGGAATTTGACATAGTATTGTATATGTTTGAAATAACTGTTTTAAACAATGATTTAGTGATTTTCAATTTTAAAATTTCGGTGTTATTTGGTTTGTTTATTTTATTTTTAGTGGCAGAGTAGCTTAATATTTGGTTGTTGTTGTTTTTGATGGTGAAAAAAATTACTATTTTTAAAGAATTAGAGAAGATTCCTTAACCCTTCAGTTTCCATATAGTAGCTACCGAACCAATTTTCATTTTATTTTGTTTTTGTTTTCATTACTTTCAGTTATTTATTCTCGAACGACAACAATTATATGCTTTTTAACACTTTCCAAAGCAGTTGAAAGTGTTTATGAAGTCGGTTTGTCTGCCACCCGTGCTCTAACTCTCATGTATATACTCGGATCGCCATGTAATGTTTATATGTTCCTGAGGTTTACTGTACAATGTTCAGAATTTAAAATAAAGTGTGTAGCATTTATAGTTCATTCACAGAGACACACACAAAAGAATTCCGTTACATTATGATTTATGGAAAAAACATTTTCGAGGTGTTATAATGCTTCAAGGACAATGAAATCAAAAAAGATCACTGAAGTACACTACCGCATATTTAATAGATTATGAAGGGCGTAGCCCCTATCATTTATTTACAAAGAAACACAAAAGAATTCGGTTAGAGCACTGACTATGATAGATTTCATTGTATGAAAAGATAAAATTTCTTAATAATATTTCTGTTAGATTTGAAATGTCTTTCATAGATGTGCCTGATGTATGGTTTTTTGCTCTTACTTTTTTCAGCTAATTAACCTCCAAAAGGAACAAATATATGTTTTGTTTTTTTTTCTTTTAATAGCACAGACTGAAGTGTGCACAGGGCATTGGAGCAATCATTCCTTGGCAATTTTCATGCACGAAATTTCTAAAACTGTTATACTAAACTACCGTATAACTAGACTCGTATGCGTCCACTCTTATGTTTTTTGTGATGCTACTTATGTTAAACTGTCTGACCGATGGCCATCAAATTCATCACAGTGACAGCTGCCATGGCCATCTTGGTTCGCGTACAATAAAATCTGACACAAATCGTGTCGTTGAGGAATAATTACAGATCGTTAATTTCTAAAAAGGCTGAAAAATTTCTGTCACAAAATAAACGAACTAATTCAAACTCAAACTCAGTTTCTCAAAAATGAGTCAAGTTCACGTTCAAATTCAAAATTTTTGGAACGAACTCGTTCAACTCAAACTCATCTATGAAAGTGATCGAAGTTCACTAAAAACTCGTTTTTTTTTTTTTTTTTTTTTTTTTTAACTTTACAAAATTTTGTGAACTAATCTTTTGATTATTCGATGTAAGGGTCTTCATGGGCCCGGCACAATTTTCCTTTCTAATACTCGCTCCGACCCTGGTTTGGGGATTACTTATTTCTAGAGGTTCGGAACGAGATGGGCCGGGACCGGGACTGGATTTATATTCCGACCCAAGGGCTTGACTGCATTCTTCTTGAGGTCTGAACTAGCAAAAATTTTCAGCCTCCGTTCCAACCCAGTTCATTTGAAAATCACTGGACCAGCACTACTCTGGCCCATCTAGTAAAAATATCAGTAAAATTTGGACCGGACCAGTTTAAAAAAAATTTTAATGCACGCATTTTTAAATCGCTATTATTCCACAATTAACATTCATATATTTATTTTTATTATTCTTTAAGATGGGTAGATGCATTTCTAGGCAATAAAATTAAATTACAGTAAAACCCGAAAAAAAGAACCTGCCTATGACGCAATCCCGTGTTTAACACCCCCCCCCCCCCCAAAAAAAATAAAAATAAATGTTGATCTATGTAAAATGAGGATAACAATACTTGTGAAAAGAATGTAATGCATTTTAAACAGATGATGAACTTGCTCACAGGGAAACCAGCCCACAACGGATTTTTCTTCTTTCCTATGCAACTCCAAACATTTTATTGCATAGAATTTTTAAATTTTTCAAATATCGAAACAATAAAATGTGGATTAACGATATTAATGGTAACAGTGATATTTATATATAATCAGATGCATTTAAAAAATAAATACCACAGCTCAGAACACTTTTTTTTTAAATCCTACACTTCATTAATGATACACTTCATTGTGTTCTCAAATCCAAAAGGACAACTTTCTGACATAAGTTTTAATTTATTTTTGTTCGAAAATGCATGAAACTAGCTGGTGTTGTTGTTCAGAAACTATGTAATTGAGCTGTTTTTTCCATTTTTTTGCAAACGTAATAGATCTTTCAGAAAATAGTGTCAAAGTGGGCGTTTTGAACCGAATTTACGCGCGAAGGAAGAAAGAGCACCCAAAAGCAGGCGAAAAACGTGTTTGTCACGTGATCAAAATCGCTTATAGCTCAATAGATAATTGATTGATCAAAAAAGGAAAAAAAAAACAGTTCAAATCCAAATCGCTTCCATGGCCAGGCTTTCCAATTTTATACCTTTCCATTAAAAAATGAATTTGTAAATGTGTCAAAACGTTTTGCGCTTGTTGAGCAGAGCAGTTAAGAACAGCCTTAAGAGGCTACTTCAGTCAGGTGAAAAGACCCGTTCGCTAATGCTAATCCTATGGAAGAAATTTATAAAGATATCTCGGTTGCATTTCAATAATTTTGAATGATTTCTTTTGCATTGGATAGCTGAGATCGATCAGTATGTAGGCCGTTTTTTACTTTTTCGATTTTCATTGCAGATTTTTTTTTATGAGGATGTTTTCATTTTCGAAACCGGTTCCGATAATGAAAGTGTCCCCATAAAAAATATCTGTAAACAAAATCGAAAAAGTAAAAAACAACCTTTGTACAGATTGATCTCAGCTGTTTAATGCAAAAGAAATCATTTAAAAATATTGAAATGCAACCGAGATATCGTTATAAATTTCTTCCATAGGATTAGCATTAGCGAACGGGTCTTTTCACTTGACTGAAGTAGCCTCTTAATGAAATCGTATACTTCATAAATGATATTTATTATGTTAGCCTTTAAAAAGTAAGTTTTGCAAACAAAACACTTTTATTAAATAGAAGAACTTTATCAGATGAAACTAAATAAATTAATCTTTGTTTTGTTCAAGTTTTATATTTGAGCAAGTGGATTTCATCTTCCGTTTCAAATTGCTATTTTTCATAACAATGTAATACATTTCACAAAAATAACTTTTTGATTTTTCACAAAATATGGTAATCCCCCCCCCCCCCCTCGAAAAAAAGAGGGAAAAAAGCTTAATCGAATGCCGTCTATATATCTTTTAAAAATAATTCAAAATTTATTAAATCATAATGTATAATTTCCCATTTGTTGAAAATTTATCTTATATATGATGCGTGATTTTTTTTAAATGTGAAAAACCTTTTTTAATGGAAAAATCAGTTTACACGTATAGAGAATGCCTATGAAGTAAAACCTTTCATTAATCAATTGCTATCGCGTTATACATTAAAAAATACACGTATAAACTATATTTATACATATAGTTTCTTATTCTAATAAATACATACAACACATTGATGCTAGAAAGGTTAAATAATTAAAAATAATTAAATAAATAAATCATTGTATATTTAAGGATTTTGTGATTCATCCCCAAATTTAAAGCTGATAGCATTTTTCTACCGAAAAAAAAAATCGAAAGAAGAGGGAAGATGCTTCCCAACAATTGACAAATGGATTGAAAGCGTACCCACTGTTCTGGTTTCCCAGAATCGTTCTCTGTCCTTTTCAACAACTTTCATCAATAGTTGTTGTTTATGACGGCCAATTATCTACACGAGGGGTATGGGCCCAAAGGGGAGGGAGTGCCCTCCGTGGGTGTCTTTCTAAGGGAGCCTAATCCACATTCTGCTCTTTCATCTTCATCTAAGACTTCATTTATAATGGCTGTTTCATAATAATAGAAGCCATCAGTCCATCAGAAGGAAATGATCCTTTCCAAAGGTATAATCTTCATTTGGCGCCTCTTTGTTCTGGCACCCGGGGCACATGCCCCCTTTGCCCCCCCCCCCCCCCCCTTAGTTTCGGCCCTGGCTTATATAATCTAACTGAACATGACTTTTTGTCCTAGTGTGGAGTTTTTCCTTTATATACTTTCTCTATTCTTTTCTTATACTAGTCTGGGACCTGGGACATAGATACTATCTGTTCCACAAATTCTCCTATTTCTAACCGAAAAATAATACTATTTTATTTTCCGATTGAGGTGTTTATGCGGTCTGGGAAAATTTTCGATCCCAATTATAAGTGTTTGCAGTTATTGGGCTTTTATATTTTTGACTCAGGGCATTATATTTTTTCGTTGAGAGTCGGGTTCGGGGTCAGTTTCGGGTTGAGTTGACTATGACTTTTCGGGTTCGGATTGGATTTTAAATCTTGTGATTCGGGTTCCGGTTGACCAGATTTTTCAAAAGAATATCCAAAATATTTTTTCATATTAAAAATCTATATGCACGAAGATCTTCATAATGGATACTCCCGAAAGCACATATCTAGTTAGCGAACACTTTTGCAATTCCTAATACTTATATATTTATATGCTTATATCGCTAACTTGGGCATCTCCCAATCTACACACAAGTAACATGTGTATCTGTGTATAAACTATCACAAGTATCAGGGCCGAAATTAAGGGGGAGCAGAGGGGGCATGCGCCCCGGGCGCCAGAACGAAGGGGTGCCAAATGAAGGATTATACCCTTGGAATGGATAATTTTCTTCTGATGGACTGGTGGCTTCCATTATTATGAAACAGCCATTATAAATGAAGTGTTAGATGAAGATGAAAGAGCAGATGTAAAAAGTTAGAACTCTGATTTTCTAGTCAGAATAGAAAAAAAAAAATGGCCATAATTTTTTTTTTTCTCTTTCATCTTCACCTAATATACTTCATTTATAATGGCTGTTTCATAATAATGGAAGCCACCAGTCCATCAGAAGAAAAGAACTCGGTTAAAGCGGAGACTCGGTTAAGCGGGACTCTACTGTATATTTCATTTTTAAAATGATCTTTAGAATCTTTTTGTTGGTGTTCAGAGGGGGGGGGGGGGGGGGTCATGACCCCCCGTGACCTCTTCCTTGGATCCGCCATTGTGGATGACGTATTACATATTTTATTATGACGTATTTTAAATTTTAAAATAAGTCGGCTATTAAATAATTAGTAAAATTCTCTTTGTATATATACTTTGCGGCAGAGCGGGGGCGCCAAAATCCATGTTTGCCCCAGCTACAAAAAAGGCTAGTTTCGGCCCTGACAAGTATCATACATGCTTTTTTGTTGTGTATCAAAAATTAAATGTTGGCAACATTTTTTATATTCCGATAGAAGGAAAATTTTTCTTAACTGTACGGAAAGAAGGAATAATCTATGGTCACATTTTTTATAAATTTTATTTCTTATGCAGTAATTTGAATATATATTCATTCATACACTAAAACATATTTATTTTCATCTGAAACACAGTTTTGCTCAAACTTTTTGTGAAAATGCAAACAACCTGACTTTCAAAAGATCTAACTATGACTAGCAAGGATTATTCTAGGCTACCCATCCAACTGCAAAAAAATATTATAATCATTAAAACCTGGAAAAAGAAATTTATATACACCCTGACCCGATGCAAGGCTCTATTCAATAATCCCGATGTCTTTACTATTCAGAGGCTTTACTATATTTGAATATTAAAACATAAATTTTATGACTATTTGAATATTAAACACCTGTCCTTTTTTTTCTAAAAAGCATAAAACTGGTAGTACAGATATAAATGTAGGTACTTTTCACAATTACATTAAAACATAATTTCCTTTCCTTTCCTTTCTGATTCGGCACGAGCCGGGCCCAGGCTTGGTCCTATTCTCATTCACGGCAGTCGGGCCGGGCCTGGACCATACTTTTTTCAGAAGGCTTGGGCCGGACCTAGTCACTACTTTTTCCGGGCCAGGCTCTGGCTTTTTTCCTGAAGGACCGGGCAGGGCCTAACTTATTTTTTCCTTACCAAACAGGGACTTGTATCATTCTTTCTAGTCTTCACGGGCCTAAATTTTCAGCCCCAGTTTTCACCTAACCCGTATGAAAATCATTGTCTCGGCGTGGCCTGGTCCATTCAAAAATCAGTAAAATTTAGCATGGCCCAAAAATTTTTGAAAAAAATGCATACATTTTTAAATAGCCATTATTCTACAATTAAACATTTAATTTTATTCTTTATAAAGAATAGTACATTTCTAGGGTTATTAAAATGTAGCTAAATTAAAATATAGTAAAACGTGTGAAAAAGAATCTGCCTATGACGGAATCCTCTCTTAACCTGAAAAATATGTTGATCCATACAAAATGGATGTACTAATACATGAAAAAAGAATATATAATACGTTTACACCTGTTAAGATGAGAAATTGTCTATAACGTATTTTTTTCTTTCCTATGCAATTCGGTCTTAGAAGATTTTACGGTACAGCATTCTTTAGATTTCTAAGTCTCCAATACATGGAATATGGATTAACTATATTAATAATAACTGAAACATTTACATACAACAAATAGCGATTCATAAAAAATAAATAAATATCGCAATAACATTTATAAAAATTAAACTGGAAACATGACAATAAGAATCAAAGATAAGTATTTTTGTCAGAACTCGTCGTACGAGACAAAGTTTTAACCAAATCTACATAAAAATCAATGTTTTGTAGCAATTCATTTGGGCCGGACTGGGCTCGGGCCGAGAGATTTTGACTTTTTTTCCGGGCCGAAATTTTAGCTGTTACACAGGGCCAGGTCGGGCCAATAGTTTTTTTCTCTACGAGCCGAGCCAATATTTTTTGTACGGGCCAGGCCGGGCTCGGGCCGAACTTTTAATATTTATACCGGCCGGGACGAATTTTTCTTCTATGAATCGGGACGGGCCCTGGCCTAGAAATTTAGGCCCGTGCAGACCTCTCCATAGGCTGCATGTACAGGGACCTCCGTTCCAAAATACTGTTTCTACTACATTTCTTTCTATATATCTTATTGTAAGCTCTATTGATTTTTTAATGGATCTCTATTAGTATGTAAATATCTGAATTATTATCAATATCATTAATCCATTTACACGGCTTGGATACTTAAAAATCTGAAAATTCTATCTCGAAAAACCTTCTAAGACGGAAACACATAGGAGAGAAAAAAAATCGTTATAGTTAAGTTCCTTTTTTATCAGGTCTGTCGTCTCTTGCATGTGCATTATTTATTTTCAAACGGATTATTATATCCATTTAGAAGATCCAGCAGTGTTGCCAGATGGGCTACTTTTCTTAAATTCGGATTCTTGATTGGCACCAATTTTTTGATATGCTAAAATGCACCTTATTTAATGACATATTAATTAAAGCGAAAACAAAGGTAATTTTACTGTTTGAAAAATATTGGCAATTTGACATTTTAGGGGGCGCAATTCCAAATTTGTAAGTCACCCATTTGCTGTCATGTTTTTTGGAAAGTAATCTTTTAGACCGAAAATAAAAGTAATACATGCAAAATTTAAAAAAAAATAATAAAAAGGCTTTTATTGAATATTAAAAAAGTTCCGGATCAAAAGCTTAAAATAAAATTAGCACCGGAATAACTACCGGGTGTCCCAAAAAGGACTGACTGATTTTAAAATTCAATAACTTGCAAACGGTGACAGATATTAAAAAAACTCTTGCAGGAGGGTTATGCATAAGGTCAAAAGTTTTATTACAGTGATTTTCAATTTTAGTTCGATTTACAAACAATAGATGGCGCTGTAAGCAATAGTCGCTAAATACAGGCTCGATTTTTGGTCCTTTATCTTGTTCCATGCAGAAAAAGGAGATGGAAATGTATTATCCGGGCCACGAAGTACCAAAAATCGAGCCTGAATTTAGCGACTATTGCTTACAGCGCCATCTATTGTTTGTAATTCGAACTAAAATTGAAAATCACTGTAATAAAACTTTTTACCATATGCATAACCTTCCTGCAAGAATTTTTTAAATATCTGTCACCGTTTGCAAGTTATTGAATTTTAAAATCAGTCAGTCCTTTTTGGGACACCCGGTATATAAGCAACCTAACAACTTAAAAAACCTTTTTTTATTTAAATTCATAATTTTTCTGGTTACTCATCTGTTTTACAATTTTTCTCAACTTTTCGATTATTTATTAAAAGAGCTTTGTATTTCTATTTGCTTTGCTGTATGTACAGTACAGGGTTCGTACGGGTGCTTGAATTTCATGACTAAGAAATTCTTCGGTACCAGTATTTTCTTACGGTAAATCTCTCCTGAAATAAGGCGAAATTTCGTCCGTTTAAACTAGATTTATTTTTCTATTAAAAAATTCTGATATTGGGCCTTGAAAATAACGGTAACCGTACGAACCCTGATGTAACATGAAAAAACTTTTATTTAAACTACTTAAGGATATATATCTAAATTTTACTGTCTTGAACATGCTTAATCTAAAATGTATTTGGAATACCTAAAACGTGATACTACCAACTTTATAAAATTTATAAAGCTTAAATAGCATTAGAAAAGAAATGAGTAAATAGTAAATATTTATGCTAGATTTTTACGAATTTAGATCTAAAAAAATGAGTTTACAAAACAATTTTTGAATTTTATCTCATTTATATAATTACGTTAAAAACACATATGTGACAGATAATCCATCTCGTTGATAAGTTAAAGAAATCTGAAATGAATAGTTATTGTTAACGGTCGTCCAGGTTTCTTTCGGATTAGTAAAATTCTCTTTTTAAATAATAAGAAATATATTTTACAGAAAGTGTGCGAGAAGAGGGGGAGGGGAGGCAATCGCGATTTTATAGATGTTTTTTGGGGGGGGAGGGCATGACCAATAAAAGGTTGAGAACCACTGTTCTAGACGAAAAGGTTGCCATTGGTCATTTTTGGCGGCCATTATTGTTAGATAAAGAATTGAAACGGCTATATCAATCAGAGAATAATACAAACACATCGAAAAATACAAGGAAAAAAGTTACTGATTTATTTAAAATAAAAAAAGAAAGAAAATCATGCTTCAAGCATAGATTATGAAACAGCTTCCAACGCACCTATAAAACTGCAACGAAATTTCACCATTAAATAAGGTGCAAGAAGATATGTGAGTTACAGTATAGAAAACATATAACACGTTTAAAAATCCAGTTTTAGTAATTACTTTCCATAATCAAAAAAGTAGTCTAATTATTTGTGCAGTCCTGTTTCCGGTCTATAGATTTGCATATACGCTGCATAGCATTCCAAAATTTTGTTCATTTAGAAAATTCGTTTTTAGCAATTTTCGCCAATAGATAGAAATGCATTTAAATTCTTTTGTACAACCTTGTATATTATCTAAAGGCTTTTGTACACACCACATATTAAGCTAAAATTTAATTCAGGTAAAAAATGTAAAATGCAACTTAAATCGCATTTCCATCAATTACGAATTATAACCGGCAATGCATCTTGTTCGTTTGCGTAGCCCTGTGTATGAATTTATTTATATTCTATCAACTTCTTTAGTATAGAAATATAGTTCAGCAGAAAAACACATACAAAATTTAAAAAAAAATACGCCCTAAGTCATTCACTTCCACAGTCAGTAAAACTTAAAATTCCTTTGTGTAGCCATGTACATGCGAGCAACAGAACAACGTACTTTCCAGTAAGAAACTTAACATACACCTCAGTAATGCATATAAGTTTCATTATATTTGAAATAGGGTAACAGAATTAAAAAAAAATACTGCAAACAATTTTACCACTGAGGCCATTTTTTAACAGAATTTATTTGTGTCGCCTGGTGAATGAATACTAGATTCTTTGCACTCATATTCTACAGAAAGCTTTACTGCACGTCATAAATGCATATCAATTTCATAGGTTTGAAATAGTGTAGCATTATGAAAATGCACTTGAAACAATTTTTTTCCCATCGGTCGTAATGTAACGGAATTCTTTTAACTCTTCCTGTAAAAGAACTAAACATGCTACACTCTTCATTTTCAATAGCGACCGTGCTATAGGAAACGTTAATAAAATACAAAAATTTCAGGCCAATCCAATTATATTTGCGAGAGTTAGAGAGCGGACACATGACCAGACAAACCGCAGTCATAAACACTTTCCAACTATGTTGGGAATAGGTGGCGTAGTATTGAGGGATGGGAGGGGGAGATACTGGATCATTTTACTACCAACACTATTATATAGGCAATTTGGCTCTATTTAATCATTAAACGTTATACCCGTACGATTAAACAAAGCAAAATTTAGCATTCAACGATACTGGTAATAAAATGATCCAGCCTCACCCCCTGACACTACGTCACTGTTGGGAAGTTTAAATGCCATAATAAACACTTCCCCAAGGGTCTGAACTTACATGTGGCGATTTATTTATGAATTGCGGACCAAAAAAGGGGCTCATCTGGAGGGTGCATTGGGAATGCCTCCACACGACACTTGGGAACTTGTGGGTTTAATGAATGCGAAAAGTGTAAACCAGCGATGCCTTTGATTTATGTATGTATGTATATTTAAGATGGGAAAGTTGGTTTATCGATACTAATATAATAAAGAGAGAACTAAAAAAAAAGAGACTGAAAAAAAAAACTATAAAAAAGAGAGACTGAATGACTTCATCAACGCAAAACTGAAACGATTAAAGTCAGGATCTTTACGATAGGTTGCTATTATGACTTATGCAAGCAATAAGAAAGGATTTTTGAAAATTCACCCCCAAAGGTTATTAAATGGGGATCGAAAATTTTAGGTTATTTCGCTATATCCCAGCTTCATACTGCTGAGATATCATCTGAGCAGCAAGCTGCTGATACCTATCCAAAACTGCAGTTTTAAGTAGGAGCGTAAAATTCAGCATTAAAAATCTACTAAAAAATAGTTAAACACGCATTTTAGCGATTTTAGAAATTCAACCACTAAGGGGTTTAAATAGGTGGAGTCGAAAATTTTAGGGCATTTCACCATATCTCATTAGCAGTTTTAGGTAGGAGCATGAAATTCACCATAACAAACACTGTAAACTGAAATGTCTTAAATTCAGACATTTAAGTGTCTGAAACGGAGTGCTCAATTTTCAGACGTTTTAAAGTGTCTTAATTTTTAAGACACTTGTATGCGTCTGAATTTCAAACACTTTAAAAGTCTGAATTGCATCCATGTTTGACCACTTCGACAAACATTTTTCACCTTTTTTTTTTTTCTTTCGTAAGCATTATACGGTGTAAAAAAAAAAAAAAAAAAAAAAAAAAAAAAAAAAAAAAAAAAAAAAAATATATATATATATATATCCTTTAAAATATGGAAACTGTAGCCCCTCGAGACTCCAGTATAATTTACATATTTTAATTGAAATTTTCTGATGTAAATTCCAGAAAAAAATCCATTTATTTTGCATATTTCTGTATTTAAAAATTCCCATTTAAAAGATAAAATATAATTTTTCAAGGACTAATCTCCATATTTTATATACAATCACTTACCAAAGGCTTATACAGTATTCATTTCAAACTACTATAAACTTTAACACTTACCCGAGGTGAGATTCGATCCAGAGTCCTCTGCGTAGTAGAAGAGTGCGTTAACCATTCAGCTACGGCAGATGTTTCGTCGGCAGATGTTTCAAAATAATGTTATTTATGAAGCACAAGCAATGTTTTTAAGGAGACCGGGAAAGCCCTATCTCCGCCATGTTAAATTCACCAACTTTATGTACCTTTTTCTCAGAAATTGTGAAAGATAGAGGTCTAGATTTTTTAGAGTAGGCAGAATAACATACTTAACGTATTTTAACAGACAATTTTCGTTCTATGTGAAACTCAAAATTAATTATTAATTATTTATTGAAAGTCATTTTTAAATTAGCATTTTTGGTAAGATTTCACTGCCTAAAATAAATAATTCTCAACAAATCATTAAATCCCAGTGTTAAAGTATACAATATAACATAATACAAGTATTAAAAAAAATCTGAGTTCTTAAGTTTAATAGATATTGAAAAAAAGAAACATAAACATGAAAAATCCAAGTTTTGAGAAAAAGTCGTGAAATATGAAATATTGAATAATAAATGAATAATTTCAACACTTATTTTTTTATATATAAATATGTGTGACACATCGTTGGATAAAAGTTTAAACTATTTAATGATATAATAATGTAATTTTTTTTTTTTTTTTTGGAAATTTACTTTCCCGGTCCTCTTAAGTAGCAGTAAGTTTTTTTCCAATTTAGTATAATTCTTAACAGTTTATACACAGTGCTGTAGTTGTAAAAAAAACAGAGGGTACACGTACGGCAGGATCGGCGAACCATTTTACGTGCGCGTGCCAAAAATTTATCAACAACATCTATCAACAGTGTTTACGTGCCACACTTTGACATAAAATAATTTTGCAAAGTATGATATTTATACAAAACACTAGTTAAAAAATCAGATGCTATTACTCTATATATTGGAATAAGCCATTAAATAAATGGAATTTTAATTCGTAAATATGATTCATTTATGTTATAATTTTCAGTATAATAAGGAAATAAAAATACGAAATTTTATTTTAGAAATTTTTGACCTTATTATTTATACATCTAGTTATAATTATCCAAGTTGCATTAAACATTGTATCAATAAATTATTGGTGAAAGTTTTGCTGTTGTATGTTCGATGGAGAATACTTTATACCCAATTCATATTTTGATAGTTATATAAATTGGATCCATTTGCTGTCTTACTGAAGAGACTGTCTAAAAAAATAATTTGGAAAATACAACTTTATAAAATCATATAGAAAGGCAAAATACATGTCGCAAATGCTGCATAACATGACAGGGAAAGAAAATTCTTTTCATGCAAAAATAATTGCATTATTTGCGATAGTCTGTCCGTATGAAACGAAATTTTATTCATTATAATAGAAATTAAATGTTATCTGTATAATAATTATAAAATTTATTTTTTCGCGTGCCAGAGAAATTGTCTTACGTGCCAACTCTGGCACGCGTGCCATAGGTTTGACAACCCTGGTACCTGGTATACGCTAAAGTCATTAAAGTCATGTATCGAGTTTTCGCTGTAGTTTTATTTCCAGATAAATTACTTTGACTACACGAGATGGCGCCACTATTCATTCTCAAAAATTGAAGGTTTAATTTCGACTCCACATTGGAAATGTATAAATTTTAATTCATTTTTGTTCTTAAATCATGAAATTGGCAGATGATGTTATTGAGAAACTATGTGATCGAAATAAGTTTTCTATTTTTTGATGAATAAATTACCTATCGAATTATAAGCGATCCTCTTTAAACAGGTTTTTATAACAGTAGGTAACGCAAGTATTATGCAATCAAACTTTTTAAGGCGGAATCGAATGAGACTGGGCAAAATTTCGCTTTCAGCATGGTTATATCGAATATTTTTAAACGGACTGCTGAAAATTATTTGCTAACTGTAACTCAATAAACAGTAAATAAAACTTAAGTAAACCTCTGTATAACGGAAATTTGGCTGAAATGAAAAATTTCATGATTTCTTGGAAATAACACACTGGTATGAATATAAATAAATAAATCCTGTCTAATATACGTGATTTTTGAAAAGGGGATTGAATTATATGGGTTTGTCCTTGAAAGGTTATATTTTATCTTTTAAATGGAACTTTTTAAATACAGAAATATGCAAAAAAATGGAAAATGTTCTGGAATGTACGGAAAAAAATTACATTAAAATAAATAACGTAAATGGGTGTCTGAATAGACAGTACAATTTCCATATTTTAACGGATACTTTTTACAGCGTATAAAGCTTACAAAAAAGTGAAAAAACGGCTGCCTATTGCTGAACAGGCAGGTTGATCAAAGATGGATGCGATTCAGAAGTTTGAACTGTCTTAAATTCAGACGGATACACGTGTCTTAAAAATTAAGACACTTTAAAATGTCTGAAAATTGAACACTCCATTTTCAGACACTTAAATGTTTGAATTTCAGACATTTCAGTTTACAGTGTTTATACCATGATCATAGTAAGACACTTAAGTGTCTTAATTTCAGACGCCTATGATGTCTGAAATTACATATTCAGACACTTAAGTGTCTGAATTACTTTTTCAGTCACATATGTGTCTGAATTTAAGACGCCTTTATTTGCAGTGCAAGGGTGTTAAATGGCAGTCAAAAGTTTTAGTCACTTCGTCATATCTCAGCTGCAGTTTTTGGTAGGAGCACAAAATACAGCTAAAAAAAAAATCTGTTAAAAAATAGTTAAATATGTATTTCAGCGATTTTAGAGCTATTTTACCGATTTCGTCACCAAAATTGGCTATGAATCCGATTATGGGATATTAGGCGAATAAGATAACTGTTGCTGATTTTTGATTAGATATTTTGCATAAAACATTTTTCCAAGGAAAAGTTTTTTTTTTTTTTTTTTTTTTTTCTAATATATGTATAAGATGCCATACGAAATGAGTTTTGCTAATTGCTACGCCACTGGTTGATACATTTTTTTTTCCTATTGTCGGTAGAATTGTATATTTTTCTGTTACATGCACCAAAGAAAACGTACATTTTCATTTATGAAGCCGAGTTGTTTTTTTTTTTATGATTGTGTCAAAGTACGAGTAACTTCATCTTTTCCTGGTTGTCTTTTAACGGATTATGGGCAGGAATTTACAGAGCTCAGTTATTGTGATCGCCATATTATTTCATTTTTATTTATTTTACCTGTAAGGCCCTTATGGGCAAAGCCAGATGGTTCTGCTAGTATCTTAATAATAATAAGCGCGAAACTGTACGAATGATGGAATTTGATAAATTCTTGAGCAGTTATATGTTTGAAATTACTGTTTTAAACGACGATTTGGTGAATTTCTATTTTAAAATTTACTTCATAAAATGATATATGTACATTTATTTACTTATTTTATTTTTAGCAACGGAATAGCTCTTATTTCGGTTTGTTGAAAAGATTGTTATTGATGCATATGAACACTCTAAAAACGACGTTTTCAAAAATGAGTAAAAAATACTCAAATCTGAGTATGCCGCATCGTCAAAATGGCTCCGAAACAAAATTACTCAAGTTTGAAACATGTATATACTCATTTCTGAAAACATGCACACACTTAATAATGAAACATCATGTGCTCATTTTTGAGTATGCCAATGTTTCAAAAATGAGTATGAACTGACCACTATGTGCTCATTTTTGAGTATGTCCATGTTTCAAAAATGAGTATGAACTGACCTCTATGTGCTCATTTTTGAGTATGTCCATGTTTCAAAAATGAGTATGAACTGACCTCTATGTGCTCATTTTTGAGTATGTCCATGTTTCAAAAATGAGTATGAACTGATCTGTATGTGCTCATTTTTGAGTATGTCCATGTTTCAAAAATGAGTATGAACTGATCTGTATGTGCTCATTTTTGAGTACGTCCATGTTTCAAAAATGAGTATGAACTGACCTCCATGTGCTCATTTTTGAGTACGTCCATGTTTCAAAAATGAGTATGAACTGACCTCCATGTGCTCATTTTTGAGTACGTCCATGTTTCAAAAATGAGTATGAACTGACCTCCATGTGCTCATTTTTGAGTACGTCCATGTTTCAAAAATGAGTATGAACTGATCTGTATGTGCTCATTTTTGAGCACGCCCATGTTTCAAAAATGAGTACGAACTGACCTCTATGTGCTCATTTTTGAGCATGTCTATGTTTCAAAAATGAGTATGAACTGACCTCTATATGCTCATTTTTGAGCATGAAAATACTCAAAATTTACATGTATTTTTAGGTTTAAGCTGCATTGGCGATATATAAAATAATTACCAATCCTGCACGCCTCCTAAGAGAAAACTGGTTCACTTAATAAAATGAGCATATATTTGAAGCCTGTAAATATATTGAAACTATTTTATAAAAAATGTATCAGTCGGTCAAAAAAAATAAATAAATAAACCGTATTAACTCTAATACAAATTATAGAAGTGAAATAAAATTGCTGTCTACTTCAATTTTAAGACTTTAAAATTTTTAATCAAGGGGTCATCTACATATTAAAATGAACAGTAACTTTATATTTTTAATATAAACCCCCCCAATTTGATAACAATCGGAAAGAAAACAACTCAATTTAGCCCAATTACAAATTTTTAAGACATTTCACAATTAGTCCAAGAGTTAGTAGACATAGGACTAATGAGTTCTCAGAGTGAAAGATTTTTCTCTTAAAAAAGTGTTTATAAAATTCGTGTTACTTATAATTCCTACCTCTAATAAATCTTCAATTGTAGAAACGTCTCTTAAAATAGTACTTCGGGTAGTTGAGTGTGTTCTTTCTAACTGCATTGTCAAATTTGGAGGTTTACATTGAAAAAATTAAAAATTTGTGGTCAAATTTGGAGGTTTACATTGAAAAAATTAAAAATTTGTGTTCACCTTATCATGTAGATGAAACCCTAAGGAAAGTTTTAATAGGTTAAATTGAAATAGACAATCCATGTTGATTGATACCAGTTTCATTTCTCTATGATATTTTTTATTCAAATTAGATTTTTTTTTTTTTTGACCAACTGTACATAAAGCTTCAAATGCATGCTTGTTTTAATAAAAGCGCCAGTTTTTCTATAGCAAGTTGTTTAGAAAATTAGCAATTTCTCTATACCTCAGCATACACATTGGTCGTCCATCAGTTTATATGTGAAAGTTGAAAAAAATGTGATGTGTGATACAGTTTTATTGGTCCAGCAAGAATAATTTAGTAATGAGTTTTATCAATTATGTAAATCTTTAGTACTATGGTTTCTTTCATTTGTGGTTTACTTCATCAGTGCAGATGTCAGAAATACACTACACTAAATCAAACACTTATAAGTTGATGATGGAGCACAAACAGAACACAAAAACGCATCTGACGGGATGTGTTAATTTTAAAAGTTTTCATAAGAGCAATCTCATCTTTTTTCTCCAAAAAAAAAAAATATGCTCTGAAAATTTTTATTAAAATATATTTATTTTGCAGATTTCTAAAATCTAATGTTGAATTTTTTTTTTTTTTTTTTTTTTTGTATATGACTGATTTGCATAACAAAAATGCTTTTGAAAAATAATTTAAAAACCAGTTGTAAATTCAAATCATTTAAGTTTCAAAGAAGTCCTGAAGTCAAAGAAGTCTGAATCTTAATTTTAGAAATGTTTATTATATTTATATAAATAAATATTTAGTTTTTATTTGAAATTACACCCACATTTAAAAAATGGTTGGGTCCCTGGGACATTCAAAGAGTCCATTCACATCACTGTCCTTGCAGTCTATTCATTTTGACAGTCTTTCATATAATGTAGGATTTATCCAAATCCGCTAATGATTTCATGTAACATGTTCAAAATTTTATATTTCAGAAAAAATGTCCTCATTAAATTATATCATAATTGTCTTTAATATCACTTTCACCCTAGAGATTAATTTGAAAATGCACTTCTGCATTTTACATATATTGACTGAAAATGGACCAGCACCCATTATTATAACTTGTCAGAAAAATTCAAAGTGAATATTTCCTCAAATACAATCATCAATCCTTTTGAATTGACACTTCTAAATTACTAAACTGAAAAAAAAAGAAACCAAATACAGTAGACTCTCTCAAGTCCGCACAGCTTGGCACCAGAGGTTGTGTGGATTTCTGGTCATTGATTTGTTTACTTTTTTTAAAATGTAATTTGAATGTAATAATGCAATCAAAATTATAATGAATGCTTGCAATATAGTAAAATAATTAAGCAAAGTAATAAACTAAAATAATAAAAATCAAGATAATTTTTAAAATGATTAAATTATTAAAAGTAAAGGTCAAGTAAATGATGTACAATTAAATATCCATAATCAAGATGAGGTACATTTTCCTTGAATTATTCAAAGAAACTTTCCTCTTAAAGGTACCCAATTAATTTATATCAAAATCATGAAAAAAGGAAGTTTTGCTTCAGGTTTAGCCAGACTTAATAACAGAAAAGCTCGATTATTACATAAACATATTTGCTAAAAAGATTGTGATTACCATTGATATAAGCAAAATCTTGATTTTTTTTTTCAGAAATAAATTTATGCTTCCTTCATGAAAAACCATGAGTTCAGTCATATCGAGAATTACATATTAAAATACATACGGAATGATATAAAACTAAAATTTTTTGTCATTTTGACCCTCCATCTGAAAAAGTTTTATTGTGTACATCTGCGATTATGTGCGAATTTGAATGAGTCTACTGTACTATGAAATCATTGCTTTCTTTTGTAATATGTTTGATTTCAAACATTTTTATGGTATGTGCCAAAGCCAATTCTTGTTTATTGCTTCTGTGTTTTTTTAATAAATAGTCACAGCTAAAAGCAATGGGAAGTTAAGGCTATTCTCAACTGCTCTGCTCAACGAGCACAAAACGTTTTGACGCATTTACAAATTCATTTTTTAACGGAAAGATATAAAATTGGAAAGCCTCACCATGGAAGCGATTTGGAATCGAACTGTGTTTTCCATTTTTTGATCAACCAGTTACCTATTGAGTTATAAGAGATTTTGATCACGTGATACGGCATTTTTCTCACTTTTACTGACTGGATTTTCTTCTTTCGTTCGGAAGTTCAGTTCTAAATGTCAACTTTGACAGTATTTTCTGAAAGATCTATTGCGTTTACAAGAAAACGGAAAAAAACAGTTTGATCACATAGTTTCTGAATAACAACACCTGCTAGTTTCATGCGTTTGCGAACAAAAATGAATAATTAAAACTTATGTCAGAAAGTTGGCCCTTTGGATTTGAGAACAGTCTTAAATAATTTTTAAGCAAAGCTTCTGCTACTGACTATACATATTTTTTATAAATTTTCTAATTGAGCAGTTTATGATATTTGCTTAAAAATCACTCAATTGTAAACTTAAAATTACACGAGGCTCTAACTTTTATACATGAAAAGAGCCTTTCTTTTTTCAAAAAGATTACTACACGTTCTTCTGCTATACCTTAAAGTTACTAGAAACTCATTATGCCCATTATAATTAATAAACATAAAAATAAAACTAAAGTAATATCAAAATTGTTTATTTTAAATCTAACAAGTATTTTTACAATCGATAAAACACAAAGCATCAGTACAAAAATAGAAACTTAATCTCTCTCTCTATATATATGTAAAACAGTTAGTACAAAATTGCCAAGTGCTTTAAATACTACAAAACTCAAAATATAGCAGAAAGTATTGAAACCAAATTATTTGTTATGACATTTATTCATTACAGGTCAAATTCAAATCTATTATTATTTGATTTTTTACTTTTGTTCTTATTCAGTCAGGTGCTTTCGATGGCTATTCCCTGTCTTCTTGGGGGCTGTTATATTCCTTGCAGGCGTGGCGTATGTCTGCTTTCCCCCCTTTCTCGTTTGTGGGCATATCTGTCCGGTAAGCATGCAGTACCACCTTCCGTCCAATCTGTAATGTTCGGTTTCATTTACTGTATTTCCAAAATTACAGTGGAACGGAAGGCGGTACTGTATGTCCACTAGAGAGAGAAGCACATAAGCCAGAAATGAGGGAAAGAAGATACATTCATCCCGGTGAGAGATATATCAGCCCTCAAGAAGAGTGGGAATAGTGATTGAAAGTTTGAGGCTGAATAACAATTCAAGTTTAAATAAAATGATAAACATAAAAAGTAAACAATTTATTGCAGAGTAGTTTTGTATTAGTCTCATATGCTACCATTATCTCTGACTAATGTGGATTCTAGCAAAAAGCTACTAAATTGTTTCAGGAGATAAAAGTTGCAAGATAACATTCAAAATTTTGAAAGTAAATTAAAGAATCTTAATTAAAAAAACATTAAACTTGACTTTGGAGTTGGGAGGGAGATCCATCAACATAAAAATCTGGCTTACAGGCAATGTAATATGATTATATATGCATAAACTCGTGTGGAAATTAAAACCGTTAATTATCATAAACAATTTATGATTAAATATGGTTCCATCGGCAAAAGGGAAACGAGTCAGAGATTCATTCGGCCCCAGGTCAGATTTTAGGAAATTTTTTTATGTAATGAGGGGCTTACCACAGCAGGGAGACGAGACAGTTTTGTTTGGTTTGAGGTTAGTTTTTCGCTAGAGGTTCTGGGGCCCCACTAGCCAGCGAAGCCAGCTAGTCCTTTTTTATATGGATCTTTTGTTCAATAATAACCTATTAAAACACAGATGCAGGTAAAAATTCAGACAAATATACATGCACATTGCCATACAATCATACTTTTGAATACGAAACTGTTACAAAGCTGCCAAAACTTTGTATTTACCTAATATATAGCTGGATCCCCTTCAATTAGTTTTAGATAAATGCCTGCTAACTTCTTAACCTAATCTCCTTAATATAAATCTTTTTTATAAAGTTATACGTAGAGAGATAAGCAGAACACCTAAGTGAAGGAAGTGGTTCAGATGCATAGACGCCAACATTGTAAAGACTGTATCAGGAGTAAACCAGTTAAATTTCAGGAGTTTTGGACACTCTTCAGGAGTAAAATGTTCAGGTTTCAGGAGTCATTTCAGGAGTTGCACAAAGTTTTTTACGAGCTATATTTTTTACAAATATTTTCAGTCCTCTTGCAGCTTTTGCATTTATCAACACAAACATAATTTAAATAAAGGTTACTTAATTTACTTTTAATGTATTAATAATTTTTTATAATAAATTTTGGAATTTTTTTTTATCTCTACGGAGCAAAATATCCGTGATTGATGTGAGTGAAATCCCGCGACCAATTAACAAAATTCGCGATTTTCCACCGAGATTGATTGACGAAAATCGCGAATGTTTTGCCGCGACATGAGGACGAAAATCGCGATGTTTTGCCGCGACATGAGGACGAAAATCGCGATGTTTTGCCGCGACATGAGGACGAAAAACGCGATGTTTTGCCGCAACTTGCAGACGAAAATCGCGTTGTTTTGTCGCGACTGAACGACGAAAACTGCGATGTTTTGCCGCGATTGATGGAAGAAAATCGCAATGTTTTGCCGCGACTGACGAACGAAAATCGCAATTTTTTGCCGCGACTCACTGACGAAAACAGCGATTTTTTGCCGCGACTCACTGAAGAACAGATTTTTTGCCGCGACTCACTGACGAAAACAGAGATTCTTTGCCGCGACTCACTGACGAAAACAGATTTTTTGCCGCGACTCACTGACGAAAACAGCGATTTTTTGCCGCGACTCACTGACGAAAACAGCGATTTTTTGCCGCGACTCACTGACGAAAACAGCGATTTTTTGCCGCGACTCACTGACGAAAACAGATTTTTTGCCGCGACTCACTGACGAAAACAGCGATCTTTTGCCGCGACTCACTGACGAAAACAGCGATTTTTTGCCGCGACTCACTGAAGAACAGATTTTTTGCCGCGACTCACTGACGAAAACAGAGATTCTTTGCCGCGACTCACTGACGAAAACAGATTTTTTGCCGCGACTCACTGACGAAAACAGCGATTTTTTGCCGCGACTCACTGACGAAAACAGCGATTTTTTGCCGCGACTCACTGACGAAAACAGATTTTTTGCCGCGACTCACTGACGAAAACAGCGATCTTTTGCCGCGACTCACTGACGAAAACAGCGATTTTTTGCCGCGACTCACTGACGAAAACAGCGATTTTTTTGCCGCGACTGACTGACGGAAACAGCGATTTTTTTGCCGCGACTGACTGACGAAAACAGCGATTTTTTGCCGTGACTCATTGACGAAAACAGCAATTCTTTACCGCGAATGACTAACGGAATTCGAGATTTTTTTTGCAGCGCAGCAAGTGACTGACGAAATCCGCGATTTTTATCATTGGCCGATTACCGGATTTCAGGATATTTCCCCCCAACTGATTAACGCAATTCGCGATATTTTGCCGCGGCTGCATTTTTATCAACGACCTATGGATGAATTTCACGATTATTTGCAACGACTGATTGACAAAATTTGCAACTTTTTTCAACGATCGGTTGGAGAAATTTGAGATTTTCTGCCGCGAGCGATTGTAGAAATTGGCGGTTTTATCGATTAATAGACGATTTTCGCGATATACTTCAACGACCGATTGACGAAATTAGTGATTTTTTGCCGCGATCGATCGAAGAAATTCGCGATTTTTTTGTCTCAAATTTCCGTATTTTCTACCTTATTACCGTACTTCCGTATTTTATCCTACATTTCCGGAGAAACTCCGGAATTTCCGGAGATATTGGCATCTATGCAGATGTATTTGCAGTAAAAGAGCAGACACATTCAGCATTATCTGGACAGGTATAATATCAGATACATTATTAGCTATGGTAAAACATCACATGTTTCTATTTCCAAACCGGAAAGAACGCTTTTGGGATTTGAAATGGTGTCAAAATTTATGTCTAAACCAGAAAATTTTCAAATAGACCAAGATGGTCATTGAAACGAAAAGATGCTGGAATTTTATTATAATGTTATTGCTATTGTTGAACCTTTCAACAATGTAAAACTTTCTTTGTTGATTCCTTTACCTAAAAAAGTGCATTGATGCAAGAGAGTTGAGAAAAGACTGTGAAAGCAGAGACATTAAGAAAAGTATATGAAGTATGGCAAATAGATAAATAAAATGGACAAGATTAGAGTTTGCTGCCCATAGAAAAAACAGCTGGATGCAACCATAATAATATTTACATAAAATGCAAAAGTCTTTTCAAAATTTTCCTTTTAAATGTTATATTTTAATTACACAACAGTTTAAGTTAGATTTTTTTGCCAAATTTAACAACTTTGGACAATACATTCTATGGTTATTATTTCAAATTATGAAAAATAATGAAAGCCAATCAGCTATTAAAATAGGTGTTTTACTGCTGCTTTGTATTGTACAATATAAAAAATCCCTTACCACAAAACATATGATACAACCCCATACAAATTAACAAATTTTTGGCCAACTAGAAACATAAAACTGACTGTACTACAAATATAAAGAAAACAATTAGTACTAAATTTTACCTCACCACTGATCCATAAAACTATTTCAATTAAATACTGAAGATTTACAACAATAGTTTCCCGATATTCATAATTTTAACAAAAAGAACAAAACAAAAGAAAACTAAATATAAATTTATTTAAAAAACAAGCAATCTTTTAAATTATTTCAAATTTTTCATTTGTACAGCATGGATTATACCGCAGTGTAACATACACTGATTTGTCATTTAAATCATATGAGTTTCTTATATGCAATGGAACATAGTTAAATAAATCTTTTATGTTTATTAGATTAACAGCACCAGTAGAACTTACAACATATCAGTGAAAATGGCTGTCAAAACCTAAAAACTCAAACAAATCACAAATTAAAAATGCATTATTATTAAGGACAAACATTTTTTTTTTATTTTACCAAAAATAGGTAACTCATCAATGCAAGAAACAAACACAACCATATTTTTTTAATATGTTGTGCCATTATAACGAAAACCATTACACTGCATTACTTCCGAATTGTCACTCAAACCGTTTACTTCAAGTTTCAAATTATGTTCCTTTTAACTATGCATTTTTCCATATGTTGTTTCCAACACATTTGATATTGCATTGCATTTAAAATATTTCTCATGTAAAGTATGTGCAATTTATAACTGATGGCGTATGGCTACTGTTTTAGCAACATTTACAAAATTTTTGCTAGCTGATGCACATCTTTTTGAAGGATAATGTTTGCTTACATATCGCATGCTCCAATACATAACTGGAGGCCCTAGCTGCCTTATGATCCTAGGATAGTGTACTGCAAAATGCATTTTTGGTGATAAATGTTTATCTGGAAAAAGCTCTAAAAAAAGTTTGTGATGATCTGCTATATTTTCTGCTAATTTAAAAGTTTCAGGTAATGTCTGGAGCCATAATAGTATCAATTAATTTCAACATAAGATTAAATAACTGCCAAAATTCGTTATCTTCAGAAATTTTGTCACCAATTAATAAGGGTATGTTTCGAATCAAGGTCCACATTTGAGATGCACTTTGCCCATTAGAACCATCAAGATTTAAAAGTTTTTCTCTGTTTATTGACACTGGTTTAGAACTTGATTCATATTTACCATAATTAAAATTTATTATCCTATCATTTAAAAGACTAAGTGAAAATTTTGGCTTTAAAAACAAACTGATGTACTATTAAGAAGGTTTCACTAGCACACCAACCTTCAAAAAGATCGTGCATTACATCTACAATCAAATTATTTGTCACATGCCAATAACTTAAATCATTTAGGCAGCAAGGAGTTTTAACACCACATTCTGATACTGTTATGTCACCAGAAGACACTTTATTAACATGCATGTCATGCTCAGTTTTATTACGTAGTAAACTAATATCTTCCTTTATATTTTTATACAAAATATATTTTTTTGCTAGACAAAATCTACAACAAAAAATAGCAGTAAAGCTCTCAACAAACCCCAGCAGTTTATTCAACCCTAAATTATCACCTACCACTTGCCAAATTACAACTTTGTATATATTTCCCTGAAATTCTATACCTTCATCTGAAAGCTTTTTCAAATCATGAACAAGTCTATCTAGTATTGTCCGATAACCATATTTTTCGACATCAAGAGAATAGTGTATGTTAGTTATAAATATTGAATCTAACAAAGATTGAAGGTGCACAGGCAAATCTTTAATTTTAAAATATACGAATCCCAATTTATGTACACCGGTATGTGACCCCAATGGATTTTGTAAGCTCCACATCATCTATATACAACTCGATTACTATTGTATCCACAGAGCTTAAAATTGCATTGGAATAATAATAAAATCCATCTTGGATACTACAAAGGGTTGCATTTCTAAGACTTTTGTTTTGTTTGTATGTTTTGAAAATATGCAAAAATCCATCAATAGAAATAATTTTTTTCATTGTGTCTACTATACTTATGTATTGGCATGTGTCATTTTTAAGAATTTGGTGAGGTAGCCATCTATAAACTTTTGTTCATATCGTGTACCTAAAGCAATCTCCTTTGGCTCAACATAGCAACCACTTGCTTTAATGGCATTGACTATTTTATGTTTTGAATAAAATGTAGACAATGAAGAAGCAGCAAAATCAAATGTTGCCATCAGTGATTTTGTGTTTTTTTCACATTTCATTCCATTTTCAGTTAAAAAATTCACTGTTTCTGATTTTAAATAATTTACAGTATTGTACAGAAAAGATGAAGTACTATTGATAGATGAGATAATACTAGAACAGTAGTACACTGCTTTTGCTACATGTTTCACTGCAATATTGCAAAATATCCTTTTGAAATTGTTCATGTTTACATATTTCTGAATCACCCAAAAAATTGATTTGAAAATATCAATTTGAGGGTAAATCATCAGAAGACAAATCACCATCTTTACTATTTATCGGCTGATTTGAAAAATTACGACTTTCTGAAATGTCTATTTCTACGTCACTAGCATGAAATCTTTTCAGATGTCTCTCATAGTTAAACAACTTCATAAATGCTTGTCTACAGCTTTCATCATAACACACATACCGCTTAAGTATACATGTCTTATGATAATTTCGAATGTGACGGCAAAGATCATGTGGATTTTGAAATTTTTTTTTGCAAAGTGAGCAAAACATGGCTGCAAATTTTTAAATACAAATTGTAGCTGATAAAATATAAGAAAAAAACAGAATTTAAATGTTCTTTTAATTCAGTCTAAAAACAAGTGCAGAAATATTAAAGTCCCTCTCCCAACTCCCTATGAGAATATTTATTTCTCAAATGACAATTTACATTAAGATTAAAATATTATATTAATAGTCCTTTTTAGTTCACTGATATAGGATGTCACTTCATTTTGTTTTTTGTGCATCACATTTAGTATAAAACAGGCATTGAGAAAGTTTCATACATTACTACAGTAAGGAGATGAAAGGCTTTCCTACACCAGCCCCAAACAAATGACTATCTCAAATGAAATAAAATTTACATTAGATTAAAATATTATGACATTCAGTTGATATCTATAATAATAAAAAAAGGATAACTAGGATGAAAAGTTTCATACTGGTACAATGCAAAGTAAAAATATGATATTTACACACTTAAAAAAATCCGTTCTTTCAGTTCTCTGATACAAGATGCCATTTCATTTTGTGCATCACATTTATAAAAACAGACATTTAGAAAATTCCATACATTACTACAGTAAGGAGAAAATTCCAAGTTTAAAATATGTTATCTTAAAGCATAAATCAACTGCTTTTAACATACTACTTGTTTTTATACAATGGTTTTCAAAAATTAATGTTTGTACAGGGTTTAACTTCCCAATAGCTAATACAAGCGGTTGTTTACAGTCTCCACCCAATAGTCTGTCTTCTTTCATAAACTTTTCGATGCCTTGGCACTACCTATAAACAAAAGAAAAACATTTTAAAAATAAGTGCAATAATTTCTTGATTGTTGTCACCCTGTGAACAATTTACAAAAGCAGCATGATTTAGGGCACTTCAGAAATATATACAGATTGTAAGAACTTTGTGTCGTGTAATGAACTCTTTTTGTGAGCTCCTGTAAGTACTGTATCCCATGCATAAATACTACACACTTAATTTTCAATAGCAATCTTGCTGCAATAATCCAATAGCATATATCTTTCACAAGATTTGGATGTAAATACAGAATTATCAGCACTTACAAACTAAATTCAAAAATAAATAAATAATGAGAAGTGTTACATTTTTGTGGGGTAACATTTATGTAGTAATTTTAGAATTCATTACAAAATATTTTTTTAATTGAATAGTTTTAAAAACAAAAACGTGATAATTATCCTACTGTTGTTATCATATAAACCTCACAAAAATACAATACTTGATATTTATAATAATACAACTAATATTTTAATGTAAATCAACAATCACAAGAGTTATTGGCAGACCCATAACCAGGATTTTCCTTCGGAGGGGGCTCAATCTTGGAATTTTTTCTGATATGATAGCAATAATTTGCACACTTTAAAGTGTGAATAAAAAAATAAACAAGGCTTAAACTAAGGTGTATTCCTCCTTATAGTATACTTGATACCCATGTCAAAAATTCTATTTTTTTTTTTTTTTAAGTGAAATTTTATTTTATGATCAAAAAGACAGAAAACGTACTGGTGACTATTTTTATATTCTATTCGTATCACTATTTTAAAAGATAAAACTTTTTAGTACATTTCACTTGCACACATTGTCAAAGTACACTATGTGACATTGAACATGCAACACCAAGAAGTAGGAGAGGACAGATATTTATTCAAATTTCAGGATAGATGCATGTGATAGAGTTATTTAAACGATATGAAATGCGCAGCTCTCCAGTGCATGTTGAATAAGATATAACGGAAGGAACCTGCAAAATGGGCAGTATTCGTAGCTTTACTTCTGCTAGGGAAAGCATCGTAGAAATTTTGTTCTTGTCTCCCAGGACGCGTGTAATAGCAGAGAATGCCAGGCCACTGTCAACGGAGACATTTACAGCAGACAGACGATTTTACGAAGGGCATGGTGATTGGACTGAGACGGACAGATTGGTCCATATGTCATATTCGCAGCTGAGACACATCTGTATGCATCCACAGTGCACCGCTGTGGCGAAGGTGGTTGGAACGAGGAAATGTGGAAAGTTTGAAGGGTGCTAGTGCAGCCAGAGTGACGTCAGCACATGTGGATAGACGCTTCCCCCGAAAAGCAGTAGTGAACCCGCAAGCCACCTCTACCTCCACTTTGCAGTGTGTTCAAGACACCCTGAATGTTCCCATATCGACCAGAACCATTGTAGTACTCTCATTGACTCTGTACCTAGACGTGTTGCTTCGTGTATCGTTACGGTGGTCCTACATCCTACTGAGCTGATGCTATTCTCGCTTTGTATTATGGCTATATTTTCGAAATATTGTTCAATTCAACTACTGTCCGTTGCTGTCTCTCTCTGTTTGTCGAGTTTCATCATTTTCTGGCCACTCTTTCCTGGTGTTGCATTTTCAATGTCAGGTAGTGTATATGTGAAAATATTTTGGTTTGAGAAAGTGGTGCAAGACAGAATTAAAAATTAGTTACCAGCGGATATTTTATTATCAATAGAGATCTATCATCATTATATCTATCATAATTAGAGAAAGATTTTTTAAACTTTCGGGGGTGCTTCAGCCATCTCTCTGGCTATGTGATTATGTAAATTATACAATAGAAGGATACATACAGACAGAAATTGGATGAAATGATCAAGAGACTGGGTCCCAGTGGGTTTTATTATTATGTGCTTAGAATTTTTGGAACCAGATTTTCTAAATACTCCTTGGTAAAGTAACATTGGGAGTAAAATTAATGCACAAAAAATTTCTGAAAGAGGAAAAAACTTTGTAAATACCAAACTTTAGATTTCTCTGAAATCATAATCTTAAAAATAACACCTACTAGCTGAACTGCCATTGCCCAGGCATATGATAACATTAAATAAACCTCAAAATTATGATTTTATATATTTGACTCTATTTTGTCTGAATTTATATTTTTAAATGAAAAAATTCTTGAAAAAATATTTATTTTTAGTGATAAAACTACTTTTAAGAAGACATTTTTTCACTTGGTTTATTTCACTAGTTCTTGTCTGAATTGTTTAAGATATTCTGTAGTTATAATATAAATATGAGAGTTATAGATCCCATAACAAAAATTCGAAAACAAAAATACTGATATCTAGTTGATAAAGAAATGTGTGTTTTTTTTTCACATCAGCTCCATCCGTACAAAACTGTGAAAAAACACAAAGTAAAATGCATGTTTGGATCTTCCTTTCATCCTAATGCACAATCTGATACTAGGCATGCATTACTGGTTGACGCAGAATAAGAGATGAGGTTTTGATGAGAGTTCATTATCATTTTTAATTAATATCTTGACTAATTAACAAAAAATTGAAAATTCTCTGGTGCATCAGAAAAGATCTTGGCATGGTTCCAAGTTACAAAATGTGCCAGGACTGAAAATATTTTTGATTCCCCCTTTCCCCCAGCTGAAGTTGAAAGGCTAAAGTATATAAAATTTAAGAATGTGTGCAAATACGTAATATTAAAAAAAATTCATCTTGATACTGCTCTAGGGAATTTTTAAAAGACAAATATGTCATGTCCTGGTGACAGCCCACGGAAGACTTGCACCCATGAGCCTTGGACTACCCTCACTCAAATTTTCAGCCTTGATGTACAGTTCGTAATTTTTTTCTAGTCATAGCGCACAGAGCAAAACTTTGTTTCATTAGAATAAGATATGGGTCAATAAGAAAAAAAATGGTTCATTTTAGGAGGGGTTGGCACGGTTGAAACCGTTTCTTTCTTTTTTTTTTTTTTTTTTTTTTTTTTTTTTTTTTTTTTTGGTCAAAAAAATCATTTGGTATTTTTAGAACAAATTTAATATAACATTTTTTCTTTTTTGTAATTTAAGTGCTTTTAATTATTAATAGAAGTAATTTCTACTTTTAACAATTCATTTCAGCAGACAACATGAGACATAACGAGTCTAGATCATGTTTCCATGCATGTGAAAGGAAAAATAGCATGTGCTGATGAACATGTCTTGTCTGGTACTCTAAAAGTTTATCTTAAAACATACAAAATTAGAAAAGATAAAATAGATAATAGTCCAGGCAATAGGGAATTTTACCTAGCAAAACTAATGGTAGTTCTGGAAATAGGCTTACTTATGTTTTTTGGGTCGCTGAATCCGAATTTGTAACTACCCACCAAAATTTCCCCCGGCAACACCCCCAAATTTTGGTAAAAAGCCCCCCAAAAAAGTTTATTAAAAAATCAATTTTTTTATTGTTTTAGGGAAAAAGTATCTAGAAATTCAGAAAGTAGACAAAATTTGCAACAAATTAGATATATGACATTATGACTTAGGATGAAGGGGAAGGGGGGATCTACCTCGGAACATGCGCCGCGGTGCTGCGTGGACTAAGTTGCACAATTCCACTTAACCACTCACACGTTTACATTCGCCCTCCCATGTCCCCTACGAACTTTCTCTATAAGGTTTACTTTAAGTTTGTTGGGTCGCTGAATCCGAATTTTTAACTTACCCCCAAAATCCCCCACCGAAAACCCCCCAAAATAGTTGTTTTTAACTTTAATTTCTTATTTTTTTAGTGGAAAAGCATTACGAAATTCAGAAACTAGACAAAATTTGCAACAAATAGGATATATGACATTATGACGTAGGATAAACAGGGAGAGAGGGGGCTGCCTCGGAACATTCCCCGCGCGCTTTTCTCAAAAACCAAATTTTTTCAAAAAAAAAAAACAATTTTTTGGGGGGTTGCCGGGTGAAATTTTGGTGGAAAGTTACAAATTCGGATTCAGCGACCCAAAAACCATAAGTTGAGTCGAAATCCATAACTAGTATTAATTTTGCCAGGTAAAATCCCTATTGCCTGGACGTAATAACTTAGTGCATGTAGCGCCGCAGTGCATGTTCAGATGCAGCACTCCTTCTCCCCGTTCATCCTACGTCATAATGTCATATATCCTTTTTGTTGCAAATTTTGTCTAGTTTCTGAATTTCGTTATGCTTTTCACCTAAAACAATAAGAAATTTAAGTTAAAAACAACTATTTGGGGGGGGGGGGGATTTGGGGTGGAAGTTAAAAATTCGGATTCAACAACCCAAAAAACTTATTTTTAAGTAAACCTTTTAGAGAAAGTTCGGAGGGGAGATGGGAGGGCAAATGTAAACGTGTGAGTGGTTAAGTGGAATTGCGCAACATAGTCCACGCAACACCGCGCGTATGTTCCGAGGCAGATCCCCCCTTCCCCTTCATCCTAAGTCATAATGTCATATATCTAATTTGTTGCAAATTTTGTCTACTTTCTGAATTTCTAGATACTTTTTCCCTAAAACAATTTTTTTAATAAAAACCTTTTTTGAGGGGCATTTTACCAAAATTTGGGAAGGGGGGTTGCCGGGCGTAGCTCATAGGGGGCAGAGCCCCCTAGTATCTTAAAACATACAAAATTAGAAAAGATAAAATAGATAAATAATTTTCAATATTTAGCATAAAATATTTTCATTTAAAAAACGCAGATTATTAAGAGCTGTTAATAACAAAATACAATGATCTTTAAGATTTTGTCAAGTTGTGAAAGAACATTTTCTTGATTGGGGGAGATTATTCTTAAAGAATTTTAAAAACTAACTTAAGATATGAAGTTGAATAATACAGATTGCAAAAATTGAGTGCTAGTTACAGTATTTCAATAATGCCAACCAATCTTTTTTGTTACTTGCTGAATCTAACGGTAAAATTTTTTAACTTGGACACTTGGAGTATCATCAGAAAACAAAATAACCAGAAGTATTTGTATATTTAAAACAAATAATAATAACTACAGAACATTATATTTTCATGAAAAGGCATCAAATATTTATGGATTATTATATTATTAATCAAAAAATTCTTCATGCGATTTTCAAGGTATCAATGTTTCACTATGTAGAACAGTTTACTCTTTGAATATACAACATAGCGTTACTAATAGATAATGTTTAAATTAGAAATTTATTTCAATTTTCTACTTAATTGACTACTATTTACTTTTAATATTTTCAAGTGAAGTTATATTTCTTATAGATACAATATCCAACAATGTTTATTTTATCAACAGATATGTAGTTGTATGCAATAGCAAATTATATATAAATCTGGGTTTTTTACAAAACAGTTTTTTGCCACCCCTGATTTTAGGACCCTTCACAGAATTCCATTTCCTAAAATGAATCCTTCACAGAATTATATTTCACAAAAAGAACCATTCACAGAATTGTATTTTTTACACAAGGACAACATCATAAAATTTGCTTTATTTTCTATTCTATTAAAACGGCCCTTTCACATGTATTTAAATTTTTAACTGTGTATGTTGAACAAGACATTCATACTTTTTGTGGAAGATTCATATATAGAAATGTAAATGAGTCTGTAGGTAGAAAATGCACCCCCTCCCCCCCCCCCCCAAAAAAAGGATCATTTTTTTATTATGCTACTTTTATTTTCACAAGTATTAGGGGACAAAAAATCGCAAAATTTCACAAAAACACCCTGTCAAAAATGTTAATAGAACAGTTAAATTTATTTTAGTAAAAGTAATGAATTTACTATAGAATATACATTTAGAAATTTACTATACATGCACATAAATATTTACTGCATACTTTCATTGCAGGGTTCAGCTGTACTCATATCTAATTCAAGCCAATTTGCAAATTCCTTAGCTGCGGACCTTCCGCAATGCCTACCTTGTAAGATAATGGAATTTGAAACTATTCCAAATTCTGAACAAAAGCTGTCGCCTTTCCTTTCATCAAAAATTAATTTGAATTCAGAATCAATCTATAAAAAAATTAATATACAATAAGAGATGGAATTATAATATTAAATACAATTATATTAATAGCTATGACAATAAAAAGATAAAGCAAAAATTTTAAGCTTTTCATTATGATTGTCACACTACATGTAAGGATAAACCAAATCTCCTGAATTTCAAAGCATTTTCAAAATGTTAGGAACTTAAAAAGCATCCTACCTTTATGAATTGCTAACTTGTGCAAAACTGATGTTAACCTTGAGAGATCTAGGTAAACTGTAACTTGTATGCAGGGGTGATTCTGAGTAAAAATAAATCTTTTGAAATTCACAGCAAATTATCTCAATGGTTACAATAGAGGGCGGGGGATCCTACTCTGGGGCTAATTATGCGATCCATTGACGAAAATCGCATGTTATATGCAATTCTTTGACAAAATTTGCATTTTACATGCGATTTTTTGATAAAATTCGTATTTTCTCCGGCAATCTTTTGCTTAAATTCGATTTTTTTTGCAATCCTTTGACTAAATTCAGGCTTTTTTTTGTCACACTTTGATGAAATTCAGGCTTTCTTCCATCATCCATTGATGAAATTCAAGCTTTTTTCCATCATCATTTGATGAACTTCAGGCTTTTATCCATCATCCTCTGATGAAATTCAGGTATTTTATACAGTCCTTTGACAAAATTAGTGTTTTTTTGTAATCCTTTGATGATATTAGCATTTTTGTGTGATCCTTTTACAAAATTTGAGTTCTTTTTCAGCGATCTCTTGATGAAAAGCACGTTTTTTCCACGCGATACTTTGACGAAATTCACGTTTTCCCCTGTGATCCTTTGACGGAATTTTCATTTTTCACTGCAATGCTTTGACAAAATTCGCACTTTCCCCATGATGTATTGATAAAATGGATTTTTTTGGTTCCCATTTGTCAAAATTTAGGATTTTTTTATGTCTGAATTTTCAGACGGATGGCCGATATTTTAAAACTTTCATAACCGAAGATTTAAATTTTCGAAAAATTTAGAACAGAATCACCCGTGATTGTATGTTTTTATTTTTATTTATTTATTTTATTTTGCTAATTTATAGGGATGCACCGAATAGTGATTTTGGCCGAATGTCGAATATTCGGCCTACAGGCGAACCGAATTACCGAATATTCGGCTGGACAAATAATTTTTTATTTCAAAGGCATTAAAATATTAATTTAAAAAAATACATAATACTTAATACAGAAAATAACATTTGGATAAACAGGAGCTTTTTATAAGTAAACTTTATACTGAAACAAAAATCTACTTTGAGTTACTTAAGAATAGGATAGTTATAAACTTTTTTAATTAATAAAATTTTAAATTTCATGACTTCATCTGTGAATTAAAGCAAATGAATATTTTCTTAAATTCTGAAACAAACATTTTAAAATCAAAGAGAAATTGTGAAAAAAATTGGAAGAAAAACTTCACAGGGTCATATATACTCTTTATTTGTCCGGAAGCGACTAAAGTAAAAATAAATAATACAATCTATACAAATGATGGCAACTCAGCAAGGAAAATTTTAAATGGCATCCTAGATTAGTCTCTGAAATTTGCGATCCTAAAATCTTTCAACAAACTTTTAATAAAGATAATGTGGTCAAGAAAATCTTTTTTTTTTAAACATTAATTTACTAATTTTCTTAACTTTAATTTTACAAACAGCAAATAATGTAAAATTATTATTTTTTTTATTTAAATATAATTCTATTTATTTAATTGTTCTGGATATCATTATAAGTCGACAGTTAAAATTAGAAGTTGTGCAAGGTTTTTTTCAGTATTCGGTGCGCCAATATTCGGTGAGATGTCCGAATACCGAATATTCGGTGCATCCCTATCACTACTAATTTACTTACTGTACAATAAAGTGTCGTGTAATGTTTGCATCTTATAATACAGGGTATATACAATGATCCGTTTATATGTTTAAGTTAATAAGATAACAGATACTGTATGAACATTACTGAAATTGCATTTTTTAGCAATGTCTACATGGGGTGTCCATTACTGGAAATTGACTAATTAAGTGTTCCAGTAATGGACCTAAAAAATAAATGATAATAAACCTAAAAAATAAATGAAATTTTGTAAATGGCCATTAGTATATTCATAAAATTTAAAGTTTTCTATTACTATAAGTTATCTATTACTATAAATCAACCATCTTGTGCGAGTTTTAATGCATAAGCTAAAACCTTTTACAATGTTCAAATGCACAAATACGTACAATACCATGACACAAAAAACCACATACGGCCGTTTCAAAGAGTATTCTTGAATCCCCTTTCTCAGTGTGATAAAAAAAAATATTAAAAGATTAAAATGAGGTCAAAGAATCCCTCGGTTATAGACCCTGGCTATTTTTGTGATTCACCCCCGCGCCCCTCGCACTGAAGAAGGAGATCCAAGAATCCTTGGAACGGCCGTATGTAGTTTTTTGTGTCATGGTACTGTATGTGTTTCAGCGTTCGAAATCCTTGGTGGTCCGCTGGTCCGAGATCACTAAAAATTCAATCGGACCACTAATTTAAAAAATTTAGTGGTCCGAAGGACCAGTAACTAACAGTAACTTTTCCCCCTCTTTGACAGGTAAACGTAAATTTTCCCATCCCTGAGAAAACTGCAACCAAACATTACAATAAGCATAAAATTTGCATAAATACTTAGTCAGTTAAAATAAATAGACGGAAATAAAAAACATAATAATTTCAGTTTTTGTTTATGTACTATTTATTTAATTTTTAGCAAATTATAATTTTACATTTTATTATGCCGAAAATTTTGGGTAACTGAAAGGAAGTTTGGTTTATATTCTCGGCGGAGGAGAGGGGTGGGGGGTGTCACTCAAAGGGTTAAGGTACTTATATAATTTTATGTAGCAGTCCAGTAACGATGTCTGCAGACCAGTAAACTCTGATGTTTACTGGTCCTTGGGATCAGTGATTTTTTTAAATCAATTCTACCGCTGAAAATAGTCAGGGTTGCAAAATCGCTAAAAAAAATGTCGGTCATAACAAAAAAGATGACAGACGATCAAGGGAGAATATGCAAGGGATATTCAAAAACTCATTCAATTTCATTATAAAAATTAATATAAGGTTAACAGATAATATTAAAAATTCAAAACAATATTCTTGTATTTAATAACATTTGTTATAATACTTGTCCCCAAGCAGCATTAGCGATAAATACAAAATATTATTTTGTCTTCAAAAACATCGGTAAATTAGAAAAATTTTGGTTAAAAAAAAAAAATAAAATAAAAAAATAAAGATCTATTCAATCTATCTTTTAACATGCTTTTACAAACAAAATACCAAAGTTCTCCAAATGTTATTTTATGAAAAAAGAGAGAGCGAGAGAGATGGGGGAGGGGGAAGAGAAATTTGTAAAAAGCAAATAGTATAAAATTTTGTAATGATAATGATTCTGAGATTCATATAAATATTAAAATTGATCTAAGTCCAATCAAAAACAATGATATTTTCAAAACAAAATACCAACATTTTCCAAACGTTATTTCTAAAAAAAGAGAGGGGAAAGGGAATTTGTAAAAAGCAAATAGTAAAAAAATCAGGGTTGTCTCGGTTTTAACCATGGTGATTTTAACCAGCGGTTTAAACCGGTTTTAACCGTCCTGGTCAAAATCAATTTTGACCATTTTGACCACTGAAATTGACTATTCAATTTATTTACTACTAATCAAATATATTTTACTAGCATATGTTAAAAACAAAGTTAACATTTGTTAAAAATGTCATAATATAAGTAACATAACACCAGCAAATACCAAATTTAAAAAAGCCATAACATAAATTACAACACCAAGATACAACACAAATGTTTTAATTATTTTTTATACACAAGCTCTTTTATCGAGACTGTATCATTTTAGAATAAGTTTCAAGATCTTTTTCTTTTAGCAATCTTAACCATTCGTCGCATGCATCAGATATAGTAGCATCTTCTTTTTTAAGTTTATCTAAAGCAAGGGAAATAGGCTTAAGTTGATTTTATAAATGTTTTACTTCTTTGTATACGTTGTTAATGATTTTAACAATGTTATCAATATTATCTTCATGCTCATCTGCAATTTTTCATTTCAATAACATGCTTCATTATTGAATTAACTTTGTTTGTGTTTGTAATATCTTGTCCTACAAGATTCAAGTAATGTGCAGCACCAGACTTAGATAAAATGCAAAACTGTCTGCGAACTCAAATAATTTCTTAAAAATTTTCTGCAAAAAAACACCACGCCCCTCCTGAGTCCTACATCACTGCTAACAGCAAAAATGAAAAAGTCCTCTTTCCAATCCCTCGCATTACATTACATGCACTCAACTGGGGGGTTCTGAATTGGGTTCTTTATTGAAAAGAGGATAATATTTACTAAGATATTAAAACTGAATTGCCCTTTCGAATGTAAAAAAAATTGCCGCAAATCGCAGAGAAACGCTAAACAAGCGCATAAACAATCGCAAAACTTTCCAACCAAATAAACTTTATTTAAAAGAGATCAACATTTAACATTTACTTTTTAACACAAAATTTATTTTTAATCTGTTAAATTAATGTGCAAAGCCTAAAATAATCTACAGCACCTGCTTCAGTGCTACACTGTTTCTGCTACCGGCCCTAGCAGGAGAAAAAAAAAGCATCGTACCTGCCGTTCCGGCATAAGCGCCATACTTACAATATTTTTAAGTTTTATAAATATATATGCCGCGGCACTTCTTCTAAAAAATACTGTACCATGGTACATGGCAAATAATTTCTAGATAACTTTTTTTTCCTCCAGTTGAAAAATAGTCTGCAGACCTTCTCAAGAGTCTGCGACGGGCCTCGCACTGATTCTCCCCCGGGGTCTTGATAATTTTTTTTAATGAAGAAATTTGTAAAAGAAACCATCAGAACTGTCTGCAAACTTTGAAAATTTTCTGCGAACAGCGTTCTCGTGTTCGTCTATATTATCTGACTCTGTGCAGCACATCCATAAGAAATAAACAGTTCGTCTCTATATGCATTTTGAAAATCCTCTCATGCGTTTCATCTTGTTTTCATTGTCACTTACAAAACTTCTTACTTTACAAGCAAACTAAACTTGTTTTCTACCCAGGGTTGGAAAAAAACCGGGTTTTTTTGTAAAAAACCAAAAAAACCGGTTTATTTGGTTTAAACCAGGTTTTTTTGGTTTAAACCGGGTTTTTTTAAATATAATTTCCTATTGTATACAGATGCATATCTGTTGATAAAATAAACATTTTTGGCTATTATGTAAGTAATATAACTTCAGAAAATATTTAAATTAAATAATTACAATCAATTATATAGAAAATTGAAATCATTTCTAATTTAAACATTATTAGTAACACCTATGTCTTATGTTCAAAGTAAACTGCTCTACGCAGTGAAACATTGATACCTTGCAAATCGTATGAAGAATCCTTTGATTAATAATATAATAATCAATCAATAAACATTTGATGCAATTTCATGAATATAATATATTATTCTGTGGTTGTTATTATTATTATTTTTTTTTAATATCCAAATACTTCTGGTTATTTTGTTTTCTGAGTGATAACTCCCAGTGTCCAAGTCAACATTTTTGGCCATTAGATTCAGCAACTAACAGAAAAGATTGATTGGTATTACTGAAATGCTATAAATAGCATTCAATTTTTGCAAGCTGTGTTGTTCAATTTGATATCTTAAGCTACTCTTTTAAATTCTTTAAGGATAATCTTCCCCAATCCCAATCCAGAAAATTTTCTTTTACAAGGCTGTTCTCAAATCCAAAAAGGCAACTTCCTGACATAAGTTTTAATTTATTTTTGTGCGAAAATGATCGAAACTAGCTGGTGTTGTTGTTCAGAAACTATGTAATTGAGCTGTTTTTTCCATTTTTTTGCTAACTCAATAGATCTTTCAAAAAATAGTCAAAGTGGGCGTTTTGAACTGAATTTCCTCGCAAAGGGAGAAAAAGCTCTCAAGAGCAGGCGAAAAACGGGTTTGTCACGTGATCGAATTTGCTGATAACTCAATAGGTAATCGATTGATCAAAAGATGGAAAAAACAGTTCAATTCCAAATCGCTTCTGTGGCCAGGCTTTCCAATTTTATACCTTTCCGTTAAAAAATGAATTTGTAAATATGTCAAAACGTTTTGCGCTTGTTGAGCAGAGCAGTTAAGAACAGCCTTAACCAAAATCTTAAAGATCATTGTATTTTGTTATTAACTGCTGTAAATAATCTGCATTTTTTAAATGAAAATATTTTATGCTAAATATTGAATAATATTTATCTATTTTATCTTTTCTAATTTCACATGTTTTAAGGAAAATCTTTAGAGTACCAGATATGTTCATCAGCACATGCTAATTTTCCTTCTACATGCATAGAAACATGACCTAGGCTCATTATGTCTCATGTTGACTGCTGAGATGAAGTGTTAAAAGTAGAAATTACTTCTATCTATAATTTAAAACAATTAAATTACAAACAAGAGAAAATATTATATTAGACTTTTTCTAAAAAAACCAAATGGTTTTTTTGACAAAAAAACCAATTGGTTTAAACCGTGGTTTAAACCATGGTTAAAACCACTTGGTTTAAACCGTGCCAACCCTGTTTCTACCTCTTCTTTAGCATCAGCTGCTAGTTTTAAACAATACTGGGCAGATTTCTTAGATGCTCCTGTATCAACAGCTGAAAGGAAGAACGATTTTTTTTCCCTGTTGATACACTATTAACAATGATAGGGCAATTATGGATCTAGCTTTCTTATTGTATTGCATAAGCATATTTTACTAATGAGCCTCCTTAACTTATCAGTGTATTATTTTTTTAACTGCCTGTTACTTTTATTACTTATTAAGTTACTTTTAATTGCAAAGAAAAAATAATTATTAAAATTAAGACCATTTTTAACAGTTTTGACCATTTCTGACCACTTTTGACCAATTTTGGACGGTTAAAACCACTTTTATCCAGTGTCCTGGTCAAAATCAATTTTGACCGGTTAAAATTACAACCCTGAAAAAAATAAAAAAAAATTGTGCATGCATGTGGCAGTAAGTAAAAAATACTGCATGTATGAGCACTGCATGCCCATAAAGCAAAAATTCAAAACAATATTCTTGTATTTAATAACATTTGTTAATGCTTGTCCCCAAGCAGCATTAGCGATAAATACAAAATATTATTTTGTCTTCAAAAACATTGGTAAATTAGAAAAATTTCGGTTAAAAAAAAAAAAAAAATCTATTCAATATGTCTTTTAACATTCCGATGAAGCAAGTAACTTTTTTCCCTCTCTGACAGGTAAACTTAAATTTTCCCATCCCTGACAAAAACCGCAACCAAACATTACAATAAGCATAAAAACTTAGCCAGTTAAAATAAATAAACGGAAATAAAATACATAATTAATAATTTCAGTTTTTGTTAATGTACTACTTATTTAAATTTTAGCAAATTATAATTTTACAATTTATTATGCCGAAAATTTTGGGTAACTGAAAGGAAGTTTGGTTTATATTCTCGGAGGAGGAGAGGGGGGGGGGGGTCACTCAAAGTGTTAAAGGTACTTAATATAATTTTATGTAGAGGGCCAGTGATGATGTCTGCGGACCAGTAAACTCTGATGTTTACTGGTCCTTGGGACCAGTGACTTTTTTTAATCATTTCTACCGCTGTGTTTGTGCATTTGGAGATTTTAAAAGGTTTTAGCTTATCTATTTTCTATTACTACTCCATTAAAAATATTCAAATATTTCAAAAAAATTGAAGAATATATAAATTTATTAAATGAAGCCGGCTCATAGAATCTTCATTAAGATTTTCACTGAAAAACTGCATAAACTTTGAAACATTATTTTCTGTTTAATGATTGATTTGATTAAGGGTGTCAATAATAATCCAGATTATAAAACATGCAAGAGGGAGTTTTGAAAAAACAAAATAATGCTAAAAGTTTATTGGTTATTTTTTTTATAAACCAAAAACATTAAAGCGTGTCTACTACTGGCACATCTACCCTACATATTATTCAATCAGGAAGAAATTAAATACATGACAAATGCTAAAGTCAAATGTTATATGGTATTAAAATATCTTACAGAAACAACATGCATACATTTATACACTTAATAATTTCCAGTACGTATGAAAACATGTGCAACAGTACAGAATCAAATCAATTTCGAAGCTTTTTATCAGCAATTTTTTTTTTTGGTGCCTAGGGATGCACCGAATATTCGGCCTACATGTGAAGTGAATACCGAATATTTGGCTCATCGAATACTTTTATATTTCAAAGTTTATAGCCATTAAAATGTTAAATTTTAAAACAATTTTAGATAATATTTAAAACAGAAACTTTTATTTTAATAAAGAGCTTTTTTCAAGTAAACTTGGTACTTTTCGGTTAGCTGGCCGGCAGTATTATGTATACATAAATATGTATACATACATATTTATATACATATATACTATGTGTGTGTATATATAAAACATATGCATAGATATATAATGTATATATACATGTATGTATGTATATATATATATATATATATATAACACTGGCGCCCAGCTAACCGAAAAGTACCGTAAACTTTATGCTGAAAAAAATCTGTTTTGAGTTATTCAAGAAGAGGATAGTTATAAACCTTTTTTAATTAGTAAAATTTTAAATTTCACGGCTTCTTCTGAGAATTAAAACAGATGAATAAAATTTTCTTAAATTCTAAAAGAAACATTTTAAAATCAAAGAGAAATTGTGAAAATATTGTGCAGGATCATATATTATTTGTTGGTCAGGAAGAGACTAAAGTAAAAGTAAATAAATAATACAATGTATTCAAATTTTATATGGTGGCAACTTAACAAGAATAACTGTTCTACTCCCTTTGATTAAGCAAGGAAGTTTTTTAATGCATTCTACATCAGTGTCTGGAGTGGGAAATCCTTTTCAGAGATTGTAAACGTTGTTCTGAAAATCTTAGAAAGAAACAGATTATTTACGGGAAAATATTCAGAAACTTGCATCTGTACATAATTAATTCCTATGAAAATCCTTGTGATTGGTTAATTTTCTTAAATAATACTTAACAAACAGCAAATAAATAATGTAAAATCATTCTCTTTTATTTAAATATGATTCTGTTTCTAATTATTCTGAATATCTTTTTAAGTTGACTCTTAAACTTAGAAGTTGTATACGGTTTTTAATAAAATGTTTAAAAAGTTTTTTTAGCCGAATACTTCGATATTCGGCATACCGAATAGCTTGATAATCGGCCAAACCGAATATTCGGTAACATGGCCGAATACCGAATAGATACCGAATATTCGGTGCATCTCTATTTATAACATTAATATTTATTTTAATTCATTAATAAGGAAGATTAAGAACTAGAATAATTCATTATTTGGCTGAGATAAATACAAAAGAATACAGAATATTTGTGAGATTAAACTCTATGGGTACGGTTATTTTCGGAGAATAACTAAATATGAGAAAAAAATTCTCTTATTTTCATTCTATTAAACGTATTTATATAAAAATCGTAATGCACATTATTTTAAACTTCATAATATGCTATCAATATAAAAACAGAATACTGAATTTCAAATCATAAAGGGAAAATCTTGTTTGTTTCATTTACTGCTTTTAACAAATGTTGCAACTAACTTTAAGAGGGAAGGGGGCGGGGAATCTAAATAAAAATTGGATTTCATAAACGAAGTGAAAATTTAAGCGCCAAATAAACATTAAGTTGATTACGTGGGTTTCATAGTCTAACGATTGAAATTATCATTTTTATATGAAAAATAAAGCATTATATATCAAAATTAGTAGTCAAAATAACAGAAAGAACAAATGAAGACAAAAACATTAATGTTACAATCATCAAAATGCCGAATGTGAAACATCGTGTATAGCTAACCCTAATCTTAAGACAACTTACAGAAATTGTGAAAACAATAAAAATATGGGAAAAAATTTCGACAACAACAAAATGAATGAACTTACTTTCAAAATTGTCGACGAATTCTTCCAAATTCCACTGCCGAAGTCTTTCGTTAACGTGATCGTCCATTTGCAACCTTGAGTAGAGCAGCAACAACAACAACAAAAAAACCTCTACGCTTCCGCTTCTGCGATCTCACCTTACGACGGTTTTTAAATGTTCTTCCGCGGACACAATAAAAATGTAGTTCGCCACGTTTCATGTAATAAAATATTACTGACAGGAGCGCTTCATTCGAAATCATAAGAAATAGTGATTAATGTTAATAAATTGAACTACCTTGGTGAAATTTACCCCATTTAACGAATAAAAAGTAATTTTGTTTGAAACTGAGTATGGCTGGTATTTCAAAATTGAAAGCATTGGGTTTTCATATTTGAAACAAAAAGTTTCAAAATAAAATGAAAACATCGATTTACTCAGATTTGAAAGCGTCATTTTTCTCAGTGTACGTTGCTTAGTTATGGAATTATGTGCGAAAGTTCTTTAATCAGTGAACCCTATTTTGAAAGATTAGCCTTTGTAAAAGGTTCTACTGAGTTAAGTTCGATGGAATTAGCACTAGTTGTTAGATAATTTTTCAGGAAAGGTTTTAGTATATAACGCGTATTGTTCTACATTGCTTTGCTATAGCATTATAGGTCAACGTTATGGTGGTAATATGGTGAACCCAATTGTGAAAAAT